>OU342736.1:362267220-362571334 GCA_910589765.1 Avena atlantica
GTAATCACTTGTCACTGCACTTTTTTGCCACTAAGTTACCAAAAAATAACTTAAATAAGTACTGTAGAATCTTATTGCTTAAGTGGGCAGAGTTTACCTTCTCTGTAAAACTTTTGAGGTTAGTTTGTTCGTATTGTCAAGTCAACTTGTATTCTCTAACAAAGATTTTGTTTTGTTTGATTGCCAGGCCATTTTTAGTGAATGAACTGGAGCCGCAATACCTCCTTCATGACCGCAGAAAAGTATACGAGGTATTGACCCTGGAGAATTCATTCAATATCTTCTTTGGCACTCAGTAGATCACACAACGTTTATGCTCTGATCAAATACACGCCAGGGCAGTTTATGTTTTTTATCTGTATATTATCGTTGTGTTCAACAATGCTTTTTTTTTCATGTTATCAAGTCAGTTCTTCATTATAGTTTGTGAGTAGCTGCATTTTGTTTTCTGACTTGTGTCTGCGTTTCCTTATAGGACTTGCTATTTTTTTCATAAAGATCCTTATTCGTTAATATGGTAAATATGATCTTCACATGTCAGCGGCATAACGACTCCACTATCTGGATAAATTTGAGTTGTACTTACAATATTCAGATTTCCAGATTATCATTGCTGTGAACCATATTCATATGTTCGTCTCTTAAAGGGGATCTCACCAGAGTACGAGCACTAGGTAGTCTTGGAATCAAATTTATTTTGGTAGCCTTGGAATCAAATATCTGGTGTTAATGAATGAAGTTGGGGAGTCCCTGCTTCTATCCTGAAAAATGTTGTCGTGGAGAACATATGTAATTCTGCTGGAAACATTTGGTTGCCCTCTGTGCGTTATGTTATCTATCAGACATGCTCAGAAGACATTCATCGAAGTCTGTAATGGTACAGTAGCACCAAAGCTATTCTTTTGTACATTTGGAGCGCATGCATATGCATGTGTTGAAGCATGAAGAATAATAGTGGAAATGTTTGGTCGAATTTCAGCCTGGCTATGTAATAGCTGCTTAATTTTGATAGCCACCGACCATACTGTAGCATTGATAATGTCGTATGTTTGTATAGATATCACATATTGTTTATTGTTCATCACCCTTCGCCTGCTCAGTATTATTTTCAATTACTTAATGGTTTGTTATTTACTCTTCTGTGTTTTTCTGATACAAACTTAAGTGGCCTAACGACAATCATATTCATGCTTAAGCATCTTGAGAAGTACGGAATTCCTGTACCCAGTTATGCTCTTGTCAATAGAGAGTTTCCATACCAAGAGCTGGACCACTTCATTGAGCAAGAAGATTTTGTTGAGATCCATGGGAAGCGGTTTTTTAAGCCCTTTGTGGAGAAACCTGCTAATGGTAACGTGTCAATATTTTCTAAGCCCTTTTTAGGCTTCTGGTTGTGGTACACAGTACATATATGCAGTTATAACTCATAATGATTATTTATATGCCACTTGATTCCTTTATTTTGTGTTTTGATCCAGGTGATGACCATAGAATAATGATATATTATCCTAATTCTGCCGGGGGCGGAATGAAGGAACTATTTCGAAAGGTAAACTTGTAATTCAACAAGCATTTTGAATGTAGCTGGCTTACTACAATGATCTGTTTGCCAGGGGTCTAAAACCTATCAATTCTTATACGCTTTAACCTATAGAAAACGAGGAAATATTAGTGTAGTACTAAGACACTTCTCGGGAGTTTGTCTGTGATTCATGACACATGGGGGTTGGTGCCTAGATTTACCTTAGTTATCTCTGATGGAAGTTTGGGAGCATATCAAAACTGGGGTCCTGTATCCGTTAGTTTTTTAAAACTACCCTGTAGTGCTCTAGAAGTTGACAACCACATGGTATCCAAAGTGCAACTTTGATCATTAATTTCTACTATGATATATACTCAAAAAAGTTTTATATAATGAAAATAGTTCTTGAGACAAATTTATCCATACAATTTTCAAGTATATAATATAAACCTTTTGGTGGATACCTGTACTAAGTTCTAAAAATTTGTCTCCACGAGGACAACTTATAAAGAACTAAAGGGATCTATTTTGACGTAGGACATGTTTGCTGTTGATAACCATCCATAACTACGGCAATATATGTGAAATATCCTAAGTGCATGGTGGGTTCAGAGGAACTCAAACAGCATCTCTTCTGAATTATTCTTGACATTATTTCCTTGACGGAAATGTTTCTGTATGGCCTAAGCAATATTTGATTCGTTGTAATTTCCCCATGCTGAATTGAATGTTGTTAGGTTAATATGTTTGGTGCTTAATAAGCAGAAAGGAACCTGACCAAATTTCCTCATACCTTTTTATTTAATTAAGCTAATATGATAGGTGCTTAGTAAGCAGAAAGGAGACTGAGAAAATTTCTTATGCATCGTATATTCTTTATAATATTTCTTTCATTCGATGAGAAGGTAAACTTATTTATGTTGCTGAATAAATGTAGGTTGGTAACCGTTCTAGTGAATTTCATCCTGATGTCAGGAGAGTTAGGCGTGAAGGATCTTATATTTATGAGGAGTTCATGCCTACTGGTGGTACAGATGTTAAAGTAAGATGCCTTTCTGAAGTTTCTCATGTATCCGCTGTCACAACTTAGTTCTGTTTTAATTGTTTGGGTGCTTCTCAAGAGGTTCGATTATTCTTTTTTGTACTCATTTTGAAGAACCTGAAGTGAAATTGTTCTATATCCTTTCTGTCAGTTATATATTTATGGTCGAGAAGCATCTCATTTAATACAGAAAACATCTAACTGATCTCTTTCGTACATATGAAAATCAGATGCACAATATACCCAGCTCTTCATATTGGATGCCTAACCTGCTTTGATTTCACCCAATCAGTAGTTGCAAGATATTATCTGTTATCAAGTAGTAAATCATATCATGCAATTTCTGCTCCACAAATTGTTCCTTATCGAGCTAAATGTATTACACGTGTTTCAGGTTTACACAGTTGGTTCAGGATATGCACATGCTGAGGCACGGAAATCACCAGTCGTTGATGGTGTTGTTATGAGGAATCCTGATGGGAAAGAAGTAATATTATACTCTTCTATGTTCTTTGTAAAATCCAGATTCAAATACTCATTAGTTTTGTCTTTTGACTATTCCATGGAATGTTTCTTACATATGAATATGATATAAATTCCAATTTGGTTAGTGGGGTTACATGTTGGCATGAGATGTACGTGCCCACATATTGTGTTTTTATAACACACCTAAATTTGCAAGAGCCTGGGACCATCCAGCACCTGCTACTGGCATGCCCTTTCGCTAGACAAACTTGGCATGAGATCTTGGCCTGGCTTCTCATGATTGCAGCCGTACCAAGCCACGAGGCTTCACTCATGGAGTGGTGGAGCAAGGCGAAGCGAGACACGCCCAAGCAGCTACAGAGTGCACTTGCATCCGCAGCCCTCCTGATCCCCTGGATGGTATGGAAGCACAGGAACGGGAACGACTGTGTCTTTAATGGCGCCCAACCGTCGATAGCTTCCCTAACTGCAAAAATCAAAGATGAGCTCAGGTTGTGGGCGAGGGCAGGTGCCAAAGGGCTCAGGGTAGTGCTGCCATCCTCTTGGGATGTGCACTGATGTTTATACCCTTCGCTGTAATCTGCCTCCTAGAGAGGATATAACCCAAACTCTACCTTTTCAATGAAATGAAACGCAAATCCTTTGCGTTTTATCTAATAAAAATTAAAAAAAAATAACACACCTAAATTTTGAACTAATTCTCCACAATGAACTCCTGACAGTTATCATAAGCTAATTAAACATAAACTGGCTGCACTAGTATCATATTATGCAGAAACAGAGCATCGATTGGCTGGCTAATGGCGTGAGTGCACACCCAGCCTCCCGCGTCAAGTTCTGGTCTCGGCATTTCGGCTTAGGTTCTTCTTATTGTCAAGGTCTGGTCTCGGCATTGTGGCTTAGGTTCTTCTTATTGTCAAGGTCTGGTCTCGGCATTGTGTCTTAGGTTCTTCTTATTGTCAAGGTCTGGTCTCGGCATTGTGGCTTAGGTTCTTCTTATTTAAACAGTCACGAGAGCTCCCTCCCCTCGCAGGTCTAAGTTTTCTAGTGCCATAGTGCGCAGGAGAATGTCTTGTGAGTCATAATGCCTCCAGAAAGCTGCTGACAGATTAATTAGCCTATTGGACTATCTTGAAAAGTGTATTTTGTATCTGTTTATTGGATACTATATGTTAACCATTATATTGACTCTTTTGACATCATCCTTTACTATCCCATGGACCATGGTCCCATACTGCTCAGCTTCATGATTACCTTGTTTTAAATTTTATTTTTATTTTTATTACTTGAAGGTACGTTATCCTGTTCTTTTGACCCCTACGGAGAAACAAATGGCGAGAGACGTCTGCAGTGCTTTTAGACAGATGGTAATATTCCTTGTTTCTTGTTATTTGTAATTGTCTCAGGAAATGAATACCTTGCCAAATTGGAACTATTTTATTTATCTGATGGTAAATTATTCAAATGATGTTGTAATGGCTTATTAGTTTCCTAATATTTTTTCTGCAGTACTTCACTAGCCAACTCGAGCTGTAGTCTTAATTGTTTTTTCTTCAGAAAAGGAAAACCATGTAGAATTGATTTCAGTTTCATAATACTTTCATGCTATGATGATTTAATAAGTAATGGTGCAAAATTTTGTTCTTTAATTTAGTATTGTTTTTTACATGTATGCATATATTATGTTTGGAGCTTTTATGCCTGTTCATATCATTTTATTCATTGCAATAGTTAAGTTTTCATCCTCATATTGGTTTCTTCATGTCACTGTCTTGTCTTTGGCGTTGATTATATGAGGGGCCAATTGAGTGGTTGGATTTTGCGGATTGGGATCTGGGACCCTCATGCATTTTCTAGTGTTGGAGTCTAGGTTAGCATAGTAGTATTGTCCTAGGAGAGTCTAGAGTATTCCAGTAAGTGTTGGAGTCTGAGTTAGTGTAGTAGTACTACTCTTGTAGAGTCTAGAGTATTCTAGGGAGTGTTAGTATAGTAGTAGTGTCCTACTAGAGTCTAGATCATTCCAGTGTACAAGTGAAGATGTAAGGCTAGATTGTGCTATATATAAAAGAGGGTGTGGAGGTCCAAGGGACCAACCAAGCCCATCTAGAAAATTTCCCCCAAAACACCAACATGGTATCAGAGCTAGGCTCCTCCTCCTAACCCTAGCTACCACCATTCCACCACTGCAACACCCATCCCGACTCTTGTTGTCAACAACACCGCGCACATTGTAGTCACCTAAGCGGCGGGAGGCCGCATCCCGTTGCTCTCTACAGGCAGTAACCACCTTATGTTGCACGATGTGTTGTGTGAGGCTTGGTTGCTGCTCTGTACGGAGGTTGCTTAGTGAGCTAGTTAGAATGGTGCAACTGAGATGTTGATAGGAGGAAAATAAGTTAGCTGGATTTGGGGACCAAGAGAAACTGGAGGTGGAGGAGGACCTCTGATCTGGTTGGAGATGGGCAGATGCAGAGGTGATGGTGATGGTGATGGATGGAGTTGTGTGGTGCTGGGCTGTGGTCGTGGAAGGAGACAACTGGGTGAGGTCTCCAGTTTGGTCGTTCTTGGCTCCGGGAAGAGGCGAGCTGCAGAGCTGCAAGGTGTGGACGCCTGAGGTATGAAGCGGAGCTGAGAAGAGGAGTCTAGGAGGGAGTAGCTGCTGGAGTTGATTTGGGCGGCTATGAGGAGCAAAGTGAACAGAGCTTGGTGCTAGGAGAAGAGGAGAGAATGGAATGGATCTGAGAGAGAGATAGAGGATGTGGTGACCGAGGCAAAGATGGTTGAGGCAAGATGGCCGGAGGGTTGATGGAGAGGTGGTAGAGGTCAAGGTTGTCACCGCGTTGGATAGGTGGAAGTCATGTGGAGGTCAGGAGAGTGTGGAAGGAGAGTGTGGAACTGTAGATAGCTGACCGGTGAGGTGAGACGGTTGTGGCTCTGTAGGAGCGGTTGTTGAGGTTAAGCAACCGTGGTTATGTGGGAGCCAGAGCTGATGAAGAGGCAATGCCGATGCTCAAGCTGATGAGGGAAGGCGTGTGGTGCCGCCGTTGTAGGCGCCGGTGTGAGAAGGCGTATGGTTGGAGAGGCAATAGTGGACCAACGCGAGAAGGATTGGAGGTGGCCAGCTTGATGCAAAGTTTGTGGATGGTGATGTTGATGGTGAGGCGGCTGTGGCTCTGTAGGAGCTGTTGTTGAGGTGAGGCAGCCGTGGTTCCGCGGGAACCGGAGTTGATGAAGAGGCAATGACGATGCTCAAGCTAATGAAGGAAGGCGTGTGGTGCCAGGGTTGTACGCGCCGGTGTGAGAAGGCGCATGAGTTGGAGAGGCAACAATGGACCAATGCAAGAAGGATTAGAGGTGTCTAGCTTGATGCAGAGTTGTTGCATTGTGAAGGTGATGGCTCGCACGAGGCGGAGCTTGGATGATCCGAGTTGATTGGGTGCTTGACGACCGATGGAGCAAGAGCTAGAGTAAAATGCTCTCATGTGTCTTTGTATGCTGGTAAGCTAGATGTGTAGTGGTAGTAGTAAGTGTCATGGAGTTGTAGCAAGATGGTCATGGTGACTGACCCATGCCCATCTTGAGGGGGAGTGTTGGAGTCTAGGTTAGCATAGTAGTATTGTCCTAGGAGAGTCTAGAGTATTCCAGTAAGTGTTGGAGTCTGAGTTAGTGTAGTAGTACTACTCTTGTAGAGTCTAGAGTATTCTAGGGAGTGTTAGTATAGTAGTAGTGTCCTACTAGAGTCTAGATCATTCCAGTGTACAAGTGAAGATGTAAGGCTAGATTGTGCTATATATAAAAGAGGGTGTGGAGGTCCAAGGGACCAACCAAGCCCATCCAGAAAATTTCCCCCAAAACACCAACATCTAGTAACTGAAAAGACCCTCATGCGTGCATGCCTAATTTCGCATCATCATATGATGTCTTAATTTCTCTCTCTACAGGTTTGTGGTTTTGATCTCTTAAGGTGCGATGGAAGATCATATGTTTGTGATGTTAATGGATGGAGCTTTGTGAAGAACTCCTACAAGTAATTTCGTTGATGCTCATTATCTTTACTTACGGAAAATGTGTATGAGTGAGTGCTGAAACATTTAGACAAACTTTTCTATGATCTAGGTATTATGATGATGCTGCATGCATCTTGCGGAAAATATTTCTGGATGCAAAAGCTCCTCATCTTTCATCAACTATTCCTCCTACCCTTCCTTGGAAATCGAAAGAACCAGATCAGTCTACTGAAGGTCTTACACGGCAGGGAAGTGGGATTATTGGTACATTTGGTCAGTCAGAAGAATTACGCTGCGTCATTGTTGTGATACGCCAGTAAGGATTTTACTTCTTCACTGTTATGAATAACATGCAGCTGTCAAGTTAGTGATGTATCCTTATATCACCTATCTGTACAGTGGTGATCGGACACCAAAGCAGAAAGTGAAATTGAAAGTTACAGAGGAAAAGCTCTTGAATTTGATGTTGAAGTACAACGGTGGAAAGCCAAGAGCTGAGGTATCCTCTTTGTTCAATCTTAAGTTTTAATTAATCAGTCAGTGCTCAAATTGAATCACAGTTTTGTGCTTTCCTGGCAGACAAAACTGAAAAGTGCTGTTCAATTACAAGACTTGCTAGATGCCACAAGACAACTTGTACCACCAATTAGGTATCGTGTGCTTGGAGAATTAAATAATCTGTGTATTTATGGAATTTCTGAACTTCTAAAATCATAACAAACTCTAGTTCGATCTTTATTTTGTTCAACTGTACTTTTTTTTCTTCAGAATCCGTGAATCATTGTTTATTTTGTGTATCTTTAGGTCAGGTCAGGAGAGCGATAGTGATGCCGAAGATTTGGAGCATATTGAAAAACTTCGTCAAGTCAAAGCAGTACTGGAGGAGGTGATGTCTATTTATTCAAATCTGCATGTCTTTTGCGTTTGCTATGATCATATTCTTTCCCTGTTGTAAATGGATATCTCCATCTAATACCAGAACAACCATAAGGAAAAAACATGAATGATTGTACTATATTCATCCACTCAAGTCTAATGGATGCTCACATATGCCATTGAATTGTTGTTCAATCTTGAAATGAATGCTGACATCTAATTACTCACTATTTTTTGCAATTCTAGGGTGGACATTTCTCTGGTATTTATCGGAAAGTGCAGCTAAAGCCACTTAAGTGGATTAAAGTTCCAAAGTCCAATGGTGATGGTGAAGAGGAGAGGCCAATAGAAGCCCTCATGATTCTGAAGTATGGTGGTGTACTCACTCATGCTGGGAGAAAGCAGGTTTCTACTTGTAACTTTGACTTTCTTATTATATTTTGTCATGTGAAATTTTCTGATAATTTAATCGAGCTAGTCATTTCTACAAGTTAATTTATAAGTAGCACAACAATACTTGCTCATTCAGTACACATGTTTTAGAGGAATACTACAGTTTAGCTTCACAAAATGTTTTCAGTCGGAGTTATTCCGAAGCCTAAAATTTAGAGTTGGCAATATTTTCCTTGGGACTGGTCCTTAAGAAGAATCTTATGGTTCACAAAGAAGTCTTCTCCATGGGTGCTTGTTAGGAGGTACTTTATCGATGATGCACAATTGCACATACACCTTATCCTTTGCAAGCAACTATGACACCATCCAAGAATGATAAGCTTCTTGGAAATGATTTCAATACCTACCTGCAGTAATCACAAGTTAGCATATGCAAGCATAGTCAGCATTTTTTTTGTAGATCTATGTAAACTATGGGTTAGAGAAGTTCGTTTTTCATTGTTAAATAATGCAGTACATTTTGGGTCCATAGTTCCTTGCGTGGATAAGGCACTGAAAACTGTATACAATAGGGCCTCAAGAACAACTAGCACTAGCAGTCTAGCACAAAGAGACTATTATTGTGGACTTATGCGATCACTATACTGGCCAATAGTGTATGCAATCAGATTTTATTAAGAACTTTACTCATCAACCACAATTTTCTGTCATTTCAATTTTAAAATATTCTTATGTTCAGTGAGGTGAGTTACTTGCCTACATCTATTGTAGTAATAAATTTTTGATGCTTATTCAGGCAGAAGAATTGGGAAGGTTTTTCAGGAACAACATTTATCCAGGTTATTGTTCACATTCTTTTTGTTTCTAATATCTTGTGAAAAAAAGCTAAATATCAGACTTCTTTAGGATAAAAGATTTATTTTGTTACATTTTTTCGATTATCTTTGTGTTCGATGTTCTCAAGAGAAAATTGTGTTGAAGATCCAGGAATTTGAGCAGTGGTTGCGATAGCTGAGTAGCTACTCACTAAACTGCAAAATAACTAATTCATGTGTTCGTAATCTTTAACTTCATACCGCTTAGATAGCTCAAGTATTTTAACTATGAAATCATATACTATGGCGTCTGAGTTTAGATATATGTGACGAAGGTGGGGACTGGGAAGTATACGTTATTCATGCAGGTTGCGGTCATTAGATGTCATTCAGCTTATGATGGTTGTAGAACTGAGAAAAAATCATAACACTATTTCTGCTTTATTTATTTAGAACTTGTTTGAATTACATTCCTTCTACTTGAAAATGTTTTCTGACTAGCATGCAATCCTGAATCAGGGGAAGGAACAGGTTTGCTTCGCCTTCATAGCACATACAGACACGATTTGAAAATTTACAGTTCAGATGAAGGACGTGTTCAGGTAATATACTTTTTACTTCTCTTTTAGTTTTTTTATGTATGTTGTAAACAACGTTTAAGAACTAAGTACTTGTTGATGGTTAATGGTGATTGGTTAAGATTCAAACACTTGTTCTGTGGTAACTAGCCCCATATCTGCTTATGTATAAACTACTCCCTCTGTTCCTTAGCTTAGGGCGTATTTTTTTTTTCTGATTTTCCCCCAAAGCTTAAGGCGCGGGTCGATATTTGTGAGATTCTACCCAGTGTACCCCTGGGTTGTTGCCGTGCATGGAGCTAACTGCAGCCAATAGTTATGGTGCATGCAGTCTTTGCCTTTGGAAACAGTGTGCATGCAGCTGCAATTGGTTGTGCATGTGCGTGGAGTTAATGGCAGGGAATAACGAGGGGGCATATCACACGGTAATTGGGCAGTTAATTTGAGAAAACGCTCGCTAGTTATGGCCACGGAGAGATAAATCAGAGGTAAATTTGTCCACAACAGCTCAACCAAATTCCTCCTTAATCCTAGCGCCAAACAATATACACCCTAAGCATAGAAACAGAGGGAGTATAAAAGTAACATGGAGACTTTCAGTAACATTCGTGGCTCAAGGTGAGACTTTAACAGATGGATTTCTAGAAAAGGGGCTTCGGACCTCTTGGGCTGCTCTCTTGTAGTAAGTGTGAATTGAGCATAAGGTTGTGTGTGCCAAAGCAGGAAATAAATCCTTCATGTTTTGTTTTCTTATTCATGGTTCTTTCGGTAACATTCGTGGCTGCATGGCCATGATCCTACATTAGGCATGTTAGGCTATAGTCCTTCTTGGGCGGGAGTGTTGGTGGAAAACAGTAGGGTGTCAGATACAGGAGGAAGACTGAGTGGATTGTGTCATGGCCGAGCAGCTCCTTTTTTTTTGCATTTTATCCCTATTATCTTTCGCTTCCTTGAGTTTAAAAGTGTAAATCAAAACTTGCGTTTCTGCAACTCATTTTAAATACATGTTGGTCATACACATGATTTCTTATAGCATTTTGAAAGTCAATCCTGATTCATATGTTTCTGATGGTGTACACGTCAGATGTCTGCTGCGGCATTTGCAAAAGGTCTTCTTGATTTGGAAGGACAACTAACTCCCATACTGGTCCGTTGCTTGTTTTCTAGCAAATCATTTTGTTGCTTAATTCTGCCTCTCTCTCAATTTTATATTTTATATACTAACTTCTTCCAGGTCTCCCTTGTAAGTAAAGACTCATCTATGCTAGATGGACTGGAAGATGCTAGCATTGAGATGGATGAAGCAAAGGTTTGTTTTCATATTCTGGTGTATTCTTTTACTTTTGAGCGATTATCTAACGTTCTTTGGAAAAATTATGTGCATACACCTATGTCACTCTAGCTTTATGATAATGTGGGCCTCTAAGTATGTAGCTTGTATGAACTAGTATGACCACAAGGCTGGTAGTTTTATTCAATTTTCACAACGATGAATGCTGAATCTAATTGCCACCCACTTATTTCTTATTTCTGTTCTGAAATCTACAGAATCTTCTGCAATGTGATGTTTGATCTGTCATTAAGGGAAAATCCTACATTCCACTGTAAACTTTCAAATGTATCTTTGAGGAGTTAATATGATCCCACTGTCCTCTTGATTGTCTTAAATATCATATGGATTTAGTTCATCGTCTATTGTCTGCTAAAGTTCAGTGAAATGAGTCCCTTTTCCAGGCCAGATTGCATGAAATCATCATTTCAAATGCTAAAGCGACGAATACCAATGGATCGGTGGAGCATCCGTGGATGGTTGATGGTGCAGGTTTGCCTGCAAATGCTTCTCAACTTCTCCCGAAGATGGTACAGTACATTGAAAACAGATCTAAGATAGGCCTTTAATTTTAAACATATCTTACATATGAAGTATTAGTCACAATATTTTTGTCACCGATGTACTTCCTGTTACTGGTTTCATTCATTCATGATGATATTCTGTTTATCTCACTTTTCTTTTCTAATGTACTTCAAGCCACTATATGCATACAGTATTTAAATATTTTTCTCAAAATTAAATTGAAAAATCTGCAGAGGTGTTTTTCGAGCAAATAATTTGAAGAAAATTGTTTGGGGACACCCAAAAGTCAGTACTATAGATTAATTGCAGCAAATGTTAGCATTTGAGTCTAGTGTCAGAGTCTGTTGCCTAATGAGAGTCCATATCAGGGTGTGATTGTACTTTTAGCATTATAAGTGCAGAGTGTAAGGGTTTAGGGAGTTAGGGATGCATGCCCAATTTTTTTTGCCTTAATTGCAATGACATCACTATCATTTTTAGGATTCACGCACATAATTTAATTTCTTAGTTCCTGTCTTTTTGTGTGTGCTTAGTCAATTCCTGTAAGGTTTCAGAACAAAAACTGCCAGGTTTAGTGCTGCTAGTAGATTTCTGTACTTCCTAAGCTGAATACTGTTTTACTATCATAATTATAATTTATAATTTTTTTTATAATTGTATATTGATTAGGCCAAGTTGACAAAAGAAGTTACTGCACAAGTCAAGCTGCTTGCTGAAGGTGAAGATGAGAAGCTTGCGCTGACAAGCTCATTTTCTAAATACGACCAAGCAAAGGCTCTTGGGAAAACAACGATTGATGTTCCTCGTATTGCTGCTGGGTTACCTTGTGGCAGTGAAAGCTTCCTCTTGATGTTTGCTCGATGGAAAAAACATGAGAGAGATTTCTATAATGAAAGAAAGGAGTGAGTAAAGTATTTCTTCATTCATTTTTTTTGGTTTTATAAATCCATATTATTGATAGTTGAGTTTACTTTTGAGCTTTTTTCACTCATGGTGCCTCATAAATCGTAATGCAGCCGATTTGACATTACACAAATTCCAGATGTCTACGACTCGTGCAAGTAAGTATTTTTCCATATTTAAGAAGGAAAAATTAACCTTTTCCCATATAATGCACATTCTAATTCCTGCCATCCATTTGAAATAATCTATATCCTGTCTGAGTGTACAAATGCTCAATATGAAGCTATCCATGGTTTGAAGTTCCAAAATGTTAAAAAAACTAGCTCAATAAAATTCAGAAATTTAGAAAACATGATGCGTGTAGTGTGTGTGCTACACGTAAATGTAATGACCTTATTTTCCCATGAGATTACTTACATTGTCATCCTAATACAACCATTTATAATTGGCCTTACACCTGAACTACTGAATGACATGGCAGATATGATCTGGTGCATAATGCTCATCTCAATCTTGAGGGTTTGGAAGAGCTTTACAAAGTTGCTCAAGTAAGCAAGTTTACATTAGTACTTTTATTTGATGTTTCTTTTGATTTTCTATGAAAGTTTGCACGCTTACAACTAGATATGCATTAAGTACACTGTAGTGCATTAAGCACAGTGTAGTCTGTCTTATTGAGAGTCATTACAAAGTTATTTTCAAACTGGCTGATATTTTTTACGTTGATTTATACTCACACGTTTGTCAGACCCTATCTAACACTGATTCTTGTAGCTTCTTGCTGATGGTGTTATTCCAAATGAGTACGGGATCAACCCAAGACAAAAACTGAAAATTGGCTCAAAGGTTTGTTGTCAAGTTGGTTTAGTTTTGTGTATACTAATCCAAACTTGCTATCTATGGAGCAATATGGATAAAAGAAAGTTAAGTATTTATCGGGGAAGCCCCCACAAAAATCCTATTTATTTAAACCCATATTCTATCATATGAATGAAACATAGATCGAAAAACATATGAATGAAACATAGTTCGAAAAAGACGACTAAACAGGTTTGTTTAAGACTTATTTATTATGAAATTTCCATTCTCAACGGATGGCTCGAGATCATCAATTTTAAAGTGTAGAAGAGAAGGATCAACTCTTCCCCAATAAATAAACTATCAACCTCCAAAAAAGTTTAATAAAATTAATTACTAATTAATTTTATTACTATATTAGAATTAGATTAGCAATATATTTTTTAGATGTCACTGTATTTTCCGTTGCTGTAGAAAATTGTGTGCATATGCCAAGTAATTAATTATTTATGCGTCTTTCACTTCTGTTGCCTTTTTAGATAGCACGCCGGTTAATGGGAAAACTTCTGATTGATTTACGGAACACTCGTGAAGAAGCTATTTGTGTTGCTGATCCAAACTTAACTGAAGATGAAGCTATATTCCTACCGACAAAAGAACTAGAGCACCAGCAAAAGTATCAAATTAGAAATGAGGATGGAAGAAGATCTAGCACCACGAGTGAAAAGTCAATGGATCAAGAAGATGAAGATGATAGAGAAACTAAATACCGCTTAGATCCGAAGTATGACCGCGGCATTTGAATTTGTACTGATTTGCATGCAGAGTTTATATTGTTTCTAATGTACTTTATTTCAGGTATGCCAACGTGAAGACACCTGAGAGACATGTCCGCACAAGGCTTTATTTCACATCGGTACGCAAGAGTCCTTCTGTTCTTTGTTCTTATCATCATTTTGCAAATCCAAGTGATGACATGTGCAATTTCTTGACCAGGAATCCCATATACACTCATTGATGAATGTCCTCCGGTATTGCAATTTGGACGAGTCTCTACAAGGAGAGGATAGCCTTGTCTGCCAAAGTACTTTGGACCGGCTACATAGAACCAGGGAGCTCGATTACATGAGCAACATCGTGCTTAGAATGTTTGAAAATACAGAGGTGAGGATATTTTTCAATATTTCTGTGAGAAGTCTTCGCCTTTGCATATTTCCACTGTATTCATGGGTTGGCATTTCTATTACTTCCTCTGTTCACAAATGTATTAGTTTGCCAAAAGGTCTTACATTAGTGAACTGAGGGAGTAGATTATGTAGCTGCAAGTTTCCTACCTTATACTAGAATGAAGTATTGTTAATCCTTTTCTTGAGAAAGCTATCTTCCGCAGTCAAATTTTCTACTCTCGCTGGAATGAAGTATTTTAATTTTCCCTTTTTCCTGAAAAAGCTATTTTCAGTGCCCACATGTCCTACTTGCACTAGCCATGCAAACATTTATGAACTACACTTGCTGGGAGCTTTGGTGTTAAACAAACTGCTTTGACTTCCGATCAAAATAACCAACTATTGTGACCGGGGCTGTTGTTTGCAGCGTGCTGTGTTGATTGCAACTTGTCTGTTGCACTGATACTTATTTACAAGACCGCGGGGTTTATAGTATCCGATCCAATCATGCAATTAGACATTTCTTCATTACCACTCATTGGAAATATTGCAACTTGCCCTTTTGATTTGCTAATATTGGGATATCTGTATATTTCATTAGTTCTCTGGAATAGGGCATCATATCATCTATTTGATCATGCCAAAGTGATATTAGCTCTTCAGTATGGTAGCTGTAACCCAGTCAATCTAACTGTTTGCAGGTTCCTTTAGAAGATGAGAAAAGGTTCCGGATCGAAATGACGTTCAGTCGTGGTGCTGATCTCAGTCCTCTCGAGGTACTCACTCGCATCTTCTCGTCGCAGTGCAGAATAGTCCGCACTCTCTTCTTACTTGACGCGTTGCTCGAGCTTATACTAATATAATCAATGAATGTCTTTGTCCAGGACAAGACCAGCGAAACTTCTACATTGCTCCAGGAGCACACCCTGCCGATAATGGGACCCGAGAGACTGCAGGAGGTTGGCTCTTGCCTGACGCTGGACAAGTTTGAGACGATGGTGCGACCATTTGCCATGCCCCCCGAGGACTTCCCCCCGGCCGCACCTCTACAAGCCTTAGGATACTTCTCCAAAGGCGCTGGGGTGCTTGAACGGCTCGCTAGTTTCTGGCCTTTCCACAAGGGCGCGGCTAATGTCAAAAAGCTGGAATAAGCTGTCAATTAGTTAGTGTGAATATTCCTCTTTGTGAACACTTGGTGACGACACCAATTTTCACAATTTTGGTATTTCTTGTTCCATTGTTCGGAAACTGGATGTGGCGCGTACTTTTCGATGTCCTTTATATATATGTAGTAGTAGGCAAAGCTTCAAAGAATGGATGAAGTGCCGGGTTTGTGTGCTCGGGGTGACAGGGAGCCTGCTTTTTGGAAAATTCAAAAAATGGTCTTTCTACCTTCATGACGAATGATAGAGCTAAAGCTTCCTTTATTCTTTTCCGAGGCCTTCAGATAATTAGCAACTTCTAAGCAATCTGTTGCCACCATAAACTTCTGAATATTTAAGCCACTCGCTAAAGTGAGCGCCTCTCTGCAGGCCATGCTCTCAAGGATCGCCGGATCCGAAAACCCTTCCACATTAAAAACTGCCAAGATAAGTACCTGACGAGCTCCTTGCTACAGCTGCAACCGCTCCTTTCTCCGTTGATTTTGACAAAGCTGCATCCAAGTTGATTTTTGCCAGGTGTTGCGGTGGTGCAATCCACTTAGGAACACACACTCTCATGCTTCCGCATAGACTTGACATGCTTCTCAACAACCACTTGTTCAAGATCATTAAGGAAATTCTTGAGAAAACATTGGGTAGACAGAGGACTTTGATACTCTTCATCAAAGAGTGCTTTCCTTCGCGCATACCAGATCGCCCACGTCGTTACCAATACCGAAATGAACTCCTTATGGCTCATAGAGTCTACAACTCCAAAGATCCATAGCTCTGCGTCTTCCTCGGTGATCATACCGATATGTTCCACCACTTGAGCGCCCATACACTTCTTTGCCATATTGCACTCTAACAAAGCAACAGTAACAAGACCAGCGAAACTTCTACATTGCTCCAGGAGCACACCCTGCCGATAATGGGACCCGAGAGACTGCAGGAGGTTGGTTCTTGCCTGACGCTGGACAAGTTTGAGAAGATGGTGCGACCATTTGCCATGCCTCCCGAGGACTTTCCCCCGGCCGCACCTCTACAAGCCTTAGGATACTTCTCCAAAGGCGCTGGGGTGCTTGAACGGCTCGCTAGTTTCTGGCCTTTCCACAAGGGCGCGGCTAATGTCAAAAAGCTGGAATAAGCTGTCAATTAGTTAGTGTGAATATTCCTCTTTGTGAACACTTGGTGACGACACCAATTTTCACAATTTTGGTATTTCTTGTTCCATTGTTCGGAAACTGGATGTGGCGCGTACTTTTTGATGTCCTTTATATATGTGTAGTAGTAGGCAAAGCTTCAAAGAATGGATGAAGTGCGGCGTTTGTGTGCTCGGGGTGACAGGGAGCCTGTTTTTTGGAAAATTCAAAAAAAATGGTCTTTCAAAGTAACAAGAAATTTTGAGAATTTCCTAGGCTGGTCATCCCCATTAGAAGCTCTACCTACTTTTATGACGAATGATAGAGTTAAAGCTTCATTTATTCTTTTCCGAGGCCTTTAGATAATTAGCAATTTCTTAGCAATCCGTTGCCACCATAAACTGCTGAATACTTAAGTCACCCGCTGAAGTGATCGCCTCTCTACAGACACATTGTCTGTGGACCCAAAATCAATTATATATGTATGACACACATCATACACGAGCATTTGGAAAATTTATAGCCACGCATTGCAAGTGTCCCTTTTTTCTGTTAATTCAAGGTCTTATCCTCCATTTTCGAAAAAATAACTTGGACTATCGATCGTAACAAGAAAACAAAT
Source organism: Avena atlantica (assembly GCA_910589765.1). Taxonomy (NCBI): domain Eukaryota; kingdom Viridiplantae; phylum Streptophyta; class Magnoliopsida; order Poales; family Poaceae; genus Avena; species Avena atlantica. Next base: position 362,284,568 of record OU342736.1, read on the forward strand.
TTTGTTGCACTTAGCAATATTAATAAAAATTTTATTTCCTTATAATCTTAGCTAGTATATTTATTCATTACATTCAGGAATCAACAAGATTTCATACTAATCAGTAATTTATTCAGCCAATGTATGATCATTATTATAGACTTGTAAATTGCACCTCTCAAAATTTACTATATTTTTTTACTTAATATAACATTAAATATAGCATTTTATCTAACATATTTTTCCATTACACTAACGAAAAATAATCACATTTTTTTTACCTTTTTATAACTTATTTTATCAACATACTATCTTGACTGCTATATATTTTCTATTACACTTAATAATCTTAACCACATAATAGTGTAATTATACTTTGAGATAAGATTATTTAGGCATACACCCCCTAATGTTTGTCATTACACCTATATTTGCACAAATTGTAATGCAAGGTAAGTTACACGGTTATTTATTGTTTGGAAGTTGTCATTTAAAAACACTCCTTTCAACGAAATTTCCTGTCATTTGCATAAAAAAGATGAACAGTCTTGGATATGAGAGAAATGGACAAATCACAAGGCTCCAGAAATTAATTTATGACACTGGATGAATAATAATAGTAATATACATATGTTTGTCTCTTCGCGCTCATTCTAGCATACAAAATATCTTGCCCAAGAGTTCTAAGGTATGAGATCTAATAATAACTTTATAGAGGTTTCTAGAGTAAATAATTATCTATCTTAGGTGTAACTAAATAGAAAATTCTAGAGTGTACGACTTGTTTTAACGAGTTGTCCTGAAATCATTGCTTTGATTCTTTTTTGATTGATTAAGTGTAATTTATGTTGTATCAATGTGTCCATGATCCTTATTCAGTTGGTATAGAACGTATGGTTTTCTCTTGCTTTGATCTACAATATGCATATAAAACTCTTGGTTCTTCCTTTAAGCCGTTTTGATCTACGCGATGCATATATGGTTTTCTCTTGGTTCTTCCTCTTTAAGATGGTTAAAACCAACTTACCTTATCAAAATGGATCCACGTGAAGATTTGGACAACCACATATCCTATTGAATCCATAAACACACTTTGTGTATAATAGAGGATCTTAATTATGCTATAAGCGCTCTTACTATGCTAGCGTGTTTACGAAGGACAATGTCATATTAGTAAAACTTGCACTAATATATGGAGTAGTAGAAGTATACCCCTTAAAAAGTTTAATTTTTTTTTGGTGCAAATCATAGGTGGATATGAAAACATACCCTTTCATTGAGAAGGGTGGCGTGGCACATTTGGTCTCGATAAAACTAAGTCATATGTAGCAGGCCCTATTGGGCCTAAGAGCATCTCCACTCGAGGGCTCTAAAGGCCCCCCAAATGGCTATTGTGGGTGTCGGCGCTCAAAAACTCTTCTAGCCGGCCCCTCCAAATCCATTTTGTTGCCGGCATAGCCTATTTAGTTATCAGACGCCCCCATGTCGAACCCTACCCACGGGAGACTAGCGGGGGCGTCGGATGGGCGCGTTTTCTGGGAAGAAGGGTGAGAGGAAGGCACGCGAAGCGGTTACTTGCCATGGGCCAGTCCTCTAAGCATTTGTGGACCAGCTAGTCCATATTCCTCCTCGCCTACAGTGCCACATTAATGGCGCTTCTCACCACAGTAGCCTTCGTAGGAAACGACAGGCGACAGTCGACGCGTCCTGTCGCCACCTCACACCTTCCAGAGGCATCGCATGCCTTCCCGCCTTGACTCCTCCTTTTCTCGCCAGCGGACTTCGGCCGCTATAAAATCCCCTCCCTCATCGCCTTTTACTCACCTCCTTCCTTGCCTTCTTCCTCGAGCCCACCCCAACCCCGAGTGCATGGAGAGGTTCGACGGAGAAGGCGCCGCCGCGAATGGCTTCAGGCGGTGTTGGCTTCTTGTCCATGAGGCGCAGTCGCTATGGGAAGCAGGGTACCCTGTTTTGTCAAACATGCGCCGTCTGATAAACTCGCTAGCGGCCTTCTGGTCCCGCCCGTTCTGGTCATAGCCGCACGCACGCTGGACATCTACGAGCACTATTGGGATGTCCTCTTGTAGAGTGTAACATCCTAGCATTTAGGAACCAACGAAGGATAGAAATATGAATCTGAACATTTGCATGCATTCATCTATAAAAATCAGGGTACATTTTTGCGGTGACCCAGCATACCACTGCATGATGTAGTACACTATAGTCGTTGACATAACACCAATAAAACACCGTTCACTAGTATTACATCCCTTAGAGTGGTACAACAGAAACACAGCAGTTCCAAGACATGACTATAGGTTACAACTCAACTCTTTACACAAGATTCAGAGAACACTCTAGGTTAAAGAGAGAGAAAGAAACTTCTTACAAAGAAGAATCGGAAATAATCAACTCATAACGATCATACTAATCAGACTAATATCTGAACTATTGGTCTGGCATTGCTGCTATTACAAAAGACTATAGAAAAAGGTTCTATGGCTAGAGATTATATTCTTATCTAATTAGAAACTTTGTCTTCACTTGAGTTGATGTATATGTTGAATTTCTTGACTTTATTGAAAAACTTTAGCTTCTGGTGATGATTCCTGAAGCATAACTTGATGTAGACATCGTCTGTACTGGCTTTAGAACCTAGCAAGAGTTAAGAAGATACGTTGAGTACGAGCGTACTCAGCAAGTTCACTAGAAAAGGAGTGTTTGATGCACTATATCTACACCCACATACCGTAGGTCGTAGGCAATGCAGGTTTTCATAAACATTTTTTCAAATATTTCTTTTATTTTGAAAAAACTATGTCCGTGAGCCTTCACCGGTTTACCAGAACTTTCATGGAGTTCCTTTCCCGCCGCGTTCGCAGCTCCTTCCCGGAACAGGGAGTAACAAGTTACAGTTCTTACACTCTGTAGAGATGCGTCACTTTACCCATGAGAGAGCAAATCCTTGTTGCATAACCGGACGATCTTTCCCGTCCACACTTCCTATGGTGTGGGGCCCAGAAGATGATCCAAGCCAATCACTGTCCCCTTCGCGACCTCGCATATCTCCTTGGTGTACACCATGCCCACATATTGAATTACGACAATGGTTTATACAAACCGTTAGATGCCAGAACTATCGTGGGACGTTGAGGGTTCCCACCCATATGTTGCATATCCTATACAAATTACCAATTAATATGCACGCTACGAGTGATAACAGTCATGACCTGCACATCCGGCTACATGTGAGAGGAAGAAGATACATCTGACTTCTCCGTCCCATTTCAAATCTCATGGTTAACGCGTGATATACGGCGCAAGAATCACTGGCGACATTGGTTGTTAAGTCCTAGATAATATGTTCCTTTACCACCAGAACTTCCATAGTAGGTTATTACCTCATGGTAATTAACCTATAATCATATTATTATGAAAATAGTGTTTTCTGACCTTTTTCAAATGCAGGTGATGACAACACTGGATTTGTAAAATACTTTATAGAAAATAATCAAAGGACATGAGCAAGTGTGAACTTGCCTTTTGTGATTGCAAGATTATGCACTCACGGTCTTCGAGATGACATAAGATCCAATATCTGAAAACTGCATCATTGGTCCGGTAAGGACTAATGTTTAAAGTAGCAAGATGCATTTATGCATAAGTAATGATATGCAGTTTGTAAAACTCCCAAAGTGAATCCCCAATACTTTGAGTGAAGTGAATTCAAGTGATTCTTTTAAGAGTTGGTTTACCTTCAAATTTTACTTTATAAGTAATGACCTTTATAAGGAACTTAAGTGTTAACAATTAAAAATATATAAGTAAAGTATAAATTTATGCGATTATGGTTAATTGTCATCTGGTGACTATTGATAAACATCCTTGGGATTGAGTTGTTAAGAATTGAAGAACTTATTATGAGCTTATTGTTTGAAGTGGCAAAAAAATAACATTTGAAGAAAATATTTCCTTCCTAAGGTTTAAACAACCCTGATAGCTTTTAGAATATGATGGATAGAATGTGATTGATGTTGTTTATGCTTGCTTGAATAGTCTGGACTTGAGATGCTTTAAGTCTTAATTGAAATAGACCAAAGATAAATATAAAAACATAACTAGTGCATTAGACTTGATGTTTATAAGCTTTGAGACTAAAGTTAACTTTAAAAGGGTAAGTAAACTTAAGATTTATGATAAGTATAACTAAGGTGTGGAATTTTTCACTTTATATTTTAGTGAATGATTAGATTAAATTCGTTTTGCTATTCTGAAAAGAATAGGTATTTATTTAATGGAAACATAATTAGATGATCTTAGTGATTTGTTAGAATTTAAAGTTATGTTAATAGTGGTTAAGATATAATGATTATTTACCATATCTTCTATATCTAAATAGGAGTCCCCCACTAAGTGATTTCTCTCAACATGCAAGCCACCCACGTCATCTGTATCAATTTCAGTTTAGTTCTATGCCACGTCAGCTCCATCATGTTTCTTGATTGCATGGCCTTTACAATTTTTTCTTATTTTTCCTTGAGCTCATGCCGGGACGCACCGTCCTATCGTTTTCTCTACAGCACCATGATTTTCAATTTCCCGTACCTTCCTCTTCTTCTCCCCACTAAATTGTTCCGCAAAAAAACTGAAATCATTTATTTCCCCTCTTCATGTTCTCCGTGCAAAATAATGCGGGAGTAACCATGGAATCAGTCTCCCTCTTTAAGTATTGGAGTTTCTCTTTTTCGTGGACCTACTGCACACCCGGCAATGTTCACTATTGGCAATTCAACGTGCTTTGAAGCCACCATCATTTGAGGGATGCTCGCTGTTGTCACTCTGCCGTCGTCACTGCATGCTCTGTGATTCTCCATCCTCCCACGGGTAAAGATTCCTAGCTAATATGCTATTCTCGCTCCCCTATCTGGATGACTAATCCTCGATCTCAGCATAGGTTCCTGTTTCCTATCCATTCAATTTTTCCATGAACCAGATTCAAGGTGTTTTAGTTTGAAGTGGTAGATTCAAGGTGTTTGGGTTTACCTGGAGAAAGCACTTTTTTGTCCATATCTATTTGACATTTTGACTACAACAACGAAGAACACTGAATTTTTCTGCAACAACTTTAAGCTGCAGGATACCTGGTTGTTCATGTTTTTGCAAAGTTCAAACAGGACGGTGGATGATGATAGTAGTTTCTGCAATGATGCCTCAACCAGTCCCCTCGCCCATACGTTGGTCTGCTCTATTTTCTCATGCAGAAGTTTGATGTATATTCAGATAACTAGATTTCTGTGGTATTCTACTATCATTTGTCTATTGGTTGTAGGGAGCCCAACACTACAGCAGTCTTAGCCACATTAAATTACCATATATTTTCTCCACATTTTCCTTTATAAATGTTTTTGTCGCCTATGGCTGGAGCATAGCATTATTGGTTCTCTTTTTTCAGATCATATGAATGATACAACACATGTTCGGTTGTTTGTAGACAAGCATCACTTACAGCTATGGTTAATTGAACCGAAATATCATGTACTGCTCTCTTAATTTTTGAAATCAATTGTGTCATACTACGGTGCTAGCGAGCTAGCTTATGGAAACATTGCTCCTGGTATTCATACTTAAAAACTATGTATCGCTATATCATGATTTGAGATTTGTGTCCAACAAATATTTGGTATATTTACCTACAATTTTATCATGATATTGAGTGTTCATAAATTAATTTCAGATATACCTTTGCCGTATGTGCTAAACTGAGCTTATATAAAAACTAATGTTTTTGGGTAGGTGAGGTTACATAACAAGTGCCCATATGAAGAACTATTGTACTTTTCGGGAAAAAATAACCATTATATTTGATGGACATGAATAGATGCAGGCTAACATCTAGAAGATGTGGTCTCCTTTTCAGTTTTATGAAATGTCTGCAAAAATTTCCGTTCTCTCACCTTAACTCACCATTTAATCTACATAGGTTATATTTGCTAGATGTTCAAGCAATCCCAAACTACTATTTAGGTCATCATTCATATGGTGTTAGATTCAGTTTCCTTGCCTTTTTAGTCAATGAAAAGTACAAGTCTCTTGGAGTCTCTCAAAAAAGAAAAATAGTTGGAACACATATTTCGTAATTTTGAACTTCTCATATGTTATGTCTTAATGACTACTTGCAAACAACATAATATGTCCGGAAGGTTATCTCCATTTTGATCCAGAGCTCTACATTTCATCTTCTTTGTCCTCTGACGTATTCCTATGTAACTACAATTCACATAATTAAAGTTGACACTCCTATAATTTATCTCATGCTAAGAAAATCATACTCTAAACCAGTAAATTAATTTCCTTTCATGGAATTTTTGAAAACAGATTTGGCACTATGTTCGTTGTATCAAATATATCACCATAGAATCCCGCAGCAATGCGCGGGGTATAATCTAGTTATATATATGAGTGATACCCAATGTTTATTTAAAAGAGTTTTTTAATAAGATTTTTAGAAGACTATTTTGAAGTTAAAAGTTATACTTAAGTTTGATTATGAATTTAAGTTATGGGTTTGGAATTAGTACAAAGATACTAATTGCTCAAGGTTTTATAAGAATTGTGATTATTTCTTACTTAACAATCATTTTTAAAGAATTCACAAAATAGGTATTTGATAAGGATTTATTATTTAAAATATTAAAGAATTTTCTAATAATATATTTAATATTTTTATAGTGTAATATATTTATTCAAGAACTTAAAAATTATTTGTATTTAATTTTTAAGTAATATTTTTATGTTTATAAAATTTCATAAAGGATTAAATGTCTTTAAATATTTATTCAGATTTTATTTATAAAAGAGTTAAGTTAGTATTTTTATAAAATAGTATATTTATTTTTATACACAAAAATGATTTTTATTCATTTTTAGGAATTTTGCTTATTTTATGACATTTCACTTAGGATGTAATGTTGTTAATATTTATTTATATTTTATCTATCTTGAATAAGTAATATTATATTTTTACTAGGTAGATATTATTTTTGTAGTTATTTTGATATATCATATGTATTTTTAGGATTTTTATATATTTTTCTAGAGGTGAAACAATCTTTGGGGTGTTTTGGTAATTTTTATTTTTAAATCAGACCCTGGACCCACTGGTCAGTCTGGCCCATGGTTGGGTTAGACCAACCCGAGCGGTGGACCGAGCTGGTCAAACCGACCTGCTCGATCCAGTTCATCTTCCCCCTCTCGACTGGCCTCTCCCTGGCGCCTGGGCTAGCTCGCCGCTGGTGCTGCTCGATTCCAGTGAGCTCGACCGCCCTGACTGCTGCTATGGTGTTTATAAGAGTGGTTTTGGATGGTGATTCTCGGGGCCCGTATCGATTTGAAAACCGCCTCTTCCCTAGGCCGTCCCCTTCCTTGCAGAGTGCTAGGGTTTCGGTCATCTTGACCTCATCACTCTGGTGATTTGTTGATGCCCGCTGGAAGGTGGAGGATTGCTAGGGTTGGCATGGTGATGTCGCGGTGGTTGCTGTTGGTTGCGACTAGGCGCAGGTGCAGCATCCCGTGCCCCTGTGTCGTCGTGTCGTGGCCTCCCTCGCTCACGGCTTCATCGCCGTATGCTTCTTCCTCTCCGGCAAGTTGTAGCTTGCTAAAGGTAGGTGTTTATCCCTCTGCCTCTATTCTCTCTACTCTACTGTCTTAATTCTCGGATGCTCATAAATTATCTGATCTACTCAGTTGAGCATACTGTTATCAGATTCCTGGTTCCTTCATGATCCTTGTTAGTTCCCATTGCTATTGGTAAATTTATGGTACTACTGAATAATTATCAGTGCTTGCTAGTGTAATTGTTCTACTACTTGTCCCTTTGAATGATTGGGATTCAATAATCAATCTTCTACTTTCAATTGGTTCCTGGTAGCTAGCTTTTGTTCATGTTGTGCAATATTATATGCTCAAATAGATGCAAATGGGTAGATCAGATGCAAGTAGGTTAAGGACACACACAAATGATTCCTGGCTAAATGGCTAGGAAAATGATCTAAAATTTGATGTTGGTTGCCTACAGATGATTTTGGATGAGCTATTGATGATCATATCTTGCAAATGCATGATCTAGGATATATTTAATGAAAGTATGTTGAGAATGATTCCTAGCAGGTGGTAGCTAGGAAAATGATTTAAATTATATTTGTATGGCTTTAACAAGTGGCTATCTAGTTCTTGTTCAGATGTTGTGTAATGTCAGTGGGGATAGTGAGTTTGGATTGCAAACCATGATTGCTTTACCTGGGATTATGATTCCTTTACCAATATGCTTTGCAATGATTTGTCTCTATGCAGAGAGCTTGTACTTAACAAATACTAAATCTGCTAGGTACAGAGGTTCTACCCCCAGGGGATGTGCCCTGTAACCTAGCATATGTGGTTTATGTTTGGCTAATAAAAGCTAGTTACTAGGCTAATGATGCTGGTCTGAAGCCAGATAACTTAGGGTTGATTTGTGTGGAGGAAATTCTTGACCCAGCCAATGATGCAAAGGCTGAGGCACAAGATGTAAATAAGAACAAATTTTTGTTCTTGATTTCTGGACCTGGCCTATGATGCAAATGCTGAGGCATATCTTGGATTATGAAAGATATTCCTGTTAGATTTAAACCTCTATGATGAACCTTGCATGGCACTTCCATGCAAGTCTGAGAGCATCTTCCCCTCCAATCCTCCTAGATATATATATCTAGTTGAAGGGTAGTTGTAATTATTTATTTTGGATGTTGTTTCCCTTGGTCTACCCATGATCCAGGTGATGCAAGCTATTAAGAATAGATGCTACATGATTTAGTGATATATTGTTGTACCTTGCTACTTGATGTAGATTGTGTACTGTATCTTGGCTTTTTCATCTACTTACTGTTAACTTGAGGATCTGCTAATGTGTAACTGCTCTATCTAGTACTGTGGTCTTGCCCTTGTGATGGATCTTGATTGGTTTATGTCCAATCTATTGGATATCATTCTTGCCTTGTACAACTGGCCTCCCCTTCCTCCTCTTTCCACTGTCCAGCTCCTGCTGCTGTAGTCTGGTCTTCTTTTCCTGGAGCTGCAGCCTGGCCTTGATTTCCCCTTGTCTTAGCTCTAGGATGGCTCCTGGGAGCAACCAGAGCTAAGGTGTGATGATTTGGTAGAAGGATTTGTTGTTCTTGTTGATGAAGCTGGACAGATCAGTGATAATCTGATACTAGGCTATGGTGTTCTTGAGATGGTACTATGGTTAAGTTCTGATGTTGAGAAGCTGAAGTGTGTAGGTGCAGATGTGTGAAACTGGTGAAGTGCTTGGTGGTGCTACGGTTGGATGTTGTTTTTAGCTATCTGATCCAGTCCCTGCTGTGTTGACAACACAACACCTGCATGTGTTGTGTGAGCTGCTGTCCAGTGGCCCCCTCTGGTTCAAGTTTCTATGTCTGTGACTCCTCCTTAGAGATGAGATCAAGTAAAACTAGATATTTTCCTGATGCTTTACCATTTGCCTTTTATCTAGCTTTGGTGAAACTTGCCCCATAAGGCCTATGATGGTGCTCTGAGGCCTATTGTTATTTTGAAGATAAGAACAGATTACTATTTTTCCCCTTTTGAATTACTCTATGATGATATTGTCAGTAGCACTTCTCTGCCTAAACTGAGAGTTCATTTCCCCAACATTCTTCCTTTTGGCTTATATTATCTACTAGCATTTCTTGTTTGCTTGTCTCATTTGCAGGGATCCAATAGAGGAGAAAAGATCAGAAATATAATTGAAAGATTTAGAAGATGGGGAAATTGAAGATTAATTTAGTTTTAGATTTTACTTACTTCTTTGTAATTTACTTTATCATTTGTAAAGGACATTGTATATATATTTTATTGTAATAAATATTATTTCACTTATGAAATTCCTTTTTCAATTTATTTGTCTCCTGTAATTTTATTTCATTCTTTTATTGTAAAAGAACAACAATACTATATGTATATATACGGAATATTATTGTAATAATTTCATTTTATTCAAAAGTGTAAAAATATAGTAATATTGAGTAATGCTATTTTTGTATGAAGGTATTCTTTTTGTTTAAAGTAAAGTTTTATTCTTTACTCATATTAGTATTCAATAGATGCTGTAAACTATTCTTATGGGTTATAATTATAAGTAGTATTTGTTTCTTATTCTAGTAAGATTATGTTATGATGATAACAAAGTAAACGCCTTCTTTCTTAATGTAACTTAGAACTTGTAGATATTTATATTTTATTTATAAATAAGAATTCCATTATCTCTGTATTATTGGAATTCATCTATTATTCCATTTACCTATTATTTTATAATTCAAATATATTTTTAGAATATTCAAACTTGAACTTGCTTTCCCCTCAAACACAGAAGTAAAATAGAAGTCATGTCGAAATCAATCGCACTTGTCTTGATGTTGGCACCAGAACAAGAGAGATCTCGATCCCTCTATAGCTTCTTTAGTTTTGTGCGAAAATTCTCTGGATTTTCCTATGCATGAATGCAATGCATAAACCTATGTCCTCTATAATTCTAGGTGCTAATCCTGGAATGTTACAATTTTCCGCCAAACTAAAACCTAAGGAGATCTGAATTTCTTTCACTATCTAGAGGTAGGTTTAGCTCTTTATAGTGATTGCTATAAATTTTGACATGATCTTTAGGAATTTAATGAATTTTGAGGAAACAATTTGAATTTAAAATGGAAATTTAAATCATTTGGAAAAGATTTGAAAATTAGAAGTATTAGCATTAAATTGTTTTCCAAAATGATTTAGTATTGTTGTTTGAATATATTAAACAATTATGAAAATTGAATATAATACAACAAAGTAATTTAAATAAGAAAGGATTTCTTATTCTATTACAACAATACAAATAAATATATATATACATATTGAACAAAAGTATTACAGAAACAAGTTACAATAAATGGAAACTTTATAAAATAAAAGAATATTATTACAAAAATTCCTTACAAAAAGAATAAATGAAAGATTACAAATTATGATCAAACCTAGGCTATCTATCTATTCCTACACTAAATCTTGATCTTCAAAGTTTATGGACCTGCAAAATAAAAAGTAAATAAAAAATGTTAATTTGTTAGTATTACTCTCAGTAGAGAACAATGAAGTGCACTGTTCATATTTAAATCATTGAGTAAATCAAAGGGACAAATTTTATCAATATGTAATAATTATTCTTCTATGTCAATATAAGGTTCAGAACAACATTATCAGCCAAGGTAAAGAGGCAAGTTTCACCATATTAGTAAATAGTAAAAGGTTAAGCAGTGAAAATAAATTCACTTGATCTGATCGAATTGGAAATGGAACATTAAAACAACACAATCATCTAACTGCATGCTGTATGCCATCAACATTGTCTTCTCTATGCTCTCGAGTTCGATGGTACGTTACTGTTTTCTTCTATTCATACGTCGGGTCCACTCTCCCCGGATCGGGCGGATTATCCTAAAACCGAGTGAGATCCTCACGTCGTCTCTTCTTGACAGTTCCAAAAGAGGCTGTGTCCCAACTTCCTAAAGCTGACGTAAGTTTCTGTAATTTTAATACTACTAAATATGTACCGATTCAGCACCTTTGTCAGCCTTCCATTCTTGCTCGACCAAAGCAAAAAAAAGTCTGGGTGCCTCTCCCAGCGTCATCTCATATCCGAACAGACGTTCTCCTCTTCTTTGCATCCTCTCACTCCTCGGCTGGGAGTGTCGCAAGAAAACCGGACAATGATCGGAACACGCTGCCGTCAAATGTTGTAGAGATGCCTCAGGGAACCGTGCGCGCCAAATCCACCACATACGAGCATTTGGAACATGATGGCAAAGATTTACGACCACACATTGCAATAGTCTTTTTTTTGTCAAAGCTGAACGAGATGATAGAGAGGGGCATGGGTTGTTGGAGTAACAATTCCAAAATTTCAGATCCTAGGAACTTTCTGTCGATCAGGAAGACACCTTCAGCGACAATGGAGACATTGTGCCTTAGCCCTGAGCGTGTGCCTAAGCTGTAGTTCTTTCTTCTTTCTACTTCTTGTGATGCCTTCTCATTCCACCGTGATGTCTGTGGACTCTACGGAAGGAGGGGGTAACAAGATCTGATTTTGTTTCTAGGGTAGCTGATACATATCTGTGGTGACTCCAACATAGGGGACATTTGTGCACACTTAAGAAAACTTTTTTACTTCCGTCGAGTTTCAGCAGCATGGTGCAACGGGGTCTCGGCGGCGAATGCATGATGATGGACGTGCGTAGGGTGGTGGAGCCGTCTGGCGTCTTGGCGGCGTCAATGGTAGGACTCGCAAAGACTATGCGGATGTTTTCCCTGAAGATTGCTCGGTGGTTCGCTGGCGGTGACGGCTTTTGTAGCGTGTGTATGAGGTACTTGCTAAGAGTCTGCTAGACCGGATAAGCGCTTCCTTCTTTCCTAGAGAGTGTCTTAGAGTATGCTATGTCCCCGGTTCCTAGTTGATCGTAACAAGAAAACAAATTCTGTTGAGCAATATTAACCAAAATTTTATTTTTTCTTATAATCGTAGCTAGTAATTTATTTATTACATTCAGAAATCAACCAGACTTCATATCTCTCAATAGTTAATTCAGCCAATGTATAGTCCTTATTATTAGGCTCCTATATTACACTTGTCAAAATTTACTACATTTCCAAACTCTGTAAATTTACTACATTTACACTTGTAAATCTGCCTCCTTGGGAGGTTGTCATCAAACTCTGCCTTTTCAATGAAATGAAACGCAAATCCTTTGCATTTTCTCAAAAAATAATAATTTTTACTACATTTTTACTTTTTGGGAATTTTAGACCAAGCTTTTGATAAACTAAAATTTTCGGCTAAACCATTGCTAACTCTTCTATATATATTTCTTGCTAAGAATATAGCATTTTATCTAACATATTTTGCCATTACACTTAGAAAAATTAATCACATTTTTTACTTTTTTTATAACTTATTCTATCAACATACTATCTTGACAAATATATTTTTCTATTACACTTAACAAACTTAACTACATAATAGTGTAATTATATTTTAAGATAAGATTATTTTGTCATACGCTCCTAATGTCCGTCATTACACCGATACTTGCACAAATTCTAATGCAAGGGAAGTTACACAGATATTTATTTTGGAATTTGCCACCTAAAAACCTTTCTTTCAATGAAAGTTCCTATCATTTGCATAAAAAAGGTGAAAATTCTTGGATATGAGAAAGAAATGGATGAAGCACAACGCTGCACAAATTAATTTATGACATTGGCTGAAAAATAACAATAGTATATATATGCTTGTCTCTTTGCGCTCATTCTAGCATACAAAATATCTTGGCTAAAAGTTCTCGGGTATACGATCTAATAATAACTTTATAGAGGTTTCTAGAGTAAATAATTAATTATCTATCTTAAGTGTAACTAAATAGAAAATTCCATAGTGTACGAGTTGTCCCAAAAACATTGTTTTGGTTCTTTTGTGATTGGATAAGTGTAATTTATGATGTATCAATGTGTTCATGATCCTTATTCGGTTGGTACAGAACATACGGTTTTATTTTGCTTGGGTCTACAATATACATATAATACTCTTTGTTCTTCCCTTTAGCTGCTTTGGTCTACAAGATGCATATAATATGGTTTTATCTTGGTTCTTCCTCTTTAAGATGGTTAAACCAACTTATCTTATAAATCTGGATCCACGTGATGATTTGGACAATCACCTATCCTATGGAATCCATAAACGCACTTTGTGTAAGATGCGGGATCCTAATTATGCTGCATACGCTCTTACTGCGCTACCATGTTTAAGAAGGTCAATGTCATACTAGTAAAACCTGCACTAATATATATATATATAGTAGAAGTATACCCCTTAAAAAGTTTACAAATGCTAGTGCAGATCATCGGTTGATATGAAAACACACCCTTTCATTGAAAAGGGTGGTATGGCACATTTGGTCTAGATAAAAACAATTCGTTGACATATATCAATTTTTTGTTCTTTTCTTTTGGTATAGCTGAATATGTCAATGCAAGTTGCTGTCGCTTCATTGGGGGCAATGGTGGCAGCTGCTTGGATGCAAATACAGAGTAATTCAAATTCACAAACCTAACCTTCAAGTATGCACGATTGGTGATCAAGACTTCATGATTTTATGTTGTGTGTGAAATGCAGTTAATCAGTTGGAATAATTAGCAGTCCATTTTAGCATGTTCAGCCAAGGTAACATGCATGTTTGTGTGAAGGTGGAAGACCAAACTAATGATTATAGAAGAAACATTTTTGTTCATTCCTTATAACTTATTAAATTGAGATGTATCTTTATACTTGACCCTAGAAAGATTTGATTACACCAACTTCTATTGATACCATCATGTTTGTCAGCGGTGATGCGCCGAACAAGCCTTGTGTGGTAGTTTTCCGACAGCAAAACGACAAGAATGTTACCTCCCCATCATGTTTGTCTTCCCTACCTCCGGGCCCCCCGCACCCCCTGCCATCACTATTTGTGGTAGGCGCACTGCAGTGATAACTAGCGGCCCCACCTTGCCCTAGTCGCCACCATTGCTGGTCCACCACCACCCACTGGCCATACCTGTGAACTACCCTAGCTACCCCTATTTTTCTGACGCATCTAGCTACCCATACTCCTCACCCTAACCCTATGTTCCTTCCTTGGAGGAGTCTGTGCAACCACCGGCAACCATGACAGCCCTGCTTCAGGCTTAGTGCAGCCTCGCCGCTGCTAGAGCCGCCTCCGCTAGCAGCGTTAGCCCCGACTCTGACTTGGTGGGGCTTTGGAGAGAGAGAGAGAGAGAGAGAGAGAGAGAGAGAGAGAGAGAGAGAGAGAGAGAGAGAGAGAGAGAGAGAGAGAGAGAGAGAGAGAGAGAGAGAGAGATGCAAGTGAGAAAGAGGGGGATATGATACAGGAGAGGGGCGAGGCCCACCACGCGGTGCACACCAGTGCTAGTAGCTATTAGTGTTTACTGTAAATATCATAGCCCCAAGTTTCTAAATTGGTCAAGACATCGACATTTGGAAAAAGTGAAATTATGTAGGGAATAGTTGCAACATCATTTTACAAACGTGGATCAACTTTTGAATCAAGATCCCCTGGCAATCAAATATACATTGTGAAAATGTTTAACTTTTTAGACTTCTTATAGTCAATTGAGATGATAATTACATCACTGGTGCGCATCACATCCTCCCAAAAGATACAGATGCCCTCAATGAGGTAGGTTTACTCTTCATAATGTCGTTATGAGGACATGATTATTTCCAATTTTCCATGTGTTAAAGATGAAAAAACGTATTATAAACTTGTGAAACTTGCTAGGCTTATCGTCATCATCGTCGTCATCATCGTCGTCATCATCATCACCATCATTATTATTTTTTCCATTTTAATTAGTCCAGCCAACAATTGTGTGTCGGACTAACAAAGTGACAAGTGTTGCTCTCCAATTTGGTGATTCCATGTCGAAGAACAAGAACACTGATGTAACTACTTGCTTAGAGTAAAGTGCACTTTTTATCAGAAATTTTAATTTTCATCCTAATACATTTGTTTATTCCAAATGGGCCTCGAACTCTTGAAAAAGTTCAATTCTATCTGACCCAAGTAAAATAATGAAAAATGACTTCCCCGTCGTGTTGCCCTCTCATAGATGGTCGGCTTGTTGTACCTTACAACTTGATGGAAGGACCATGGTGGCATGAATCGACTGCGACATTGCTCCGGTGAGAACGATGATGATGGGATGTCGCCGACGAGCCTGAAATCAGTTCCCACGAGGAAGGGAGTTGCGAGCGGCTAGGGGTGTGGGCGAACAAGGTTGTGGATGGGTCAAGTGAGAGTGGGGCGACACCAAGACAATCCGAAGAAGAATGGGATATAACATTTGGGTGAGAGTTATGAATTTGTGGAACACGTCAATCCAAATTTCATTCATATTCGGCCCGATTTACCTTTTTCTTGGGGGGGGGGGGGGGGGGTTCTTGGGTTATATTGGGTATGAACTTTTTATAGAGATCTAAGGGTCCATTACAGAATAAACAAAAGTTATAGGATGGAAATTTATAACTCGAATAAAAATGAACTATTTTCACTTTCTCACTCTGACAATATTTATACTTTCCTTTTGTTAATTTGTATGATTATAATTGTAAATAAAATATGTGAGTATGTCATCTACATAGTCCATGATGAGGAAAAAAAACACACGAAAACTTTCATTTAAGTTGTCGAGAGAGAGTTTTTTTAAAAGAAAAGCGATGGGAGAAACCGCACGGAGTGTTTGATTTTGTAATAATAAAACCCAATTTCCGTGAGTACTTGAACCTAGACGACTGGACCGTACGTCCATTTTCCTAATCTAGCTCACTTCTTAGTTGCCGAGGAGAGTAGTGTCTTGCATTTTGGCTACTGCCGCCTTGAATCATTTGGCATTTGATGCCAAGTATTTGGCCCGTATCTCTCCATCTTTCCCACCTTTTCATCATGATAAACATCTATACATACTTCGTGTAAAGAACATCTCTGCGGACGTGCCGGCCAGTATTCTCTCTGCATATCTCGTCGCAACAAAGAAAACGAAACATGAAACAAGAGCGCAATAATAGTACTCCCTCCGATCCATATTACTTGTCACTAAAATGGATGTATCTAGACATGTTTTAGTGCTAGATAAATCCATTTCAACGACAAGTAATATGGATCGGAGGGAGTATCTATCTTTGGATCTTATCTCACGTGCTTTGGTGTCAAATTATCTCACGATGATTTGGACCACTTGGATAGTGCGGATGCCACGTCAAACACTTGTATGGAGGGATGAAATCAAATCCGAGATTTTCTATACACGTACTCCCTCTGTTTCAAAATATAAGATGTTTTAGCTTTGTGAAACAAATATATCTAAACTACTTTTAGTATTTAGATTCACTCAGATTTAAAGTAATTCTACACACTAAAATAAGGCTAGATAGATTTTTTTATAAACCTAAAACATCTTATATTTTAAAACGGAGGGAGTATAATTTTAGGATGACCGCATGTCAGCGTAGTGTGGCCAGAGCGATAGAATTTTCTTGTGCTTTGAACTGAGTAAAATGTAGAAATTCAGGTTATACTTTTTATCGTGAAAAGATCCACCGACTTATTGATAATTTTTTTGAGCTGACAATCTATTGATAATCATTCATAATAGTACAAAGAGCCTACTTTTCTAAAGAATCATACAATTTTAATTAGGGTCTACTATTTGGAGAGTGGATTTGGTGCTCAGCGCATGCTCCCTTTATTAAGTACCCACAACAAGTTTTCGTCGAAAAATACATCGACTTGTTTTGTATGAAATAAAGGGAGCTGACTATGATTTATTTATTTGAAGAAGATGTTTGGGTTTGTTATTTTTGTACAGATCACAAACAAAATTGTGGTTTTTATTAAACATAAATTAAGTTCGATGACGAACTCATTTGCGTGTCAGATTCTTTTGGACTTTCCGGATAATGCAAAATTATTTTTGAAAAGGGAGTGTTGGCCCCCGAGCACACTGGAAGTTTTCCATGCCATGTGAGCCTAGAAACCGTGAGAGTTTTGATTTTTTTCGTGGAGTTTGAAATATTGGGTTCATATCACCTACCTGGGGGACAGACTAGCTGGACTTTAGAACAAATCCGTGTATTCAAATCTGTCTCGGGTCAAATTTGAAGAGACATCTCGATTTCAGAAGTTAGATGAGAGTACAATACAATGGATGTCTTGGTCAAGAAACCAAGAAATGGTTCTTGCTCCAAGCGAATAGCATGAGTCTTTTCCCGGCTGCTAGGCCAAAATGACCGTCACTATCAAGCGATCCAGAGTCTTCTGTACTTATGTTGGTGACTTCGTGTCAAGGTAATTTATTTTATCCAAGGAAAAGGTTCTCTATTTACAATACGTAAAAGAAGGCAAGTACGTGCATGCGTACACCATCACACACGTATCCATGTGAGCGCCTTCGCTTAATCACATTATAAAATCGATAAAATGTAGAGGTAGATCCGATGACCTCACTATATTCTTACCACAGTAGAAACACACACAAAGCAATTCAAGAAAATTATGAGATAAGCTCACAATGTGCCAATAGAGCTAGCAATGATAGAGTAGATGTATATGACTCAGTAATGTGCCATAGTTCATAAATGGGTGTTTTAGCCTGATTGTAACCATGCTGAGTAATCAACGGAACTCGATGATTTGCAAGGGGAAATGTGTTATGTTCTGGTACATTGACACTGCCTTGTTGTCTTTGGTAGAGGTTTTCATTAACATATGTCTAAACTATAGCTCACTTGAATTCGATGCCTATGTCAACGGCGTAGATAGCTAGCCATATTCACGTGGAACACCACAAATATTTACCATCCTCTTAGTCCACCTTCATTTTCTCCTCCTATTCTAGTGAACCATGGTAGTTCCAGGTGAGCTGAAATGATGAATTCATTCAGCGGATAAAATTTACTAAACAATTCTAAAAAAAAATCAGCGACAAAGTATATGCTTTTTAGAACATATAGAAATTAGATGTCTGATTATAATAAGTATGGACAAAACAAAAGGCATAAAATATGATTTTTCAAACTGCTCTAAGATAACAATCAAGATGGTGCGATCAAAGAACCATCTATCATATCTTTAGTGAAAAATAACAAAATTGCTACTCCCTGATGATTACATATACCTAAAATTGTTACTCCTTGATGATATAATAAAATTATATCTCACAAAATCCACCAGACAATGCAATCAATTTTTTTGTCAAATTTTAGCGATACCAAAAAGTTAGATCCTAGGAGGTGTCTGGCAGGAAAAGAGATCTCACCATCCATGGAGGCACATGAGGGAAACAAGAAAATCTATTTTTTTCTAGAGTTGTAGTTATATAGTTATTGTGGCTCCAAGATAGGGGCCATTTGTGCACACTTAACAATACTATTTTAGCGCGGACCGTTAACATGTGAACATAACAAGCAAACATTTTTGTTGCACTCCACAAAATTAACCAAGTTTGTCATTTCATTATAACTCATGTTGTCAAAGTATAGTATTATCTTGTATACTTATTTATAATACTTAGAAAAATCAACCATATTTTATATTCTCTATAAGTCGATTGGTAAGTATGATGTTTGTTATTCAAACACTTTTCCATTACGCTTAGCAAAATTAACTACATTTTATACTTTTTAATAACTTATTCCTACAAGAGTTTACAATGACCTAATATATTTTCCCATTACACTTAGCAAAATTAATCACATTTTTTACTTTTTTATAACTTATTCTATCAATAAACTATCTCAAGAAATACATTTTGTGTTACACATAGTGCAACTAAAATTTAAGATAAGTTCTTATCATAAACTGTCTATTGTATGACATTGTAGCTACACTTGCACAGACTTTAAATCATATTTAGCAAGACAAGTTACATTACTTATTTATTTTTGAGACACTGCCAATAAAAAACCTTTCTTTGAAATGAACATCCATGTCATCCTCGTAAAAATGGCAATCATTCCTAGATATGAGAAAGAAATTGACCAATCACAATCCTGCACAACATCAATGTATGCCACTAAATGGATCATATTGTATATATATGTGTGTGTGTTTGGCTTCTTTATAGTATACTTAAATATCTTGGCCAAGAGATCTAATAGTAGCTTGATAGATGTTTCTAGAGCAAATGATTGTATATTTTAGGCACCGGCGGAGCTATGTGAAGGCAAGACTGGGCCATGGCCCGCCCAGCTGAAGATAGGAATTTTTTTATACCTGTGCATCTACGTGGAAGGCCCACTAAAGCACCAGTCCAGACCAGTTTACATGGGCGAAGCTCTGTTTTGGTCCAGATTCGATTCAGTTCCTCGCTTCTCCTCTGCGGCTGCTCCTAGTCGTGGCATCCATGGCGATTGTTAGGGCTGTTGCTGTTCCTCGCTTCTCCGACAGGTGATTGAGCGCCGGAGATAGCAGCCGGACCACCGGAGCGAGTCGATCTAGCGGCGAGTTCAGTAGCGCGGTCAGCGACTGTCCCCAAACCCCCAAGCCAAGCCCTAGGCAGCAGACTGCGTACGTACAACATCGGCGGCGGCCGGCCAGACAGCTAGCAGATGCAGCACTCCGGTGTAAGCTGGCATATTGTCTTGCCCATCTTCATTGATTTTCCTACCGCAAGTCAGGAACACACAAACGGGACAAGTAATTTTGTTTTTTCAGTTCAATTGACTGCAACTCTTTGTCAGTACCAATTTATCTTGGTACCAATTTTTCTATTGTCTACGGAAACTAAAACTATCTGTTATGAAAATTAAATCCATCGTTGTTTACACTTTACAGATTGCAATTTAGGTACCATGGGCAAGGCCAATCAGAAAAGAATTGATTTGGTTTTCAAAAGAAAAGGAGATGATACCATGGAGGACCAGTCAGTACCAGGCAGATCATCCGTTACCCTTGCTCGAATTAGAACAGCAGCCACCACACAATCGAGATGAAGATCATTCAAATGAACCCGTTACATTTGAAGGTATTGAGTTCTTGCGGCGAGACCCGGGATTCATTTTGTTTTGGAGTTATTCAACATAAATGATGATCCGCTGAACCAAATCTATCTAGTACTGAAATATATAGTGTAGAATTACATTTGTTTGTGCTCTTGTGTAGCTTGGCCCGCCCAAGATTTTTTTTCTAGCTCCGCCACTGATTTTTAGGTGTAAGTAAATAGAAAATTATGGAGTGTACAAGTTGTGAGTTGTCCTAGAACCATTTCCGTTAAATTACGTGTATATTGGTTCTTTTGTGATCGAATAAGTATATACTTTATGCTCCGACAATGTATGCATGATGTATATTCAATCTATACTGGACGTTGCATTTTCTCTTGCTTTGATCTGCAATATTCATATAAATCTGGGTAACTCAACCTTTAGCTCCAGCTCCAGCTCGAGGCACACCACGCCGGACGTCCCGCCACTTGCTCTTTTGCCCTTCACGGAGAACGGCACGCTCTACGGCACTGCCATCGCATATATCTTCCATGAGCAATCCTGAAGGGGAATTGAGCAAACTACCTAGGATAGTACTAACATTTTACCGTATCCTCTTCCTTTCCCCGCATGTGTATATTACCAGCGCCATGTATCCTGTAATAACAAGGGAAAAAAATGGGACTGCGTGACTACAATTTCACATATCTTATACAACAACATCAAGGAATACGCTTTATGAAACAGGGTTGGATTTGAATGATCCTCCTACAACTTCAAGGAGTTGATCTAGCACAATATTATTTGGACACATCTATTCAGAATAACTAACAGTGGCTGCCGAGGTATGGCAACCTCAGACTTGTTGAATCCGAGGAAATTTGCTGTGGCAACCGATACTGCTGAACTTGCACAAGTTTCTGTTCGTCGGATCAAGGCTTGAAGCTACGCGTTATGTTGGCTATTCTGATTGCTGAAGAGAACTCTGGCCTTAGAGCAGCTGCTAAATCAACTGCTGCTGCTGCTGCAGGATATCATCTTTGCCGAATATCAACTCTTGGCTTCTTCTTTTGAGCATGGAATGCGGCAGCAGAATCAATCACGGATTGTAGTGTTACACACGCTAGATGATCTCCGCTTCTGCATCTGCTCTTGGGATGGACTTTGCTGCATGACTGAAGAGCCAGAGATGTTTATGGACGAACACGACTTTGCTGGTTCATTTATGTCTGGCAGACAAGTATTTGTATGCCCAGTGCTAATACCTCTCAATTTCAATTTCTACTTCTTTCCATCTAATCCGACCCAATATGTGAATGCAAGCACTTCACATTCACAAACCTGACCTTCATCTACTTTGTATCTATGTAAGGCTAATTGCCTTATTGGTGATCAAGACTTCACGATTTGAACTTGTGCATGGAATGCAATTAATCTGTCAAATTAGCAACCGCATTTAGCACAACACGGAAGTGGAGAAAACATATTACTAGTTTATACAACTTTACATGTATATGTAACTGTAAAGAATCTGTCAATGCCTAGGACTAGGTTATTCATACTTCACTAAGAAAAGTGGGTTTTCGTCATATAGACCAGTGTTTCTGATACAAATAGTTAACAGTCATACATGGAAAATCTGCTCTATACGGAAATTACCTTCACAAAATCCCAACATTAGTGCACTACCATCAATAATAATCGCAAGGAGATACAAAAGCACAGATATATCACTGGTTAGTTGTAACGGTATAAGGTGTTGCCAAGTGGTTCGTCCCCGGCAGCGCTCTGGAGGCCGACGGAAGGTGCTCGCCGTTTGCGGTGGAGAAGGAACCTGTGGATCTGATTGCTTTTTATTTCTTAGTTCCAGGGTGTTCTTTGCATTTGTTTCAGTACTGCTTTCCACTACCCCTTCTTGTAGGGGTCTGTTTGTAACATGTACCCACCGCCTAAGATAATATGAGCAGCTTCTAGGGTCTTCGGACCCTACCCCGTTCAAACAAAAAGTAAAATTTCCTAGATGTATCTAAGATAAAATTCTACTGGCTCCACCTATGTTTAAATGGCACTTTTGACTAGTGCATATACAGTAAGTTGGCTATACTTGGGATAAAATGTGACCAAGTTGCTCCTGAAAAATATCCCAATTCACGAGCATATCAGAGAAGGTAACAATGAAACAAAGTCATGAAAGCTAATGTTGATCAAACTTAGGTTGCGAAAGTTCATCTAAGGGGACCATGAAGTGACAAGCATTTTTTTGAACAAGTTAACTTTGCCAAGTAAACAAACAACCGGATGATCAGCTTGCCTTCAGTTATTAAGACAACTCTAATTTTGCCCTATTGACTGTGAATAATGGATGAGAGACTAGTAGGAGCAAAATATGCATATTACGTAGCATCGGCTAAATAGAATAAGAGTATATATATATATTCCTATTTTTCCATAGTTTGCTCCCACGTTCCAGAGAGATATATGAGAAACTGGGTAATTCAACTAGATCTTTCATGATACTTCCACAATTGTAGCATTTAATAGTTAATTAACTAGCTTTACTCAAACCATTGATATGATTTGTGTTTCAGTGGCCAAATTTCACTACAATCATAAAAATGGGGGAAAAAATATGGGTACCAACATTCCTGTGATTTCCATCCTCGACAGCCAATATAGTAACAGAATGTCAACTTTACTGTTTACCTTAATAACGCCGAGAAACATTTTCCCAAAGCCTCTATGCTTCTCCTAGTAAAAGCCCTAAAGCTGGCCATCTGCACATATTTGCATAATATATAATTATTAGGGAATCTACATGATAAGATCAGAGCCAAGAACTAGCTGAAAGAACTTCCAGTTCGGTAGTCAGAAGAAGAAGTCCAGGGTTAATCAGGTTCCCTAACAGTAAAACAGTCTGTCCACATGACAAATCTGACCAAACCAAGACTTTGCATAACAATCAGAATAACCCTCCATTTTCTGCCCATGTAAGCTTGTTTTAAGACAGCAGGAATTCATCTCGTTCTTGGACCGTGAGATGAAAGGAATATATAACATCACCTTGAGGAAATATGTACAGCTGGAAGCTGAGATTTGAATATATAAAATGCTATCAGTTGTTAAGTTTTCCTTTTCTTTCTACAGTCATGGCTATTATGATGTACATGAACAAGGAACGAAGAACTGCCACACCCCTGTCAAGTTAGAGGAACATAACCTTCCAATTTTAAATGGACATAAATGTTCTTCAGTGCTGCATATATATCTTCTGAATGAACATGTGAAACATCTGCCACCAAAAACTCATGAAATTTTCCATACACCTCGATAGAGCTACAGCCAGGGTTCTTCTTTACCCCTCTATCTCTCATCAACATCCTCAGCATCTTCACCCGATCCCATTTGTTTTTACTTGCATAAATTTGACACATAAGTACATAGATTCCACTGTCTGAAGGATTGAGTTTCACTAGCTTATCAGCAGCGCATTCACCAATCTCTAAGTTGCCATGCATTCTGCATGCATTCAAAAGAGCACCCCAACCAGCCTCACCAGCTTCCAATGGCATACCCTTTGCAACTTCAAATGCCTCTTGAAGAAGACCAAATTTACCCAAAAGATCAATTATGCATGCGTAATGTTCTGCTTTGGGTTCCATGCCATAGACCAGTTTCATTTCTTCAAAATAGCGCCGCCCTTCTGAAACTAACCCACTATGACTGCATGCAGAAAGTAACCCAAGGAATGTGATCTCATCAGGCACAATATCTGTTCCTTTCAACTGCTTGAAGAGACGAAGAACTTGTTCAGACTGACCATGCACGGCATGGGCCATGAGCATGGTGTTCCAACTCACTACATTCCTCTCTGCCATCTCAGTAAACAATCTTGATGCTGCATGCAGATCTCCACATTTTGCATACATATCAATGAACGCGTTACCTAAATTCACAGTGAGCACAGCCTTACCACTAACAATGTACTTATCATATATCCACCTACCAAGGTCCAGGCAACCCAACTGAGCACACGCGGATAGCACACTCACAAGGGTAGCATTAATCGGCTCAACACCTTCTTCAATCATCCCTTTGAACAGCCTAATTGCTTTCTCGGGCTGATTTGCCTGTGAGTAAGCTGCAATCATGCAACTCCAAGAAACTGCATTCCTCTTAGGCATATCGTCAAACAGCCGAGCTGCGCTTTCCAAGTCACCACACTTGGCATAGACATTAACCATGGTCGTCCAGGAGTAGACATCCTTGACCACCATGCTCTCAAAAACCTCCGTGGCAGAGGCCACACAGCCTAATTTTCCAAACATATCAATCAGCGCATTCTCCAAATTAACACTCGCGCGTACACCGCCATCTGCAACGTACTGATGCACCCTCCTCCCTAATGACAGCAATCCCATCTGCCCAATCGCAGATACCACAGAAACCAGTGTCACCTCATTCGGCTGCAACCCCTCTGCCACCACCATCCTGCAAAACTCCCGCCATGCCTCGTCTGCCAACTCTCCCTGGGCGTACGCATCCACCAGCGTCGTCCAAGAGATGACGTCCCTGTCAGGCATTTCATCGAACAGCTGCCGCGCGTGTGCCAGTGACCTGTGCTTAGCGTAGAAGTGAACCAAGGCGTTCCCCACGAGCATGCTCTGGCCGATGAACCCCCACTTTAGGGCCACGCAGTGAACGCCCTCGCCAGCGGACGGGAAGCCGTGCTCAGAGGCGGCGGCCGCCTTGAGTGCGAAGACGAGTGTGCGCGCATCAGCGGGCAGGCCATCACGGATGACGCGGCGGAAGAGCGCGGAGGCGCGACGCGGGAGGTGCGCGCGGAGGAAGGCTCGCATCATGGTGGCGAGCATGTAGGCGTTGGGGCCCTCCGGAGCGACACGGGCGAGTATCGCGGCGGCGTGGTCGACGTGGGGAGGCGTGGAGAGGGCGCAGAAGGCGAGGAGGCGGGAAGCGGGGAAGCGGTGGGCGGCGAGGCCGGAGACGGTGAGGAGCGCATGGAGCTGGAGGAGGCGGGGGAAGGAGGCGCATGACTCGAGGAGGGAGAGCAGCGGGTGGGTCACCACGAGGTTACGGTTGGTGTTCCACGCCGGCCGCGGTGGCGGCGCCCCTGGGCCTGGGGTGGGCAGGGGAGGCCTCGGAAACGGAACGGGCATCGTGTGAGTCTAGGAGCTTCGAAGAGGCGCCAAATTTTGATGGAAAATTTTCTGCTCAGGGGCATTGTCGCCGCGGGACCTCTGGCGGCGGCGGATAAAAGGGGATGGAAGGGAGGTGGGAGGGGCGCTAGGCCGCCGGCGGCGGCGGAGGGAAGGGGTTAGGCGACGCGGGGGTTGGGGGAGAAAGGTCGGGGAAGGGGTTAGGCGACGAAGTGTTGCGTTTCACCAATCCGAAAATTCGAATTCATTTCTTGTTTCAAATATTAACTTGTCTCATACCATATCTCCCTACCGCGTGTAACCTTGTTTCGTTCACGTGTGTTGTTTTTCTGGGTTAAATCCATAATTAGTCATTAAATTTGTCCAACAAAATTAATCCAATCATTATATAATAGGTATATAAGTTTACAGTAATAGAAGATATGTCAGAGTGTCACTAGCTGTCACTACTCGACGTGACGATCCGGGGCTTCTTGTCAGGTAACTTAATAAAGAATAGGTAGGAATACCTAGTTTTTTTTAATGGGTGCAGGTGCTAAGCACCCGAAAAGTTGCATTGATATTCATCAGCGGCGGTACAGTTTACAGTAACAACCCCAAAGAAATAGAAATTATACAGAAGTCCTGCAAATTATAGAAAGAACCCCAAGAACATCGTTGAAAACGCGATTAAGTCCTTCTAGTTGACCAGCCCAACGCCGACGAACGCTCGCGAGCACGGCAAGGCAGGAACACGCCGGAACCTGTCGAGACGGAGCAAGCAGCGGGGAGTGACTGCCCTTCTGCCTATTGGTTCGACGGGACCACGGAGCAAGCCGCTGAAAGCCGCCGGAGAGATACTCCCAAATAGCTTCTCCGCCAGGCATCGTTGCAGAAGCCGCCGTCAGTTGGGGAGCCACCATGACTCACCGAAGCAAACGCGCGAGACCGAGCCATCCGAGACGAAGAAGACGACGAACCGCCTCCACACCACTGGGGAAGAAGCAGAGGCACCTCCACTCCTCCTCGCCACCACGGCCGGCCAGGAGGGACGGCGCCCACCGCAGAGCACCTATCACACCACATCTACTCGCCACCACGTCCGGCCAGATGCAGAGCGCACAGGAGCTCGAATCCACAACAGAGGGAAGCCCAAGGTGGCTTTATTCAAGAGGAGACGGTGGCCCTCTCCAGCGCGAGTTCCTTCAGCCAGAGGAGAAACCGGCGGCGGTGAGAACCCTAGGATCCAGATCCAGCCAGCGAGATATGCACCACGCTCCAAGACTACGGGCAAACAGCCCAAAGGACCTATCCTAAACTACTCTGGCGCCTCCCCCTTCGCCATTTCCGGCCGACAAAGCCGCTGGAGAGGCTCGGGGTCGGCCCGGTCCGATGGCGATCTCGCTTGTCTACTGTAGCGGGGAAGGAAGAGAGGAAGGCACGGTTCTTCCCCACAGCGCGTGATGTCGTCGTAGAGGAGGGCTTTTGAAAAAAATGGCATCCATTTCCCCTAGCGAGCTTGTGTTGTCGCCTGCTACCACACTCTGACGAGGCTCCTCGACCTCCTCCTCCATTTCCCTTACTTCTCCACGCCGCCCTGCAAATGGTTGTGTTCGGACTATTGAAATATATTGCCTAGCCCTTTCCATCAGTTCGGACTTTTGGTTGTGTTGGCTAGTGCATGTAATTCAATATGGTATTAGAGCAGGAGGTCTTATGACCAAATCCTGATCAACGCAAAAATTAAAAACAAATATTGCGCCTCCCCAAACATACGTCACAATAGGCCAATGGGAAAGACGTAGGGTGAGTGTTGAAATATATTATCTAGCCCTTTCCCATCAGATCGGACTTTTGGTTGTGTTGGCTAGTACATGTAATTCAGTACCGATGGCTAACCCTAGCCCAACCTTGGTCGACACTCATCGACGACGAAATTGATGATGTCGAGCTCCTCTGCCCCTCGCCTGTTGTGAGCCCCGTTTGCTCCCCACTTCTCTTCACACGCGCTCCCGCATCGTGTGCCATCATCGACATGCGGTATTCGACCGAGGCTTACACATAGAGGTTTGTGTCCAGGTCGAGGAGCCCTCAATTGAAGAGAAAGACGAGAGAATTGAAGGGGATTCAGAGGAGGGCATGTAGAGCTCTCAACGTGTGGAGAATCGATCTTCTATGGCAGCCACACGACATTCGCCGGAATGCGCACACGTCACAGGGAGCAGATCGGGGAAAGAGGAGTGTGTCGGGGGGGTGGGCCTAGATGGATGGTGTTGTGGCCCATACCAAAGGCGAGGAGGTTTGGAACAGCTGCACGGGCGAGGATGGAGACGAGGGCGGCAACTGCTGCACGAGTTGGGTCGAACAGAGATGTGAAGAAAGAAAAAGAGTGGGGAAGGGAAATTGACGATTTGTTTCCATCGGTTTGTCCAGGCTAAACGGCTAGTCTCTTGTTTGGAATAGAAAAATAGATGTTAGAGGCTTTTTCATAAACGAAACACAAACAGAGGCTCACCGTGGGTCGCTAATAAGTCCTCCACGACACGAGCAGTGACCGTAAATGACGCTATGACACGTTCTCAATGACATAAACTCATATTCCCGTTATGTACTGATTGTATTGTGTACTTTCTTCATCTAAAAATAACTAATTTAAATTTATTGAAATTTAAATATATTAATAAACTAAAATACGTCTACATGCATTCGAATCTACTCAAACATAGCTCAGTTATTCTGGACGAAAGGAGTATCTATTTCGTCACCGTTTTTCTCTCCTTTACTCTTCCGTTTCCGCGTTGGTCTCGCGATTTCTTCCACCTTCTGTTCCCTTCTTCTCTTGTGCTGTCTCTTGTACGACACGTGCAAAGCCATTCCCTCCCTCCTCCCACGACCACGACCCCACCACCTCTCTACCTACCTACCTATCCATCCACTTCCCTTGAGAATCCGACGACTCATCAGTTGTTGCTCACTGTCTCCCTTCTCCCGCACAAAAACAAAGACCAATATATTATTTCGCATGTATAAATAAATCCGAAAGGAGAAGAGCAGAGGAGGATCGAGACTTGGAGAGAGTATTCCGGAGTGAGTGCGCCGCCTGCCTATAGCTCCATGGCCGACAAGGAGGGAAACCTCGACGCCGTCCTCAAGGAGGCCGTCGACCTGGTAACTAACTTATTTACGTCCTGCTCTTTTGGCGGTTCTTGAAGTTTTCTAGTGTAGTTCCTGGAAGTAGGCTTGGATATGAATGGATTATCGCGCTGTAGAAACTCTCGTGGCGAAAATCGGAACGGGAATGGGGGGGGGGGGGGGGGGGGGGGGGGGGGTTACTTTTTGGCGTTGCAGGCTGGCGTAGCTCTGGAGATCTTCTGGGTCAGTTCTTGTTCTCTTCTTCTAGGCGCTAAAACACGCACCAGCTTTCTTTCTTTGTTAATTTTTGTGAATCCCTGGAATACTAATTCTTTCTTTAATATGTAGAAGAGGCGGTGAATTTTTTGTTTTGCTTGTATAAGTTGATGCGACGTTTAAGTCAATAAAAAACTTTCTTAATAGAAAAATATGTTCACTACTTGCTATGCCTACATGCAGCAATGAGGCCACGGTTTCTGTCCATTTTAGAAAGAAAAAAATTCATCTTTCTTAGGATTAGTGTTTTTATGTTTTATGGGAGCCTCTGATATCCTCTGCCTAGCATATTGTTGTGGCCTGGACTAAAATAGCACCCCAAAGCAACTTTGACCTCCAATTTTATCAACAAAATCTGACATACATGTCAAAAAAAAAAACATCGCAAACTTATTTCGAATATGAATTCAATGGTATAGGTTTTATAGCATATATCTATATTTTATGATAAAATTGGTGGTCAAAGGTTTTCTTAAACTAAGGTGCGTACCTGTTAAACTGAGCCCGAGGAAGTACAACCTCAAGAAAGGGCCACACGGGGGTTACAACACCAAACCCCTTTAGCTCTAGAATGTTGTTTATAGCAGTTCAATCAAAATCCAACACCACTTGTTTCAAAAAAAATCCAACACCTAAAAAAGCAACTTGTGTGACAGAAATAGACGGACCCATTAATTTATTTTGGTTACACGAAGGAAGATGTTCTCGAAACAGGCTTTCGCCCGCTTTATAAATAAAGCAACATCCAGTTATAAAGTTCAACAAGCATCCACCACGGCCAAGGCCAAACGAAAAGGAAAAGAAGTGCATACAACACCGCTGGGGCCACAGCACAAGCACGCCCAAACAGAAACAAAAAACTGCCACGAGATCGAGGGAGAGCTCAGGACGCCTGGGCCGAGGAGGTCGGAGCAGATAGGGGGATCACTGCCGTCCTCAGGGCCCGCATCGAGCTGTCGAAGGTCGCCCGATCACGCTGCCTCACCAGGGGAGACCACTGCTGAAGAAAGGCAAGAAAGGAGAACACAGGGTCAGACACTCGTGAAGGATACACCTTCTCAATCACCATCTTATTCCGCACGTTCCACAAAGACCACGAGATGGCCGCAAACACGAGCCAGAAGAGACAGCGACCTCCTCCGGCCCTGTAAGCCTGGGACTGCAGGAACTCCCCAAGTTCCTGCGCGCCCCAGGCAGGCCCTAGCGTCTCTCTAACAAAGCACCAAAGAGCCTGGGCCGCCGAACAAGAGAACATAATATGGGCACAGGTCTCGAGGGTCCCACATAGGGGACACAAGCCATCGCCCGGGCCGTTACGCTTGGCCACCTTCGCCCCCGAAGGTAGCCGGTCCCGCAGAAGCTGCCACACGAAGATGCGGATACTAAGCGGCAGGGGGGCCTTCCACAGAGGGGTCGTCCAACCCAGCACAGGCCCTGGAAAAGGGCGCGATAGGCCGAGTTCACCGTGAACTCGCCAGAGGGGTGCAAATGCCACGCTGCCGAGTCTGGGGCCTCAGATAAAGCCCCAGGGAGGGAGCGAAGCAGCAGAAGGCGGTCCGCGTCCTCCGCCGCACTAAGGTGCCTCCGGAACAAGATGTTCCAGTGGCCCTCCAGGAAGGCTTCCTGCACAAGGATCTCGGGAACAGCGGAGATAGCAAACAGGCTGGGGTAAAGGACCCCCAACGGGATCGGCAGCATCCAGGGATCAAGCCAAAATCGAATCCCCTGTCCGCAACCAACCTCAAAGGAGAGGCCCAGCCCGATGAAATGCTTAATCTCCTGGAGGGCTCTCCAAAACTGAGAGCCCTCCCTCCGCTCACAAGCTAACAGGGGGCGGCCCCGGAGATACTTGGCTTTGATAAGCTGAAGCCAGAGCCCACCATCGTCTCTAAGAATGCGCCAGACCCACTTCAACATCAACGCCACATTAAAGCGGCGCGAGTCAAGGATACCTATGCCCCCAAAGCTCTTGGGGGCGCAGACGTCCGCCCATTTAACCATGTGGTATTTCTGATGGCCATCCCTCGCCGCCCAAAAGAACCTAGACAACTCCTTAGCGAAGTCGGCATGCGTCCCTTCGGGCAGCAGGTACAGCCCCATTTGGTACATGGGTAGACTCGCGAGACACGAGTTAATCAGCACCGACTTGCTCCCCTTCGACGTAAGGCGCGCTCTCCAGGGTTCCGCCATCGAGCGCACCCTCCCGACCAAGGGGGCCAGGTCCCTGATCAACACCCGCGTCTCCCTGATGGGCATCCCCAGATAGGTAATCGGGAAGTCTGCGAGCTTACAATTCATACCCGCTGACGCTCCTCCTCAGGATACCCCAGAACCATCACCTCACTCTTGTCAAAGTTGATCGTCAACCCTGACATGGCTTCGAAGCAGAGAAGCAGGAACTTCAGGTGAATGATGTCCTGGTCCGAACCCTGCACCATGATCATGGTGTCATCCGCATACTGAAGGTGGGAGATCCCACCCCCAGGGATCAGGTGCCCCACTACCCCGGAGATGTGCCCCGAGCGTTGGGCCCTATCCAAAATCTCCGCCAGGGCGTCCACCGCGGCGTTAAACAATATAGGGGAGATCGGGTCCCCCTGCCTAACCCCGCAGGACGGACTAAAGTAAGGACCGATCTCCCCATTTATGTTGATCGCCGTCGAGCCACTCCTGACGAACTGCATGATCCAGCAGATCATGCGGTCATCCACCCCCCTCCTCTCCAGGACGAGACGCAAGAAGGCCCAATCTAAGCGATCATAGGCCTTCTGAAAGTCCAACTTCAGGAACACCCCTTTCTGACGTCGTACCTTAACTTCATGAATAATTTCATGAAGTGCCAGGACATCGTCATGAATGAGGCGCCCCTTGAGGAAAGCGAACTGGAGAGGATGGGTGAGGCGCTCCATCACTGGAGCGAGACGAATGGCACAGACCTTGGCGAACAGGCGCTGAATGACATTAATCACCGTGATCGGTCGGAACTGGCGGATATCCGTGGCCCCCACAACCTTGGGGATCAGGGTGATCACGCCAAGGTTTAGACGGGACATCACCAGGGTACCCGTGAAAAACTCCTGGAAGAGCTACATGATCAAAGGCTGTAACTGAGCCCAAAAAGCCTGGAAGAAACACACCGGGAGACCGTCAGGCCCCGGTGCCGAGCTAGACTTCATGGACTTCAGAGAAGCCTCCACCTCCCCTCCTAGGAAGGGGAGAGTGAGATCAGCATTCTCCCTGGGAGAGACAAGCGCCTCACCCGTCCAGAAGTCAGGCGTCAGCGAGACTCCCGACTGCGGCGAGGCAGAGAAAAGGCCCCGGTAGAAGGCGTAAATATGGGAGGAGAGCGCCTGAGGTGACTCCAGCAGCGACTCCCCCTCCCAGAGGCAAGGGATCAAGCACTTCCTCCTCCTACCATTGGCAATGGCATGGAAGTAAGCCGTGTTCGATTCCCCCTGGACCGTCCAGTTCTGGCGACTCCGTTGGCGCCAGAAAGCCTCCTCTCCCTTGTAGATTTCCATAATGGAAGCCTCAAGGGAGTACCTATGGGACCAGGCCTCCGGCGAGAGGCCATGAAGATCGGCCTCCCGGTCCAGGGCCTGGATATCCCGTAGAATGGACTCCTTCTGATTCCTGAGGTCAGCCCCCAAATTCGCCCACCAGCCTCGCATGAACTGACGAGATAATTTGGCACAGTGATGCCAAATATCCACCGCGCAGTACACCCGAGGGGTAGAAGCGGCCGCTGCCGTCCACCTTGCCCGAACCGCCTCCACAAATCCTTGCTTCTGCAGCCAGAAGGATTCGAAGTGGAAGCGGTTCAGCCGCGGGGGGCGCCCCCCTCCAGAGGAGAGGAGGAGAGGGGTATGGTCCGACCCAATCCTAGTGACCGCTCTCAGCGAGCAAAGAGGGAAGGCCACCTCCCAATCCATAGACACAAAGACACGATCGAGAACGCTGCGAATCGGGTTCAGTTGCTTATTTGACCAAGTATATCTAGCGCCCACACGCCGGATCTCGCGGAGAGCAAGCTCGGCTATGCAGTCATTAAACATACGCATCCTAGGGAGGTCCACGTTTGCCGAGCTCTTATCGTCAGCAGATCGGATCAGGTTAAAGTCCCCGGCGACCACCACCGGGATAACCGTCCGTTCCACTTTCGATTTGAGATCACGCAAGAAGTCGGCGGACCTCCTATGGTCCGCGGGGCCATAGACAGTGATCACTTCCCATCTGAAGCGAGACTGTCTATGGGTAAGCGCCATGCTCACAAAGAATTCCCCGCGATCCATATCATCAACCTCGAAGGTATCCTCCTTCACCCCGCAGGAGGATCCCCCCCCCCCCCGAGTGACCGGATGCAGGAAGCCAGGACCAGGAGAATTTGAAACGGCTCAAAGCTTCCAATTCTGCAATGGAGAAGTCCTGGCGAATCGTCTCCTGAAGACCGACAATATCCGGCGCTTCCAAGCGAAGAGACTCCTTGATCTGGCGGCGGCGCCCCTCACTGCCAAACCCCCGGATGTTCCAAATGAACACCCGGAAGGCTCGGAGGATGTCCATGGAGGAGCCTCAAGCCGGGGGGGGGGGGGGGGCCTGGGCGGGGGCCGAGCGAGCGCGGGGAGAAGCGGAGCGGATCGCGGCTGACTTGGGGGGCCTCCCACGCGGCCGGCCCGAAGGGGTCGACTTGTGGGTGATCTCCCGCGCATCAGGGGCAGGTGGGGTCTCTCTGCTGGGGCCAGGCCCGTCGGGCCTAGCCTCAGCAAGGATACGAGAGCGTTCCCGCTCCCGGGCATCACGTGCCCGGGCCGCAGCGATTGCTCCCGCATACCCCTCCCGCGCCTTAATGGCCGCAATCTGCTCCAATCTCGGTCCCTTCTCTCCCCGGAAAACAATACCGCAATCATCCGCCACCTCACCCAGGTGAGCAAGGGAGAGAAGGAAGATCTTGATGGCTTGCTTTAATCTTCTCATGTTTTGTTTTGTTCTATAGGTCACTTGACTTTGGCTAAAAGTATGTATTCATATTATTGGTTTAATTGGAATTCTGTCTCTTGGTTATCGCTTCTCGGCTCCTTGGTGGAACTAAATTGTTCAGTTTGTTAAATGAGATTGTTGCAATAAAACTTTCAGGAACACATCCCCATCGATGATGTGTTTGAGAACCTGCGATGCAGCCACCAGGGACTTACTTCCGAGCAGGCGGCGCAGCGCCTACAAATCTTTGGCCCCAACAAGCTCGAGGAGAAGGAGGTCAGGTTCATTCAGCTCATTTACTCATATGGGGAAGATTTATATATCCTTCATGTTCTTGAGAGCGATAGCATTCTTCTCATTCATGTTATGTGCCTTGATAAGTTGGATACTTGGATTGTTGATGGCTACAGGAGAGCAAGTTTCTCAAGTTTCTGGGGTTCATGTGGAATCCACTCTCATGGGTCATGGAGGCTGCAGCTATCATGGCCATTGCATTGGCTAACGGAGGGGTAAGTCCTAGCACACATCACAAAATTTGTGGTCATGTTTTTGATTCGGCGACGATTGAGGAGTGAAGTATATGTCCTGCTCTTTTCTCAATATGTGAGACGTATTGTTTCACCAGGGGAAGCCACCAGATTGGCAAGATTTTGTCGGTATCATCACGCTGCTACTTATAAACTCCACTATCAGTTTCATCGAGGAAAACAATGCCGGCAATGCTGCTGCCGCACTCATGGCCCGTCTTGCACCAAAAGCAAAGGTCCATATATTCACTTAATTTGGAGTATTGTCTTTTTGGAGTCCATCTAAATTATGAGACTCATTTTTATATTGCTGGGTAGGTTCTCCGCGATGGTCGTTGGACCGAGGAGGAGGCATCCGTCCTTGTGCCAGGGGACATCATCAGTATCAAACTTGGAGATATCATTCCTGCGGACGCCCGCCTCCTAGATGGAGATCCTCTGAAGATTGATCAGGTTCTTTTTGCAATTCTCATTCAAGTGTCATCTTCAGATTTTCCTTCAAGTTATTTATGTTTCCTCGTCTCACTGTTTGGTCTCTTATTTATAGTCTGCCCTTACTGGAGAATCACTGCCAGCCACCAAAGGTCCTGGTGATGGAGTCTACTCTGGTTCAACTGTCAAGCAGGGTGAGATCGAGGCTGTTGTCATAGCGACTGGTGTGCACACTTTCTTTGGAAAGGCTGCACATCTTGTTGACTCCACCAATCAAGTTGGACATTTCCAACAGGCAAGATCGACAAAGCCTCACATATGTTAATATCTGGCACTGTTGTCAGTTTGAATCATTACTATACTGATGTATTCATCATGCAAATGACGCAGGTCTTGACAGCCATCGGGAACTTCTGTATTTGCTCAATTGCTGTGGGTATGTTCATTGAGATCATTGTCATGTACCCTATCCAACACAGGGCATACCGTCCTGGGATCGACAACCTTTTGGTGCTTCTCATTGGAGGCATTCCCATAGCGATGCCCACAGTCTTATCGGTCACCATGGCAATTGGGTCTCATCGTTTGTCTCAACAGGTTTGCATCATTCTAGGGACAGTGTCAACCATACTGTGACCAGGCCAGAACTTCTGCGGTACATAATCAATTCATTTGTTTACTTCCTGCAGGGAGCTATAACAAAGAGAATGACTGCAATTGAAGAGATGGCTGGCATGGATGTTCTTTGCAGTGATAAAACTGGAACCCTGACTTTAAATAAGCTCAGTGTCGACAAGAACCTAATCGAGGTTAACTTTAACACTAACTAATTGTGATCTCGCATCTAACCTCAAAGCACTTACATACTCTCTTGGTCCAGGTTTTTGAAAAAGGTATCACTCAAGACCAGGTAATTCTTATGGCTGCTAGAGCATCCAGGATAGAAAATCAAGATGCTATCGATACTGCAATAGTTGGGATGCTAGGCGATCCAAAAGAGGTATGTCATTCTGTTGAATATGAGACGTACAACCTTCATGTTTATTTGCTAGAATGATTATCTGGCGACATTTCCTGCAGGCGCGTGCTGGTATTCAAGAGGTTCATTTCCTGCCATTCAATCCCACTGACAAAAGAACTGCATTAACATACATTGATAGTGATGGAAAGATGTACCGTGTTAGCAAGGGAGCACCAGAGCAGGTATAATATTTTTTACTGCAAATAGCTTAAAAAAGCATTAGCCAAAAAATTCATGTACATAATGATGTTAAGTTATTAACACAAATTGACCTGCAGATTCTCAATCTGGCCCACAATAAGTCAGAGATCGAACGAAGAGTCCATTCTGTAATTGACAAGTTTGCAGAACGTGGACTCCGATCACTTGGTGTAGCATATCAGGTAAGCAAAGCTCTCAAGATACCCCTTCATTGTGCAGCTGAATCTTGCAAATGGTCATCCTTTTCTTCCTTGTAGGACGTGCCTGATGGAAGCAAAGAGAGTCCAGGTAGTCCATGGCATTTTGTTGCTCTCTTGCCACTCTTTGATCCACCAAGGCACGATAGCGCAGAAACAATCCAAAGGGCACTTAACCTTGGTGTGAATGTGAAGATGATCACAGGTACTACCAATTAAATTCTTACTGTTTTTTCTCCATTCTTAAAAAATCTAACTTTGATGAGCACAATGTCTTTGATATTATTATGTTTTTTATAAGAGAGGAAAACATAAATCATCCTCGTGGGTTATGTTTTTGTGGAAGTAAGATTATCATCAGTGTCTAATTGTTATGCACGATGCGTTGGAGTTTCTAGAATCCAAATAAGGAATACTTTATGAACCATAAATGAAAACTGAAATTTTATCATGAGAAAATGGGATCATCCATTGCTCTTCTTTCTTTGTTTGGAGTATTGGGACCATTCTCACCATATTAGGGAAGACCCTGGAGTAGTATTTGGAGTCTTGGATTGCCGAAGCTACTGTCATTTTTCTACACTGTAGTGGATTTCATTCCTTGAGATGCCAGAACTGCGTCATTAAAATAGTTTGTCACTGCTTTCTATTTTTTTCATATTAGATTCAATGACTAACATACTGGCAGTACAAGATTCCTATGTCGTCACAGAAAATCTCCTAACATATCTTGAATTTTTGCAGTCCTCAAAATTTGGCCAAATAAAACATGGCCTGATTCCAGTTTCCATAAACCTTCCACATCTCAGAGGTGGAACCAATGACATGTCTATGTGATGTTTATAGTTCCTTTTTCAATCTATGTTTGCTTACTAAAATCAAGATTTGTCTTATCTGTTATTTGAGCTGTAAATATCCTTTCAGAAGTTGTGCCCTAAGTAGAGCTGGAAGTTGGAACTCTAACCTCAGCACATGCTGATGCTGTACTGAAAACATACCATGTTTTGTTTTATGATTTACAAAATTTCAGTAATTTCGTTAGTACATCTGATTATGCGAATATTTTTCATAGGTGACCAGCTAGCGATTGGGAAGGAAACGGGACGTCGTCTAGGAATGGGTACAAACATGTACCCTTCATCTGCTTTGCTGGGGCAGAACAAGGATGAGTCCATTGCTGATTTACCAGTTGATGATCTAATTGAGAAAGCTGATGGTTTCGCTGGCGTATTCCCAGGTTTTGTGTAATGAGTCAGATTAAAGTGGGAAATAATAATATGATGGTAACATTTGTTATTTTCTCAGAGCACAAATATGAGATTGTGAAACGCCTGCAAGCACGGAAGCACATATGTGGAATGACTGGTGATGGTGTAAATGATGCACCAGCTCTAAAGAAAGCTGATATCGGTATCGCAGTTGCTGATGCGACAGATGCCGCAAGGAGTGCTTCTGATATCGTACTGACAGAACCTGGTCTGAGTGTGATCATTAGTGCCGTCCTTACCAGTCGAGCAATTTTTCAGCGGATGAAGAACTACACTGTATGTCAGAACGAACTTCTTTGCCCTATTTATTAAGATTTGTGGTACTTACCCAATATGCCGATCCACCTTCATGTTTGCAGATCTATGCAGTCTCGATTACAATACGCATCGTGGTATGTTTGCTTGACTAGCTCTACTAGAACTATATGTTTGCCAGAGTGCTCTCTTCATGATTTAGTTACAGAGTTGATGATTCTCTTAGACGTGTGTGATTATTTTTCAGGTCAATTATAACTATTCATTTAATGAACATATTTTCCAGTTAACACTGATGTTCAATAATATGATCTTTCCTCTTGATCTTTGAAATAATGTCCTAGAACCACACATTTTCATTTGTGATTATGCACCTGATTTATCTTTGTTCAACAGCTTGGATTTATGCTACTTGCCCTTATATGGGAGTTTGACTTCCCACCATTTATGGTCCTGATCATAGCAATTCTCAATGATGGTACATTATTATCTTTTTCCTTCCATTCCTCCTGCTCCTCATAATACCGCAGTAGAAAGTAGAAAACTATCATTCCAATATTCAGTCCTAACCATCATTTTTGTATGACCAGGTACCATAATGACTATATCGAAGGATCGAGTAAAGCCTTCTCCACTACCTGATAGCTGGAAGTTGGCTGAAATTTTCACAACTGGGGTGGTGCTTGGTGGATACTTGGCAATGATGACTGTTATTTTCTTCTGGGCTGCATATAAGACTAACTTTTTCCCTGTAAGTAGCATCGCAGTGGAATCAAATAAGTTATTTTGTTGACAAAACATTGACTTCAGATAATAAACTTCTTGATATGAATAAATATAATCAACTAAAAGGTTCATTAATTTGTGATCTGGTCCTCAGACCTGTATTGACACTTGTTGTTTATTGGAATTTTCAGAGGATCTTTCATGTCAAAAGCCTTGAGAAGACGGCTCAAGACGACTTCCAAATGCTAGCCTCTGCTGTGTATCTCCAAGTCAGCACCATCAGTCAAGCTCTGATCTTTGTCACAAGGTCTCGAAGCTGGTCATTCGTCGAGCGCCCTGGCTTTCTACTGGTCTTTGCATTTTTTGTTGCACAGCTGGTACCCTCTCACCCTTTCTTTCTTGTTACATGATTTTTATAAGTCAAGTTCCTGTGATAAAGTTTCCACCCTTCAAATGCAGATAGCTACACTAATCGCGGTATATGCTGATTGGGCATTCACTTCAATCAAAGGCATCGGATGGGGCTGGGCTGGTATCGTGTGGCTCTACAACCTTGTTTTTTACTTCCCGCTAGATATCCTAAAGTTCCTCATCCGATACGCTCTGAGCGGGAAAGCGTGGGATCTTGTCATCGACCAAAGGGTAATGTTGCATACAACCTTTTCATTTTTTTTATATGAACTCATGCTACATTTTTACTTCTTTGCCCATAACTGCTACACAGAGTTGCATGCATTTCCTTCTGAATAGTGGTCCATTTGATTTTTATAGGTTGCATTTACAAGGAAGAAGCACTTCGGCAAGGAAGAGAGGGAACTCAAGTGGGCACATGCGCAGAGGACACTACACGGGCTGCAGCCGCCGGACGCCAAGCTGTTCCCTGAGAAGGCAGGCTACAACGAGCTGAATCAGATGGCTGAAGAGGCGAAACGGAGGGCTGAAATTGCAAGGTGGGTAGGAACAAATCCTCACATATATATGGTGTTTTCCCTGATCTGCCATGTTTTGCGACAATGGCATGAACTAAACTATGTGCTTACTGATGATGATATATGACAGGCTCAGGGAGCTTCACACTCTGAAGGGGCATGTGGAGTCAGTTGTGAAGCTGAAGGGCCTGGACATCGACACCATTCAGCAATCTTACACTGTGTGATAGGTTCAGAATCCAAAAAAGTACATATGCTTGCTGCATAAGAATAACGGTGGATTTTGCTATCTGGCTTGCCCCGTATTAGTTAACATAGCTGCCACCATCAGCAGTTTAATACAGAATCCATGAGAATACGCGAACACCGTTATGTACATAATCATTGCTTTAAGAGCATCTCCAACGGAAGCGGAAATATATTTACAGCGTAGTTTTTTGGTTTGCAGCGAGCCGGCGTGCGACGCTCCACCGGAGATTGTATTTTGACATGTGCAAAAACAACGCTTCGCCGGACGCTGCAGAACACACGGCGCGCGGCGGCAGAAACATAAATCACACATCCATCTCCAAAATAGAAGATCAAACGCACACAAATAAAATCATCAATAAATAGTTTAATTATTATTACAACACAAATAACATAAACAATGAATAGTTTAGATAAATACATGTCTAAAACAAATACAACAATACAATAAATGGTAAAACAAATCTAGTTGTCATTTTTGTCTATTTCATTTCCACAACTCCTCGACGAAATCAAGTTAAAATTAATCATGCATTTCGGTTTGTCGAATGGCATGATATGAGAAAATAAATTAGGCTATTCTCTCTTCTCTCCTACGCACTTGGACAGAAACTCCCATCAACTCATAGAGGGGTAGTCTAATCTTGGCCACGCTTATTTTCAATGATCATGTTATGCATGATGACACACACGGTCATGATATACTAAAGGATATTTTGATCTCAAAATCTAGCTGGTCCCTTAACCATAGCAAATTGAGTTTGCAAAATCTCAAATGCTCTCTCCATATCTTTCCTAGATGCCGCTTGTGCATTATAAAACTGGAGTCTTTTCTTACCTTTTGGATATTTAAGCGGCTTCACAAATATTTGCCACCTTAGGTAGACGTGGTACGCAAGGTAATAGCCATAGTTGTAGGTGCGGCCATTTGCTACAAACTCCACTGACGGACCTTCACGCTTGGCAATCCTTGTCATGAGTGGTGAGCGTTGGAGGATATTGATGTCATTGCAAGAACCCAACATTCTAAAAAAAACAATGCCAAAACCAAGTCTCTTGATCATCCACGACTTCAAGGATGATGGTGGAATCCTTTTTGTGGCCTTTAAATTGTCCATGCCAAGACGCAGGACAGTTCTTCTAACTCTAGTACATGCAATCAATTGAGCCAAGCATATCGGGAAACCCTTTAGCTTCATTCATCGCCAAAAGCCTAGTTGTATCTTCAGCATTGAGGACTCTCAAGCAGGTCTCGCCGAACACTTCCACAATGGCTATTGCAAAGCGTTTGACACACTCGATTTCTTGACTCTCACCCATTGCCAAGTGATCATCAACTAGGTTCGCTAGAATGCCGTATGCCATCATACGCAAGGCGGCTGCCACTTTTTAATAGGCGTTATGCCCAAGTTCTCCACAAGAATTCCTCCTTTGCTCGAAGAATTGATCTTTATTCTTCACCTCTCTAAAAATGTGGTCGAACAAGTTGATACTCATCCTAAATCAGCGACGGAAGTAGCTCTTGGAGAAAGTTAGATTTTCAGCAAAAAGCTATGAATCAACTTGTTGTGCCCCTCAATCCGCTCCCTCCACAACTTTCGTCGACCGAAGAAGGAACCACCATGCTTCGGCCGCTTCGCGCGCATAGCTCAAATTATCAACTTATTTTTCTCCTGTTCTAAATCCATCTCCTCATCGGATGAATCATATGAGGAGGTTATCTACAATGACAATCCTAATTTTAGTTGGCCTCCAAATCACCTATATACAATGAAAAGTCGATTTGGGCGCCTCCTAGTTGGTACTCCTACGTGAGTGCGGGCGGAACGGCGGAGGTGCTCTCGAAGCCGCGAAATCCACGATGGCGGTGCTTGCCGAGGCGTGATCTCCAGCAAAGTATGCGGCGGTGGCGTCGCCGGTCGATTTAGCGGCGGTGGCATCGCCGGTCGATTTAGCAGCGTTGGGCCCCCCCTAAAAAAATGGTGGAGTACCGCCGCCCGTTGATCTACTGCGACGAGCAAAGGATGGCACGGAATCGAGGCGGCGGCGACGCCGGAGTGGGAGGAAGAAATGGAGAAGACGCGCGCAAGGAGTTTTTAGGGCGTTCATTGGGTGCGGGCGCTGCCTGGGAGATTTCCTGCGCGTTGGAACACATGCGCCAAATATGGTGTGCACGATTGTGCAAAATGCCATGCGCCCTAAATTTTTTGCAGCGCTCGCGGTTTTACAGCGTTTGTTGGAGCGGTGAAAAGGCGCCTACGCACGATAAATCGGCGGTTTTTTGTGCACCGCGCTATTGTACCGCTTCTGTTGGAGATGCTCCAATTGATATCGCAGTACCCGTCCCTATTAGTAGTAGTGGAGACACCAAGAGAATATGCGAATAGGATGAAGATAGTACTAACAAAGTTTTGGATTTTGTACTACTCTTTGACAGACTTTTATAGAAGCCCTGAAGATGAATATGTTGAACCAAATCCTCCACAACTTTAGCGGTGAGGTGGTGCCCGAGAAGAGCCAGTTCTTCCAGGGGAAGGCTTGGCTTGAGAATCCGAGCAACTTTCCAAAGCAGTTTGAGCTCGATATCGTCTGGGACTTACATCGATCATCGATTGCCTTGAAGCATCGGTTCACCATGGTTATCACCGATGGCCTCAGTAGGTCACCACACATAGCTAGAGGACATGTCGTGGTGTGGAACACAGCAGTGCCATTAGGGGAGACAATCAGATGCTAGCGGTGGCTACCACAAGCGGGATTGGGCATAAGCACTGCAAACACAACAAGGTACCCAGGTTCAGGACCCTCTTGGCGATGTAACACCCCTACTCCTGTAAGGAACTACTATATCAAGGGCGAACACCAAGTGCTTCTGGAGCTGTATCTCTAACGAACTAGAGGAAAACTAGAGGTAAAAGAAGATCTAGAGAAGGTGTCCCTAACGGTATCACTGCCCCCTTATATACTGGCTGGGGGTGCATATTACAATGTTGACCGACTGGTGGGCCATAGCGCAATCGTCAGCGCTACAGTGCCCTGCTCCCGCGTCGAGCGGACATGGCGTCAAACAGTATGAGTAGTGTCGTTGTCTGTGCTGACGCAAAGCCAGGAACCCGAAGGCGTGCCACTATTTTTAGCATCACGCCTCCAGATCACCGGTACTGATTCCGATGTAACTAGATGGAGCGGGCCATCCAGCCATGTCTTCTAGTAGACCGGCTAGACGGGCCAGCCGGGGTGCTGCTTGGTTGTGGTCTGGTTGGAGAGTTCCAACCGACTATGGCTTCATGTATTGCGGCAACCCGGCCTGATCTTTTTAGAGCCGGCCCTTTGGCCTGGTGCATCCTACCTGGGGGTAATCCCCCGACAGG
Organism: Avena atlantica; assembly: GCA_910589765.1. NCBI lineage: Eukaryota > Viridiplantae > Streptophyta > Magnoliopsida > Poales > Poaceae > Avena > Avena atlantica. The sequence goes on from OU342736.1 coordinate 362,327,884, forward strand.
ACATGGTCACGGGCCGCCTGTAATAAAGAGAGGAGTATAAAATATAAAAATAAGTTGTGGTAGAATATGAATATGGACAAGCATAGAAGCATCAAAGACCATGCATATTGTGATTTAATCATTGTATTTTTTATCTATGATGATTTAAAAAATTGAGATTTAAGATCCGTTCTATTAGTTCCCATCTAGTTCGTCATCAAACATCTAACATGCAGTACTCACATTTGCAGGGGTGGACCCCGCTAAAAAATTCAGTGAGGGCAGTTTAGATGAGTAGGGGCATTCCTAGTATAATTTTAATTTTTTTAAAACCATTTCAAATATGAATAAACCAACCATTTCAAAAAATTGAGTGGAGGCCACTGCCCTCACTCGGCTCTACATGGGTCCGCCCATGCACATTTGATCCAAACTAGACTCAAAGTCTTATCTTTCCGTAGATCTAATGTTTCTGTATCAATAGACGTGTGCTACCGAGTGGGCACGATCAATCGTATCATGATGCCGAGATCAGCAGAACGTGACCTCGGGGATAGATTTTGGTGATCGTTATTTTCCTGCCGCTGATAGGGCTAAGTGGCTAGTCTCGCATATCAGAAGAAATACAAATCTAATTATTTTCGTCTCTGCTAGCGGGTTGTGTGTTAGGTCCCACGTGCCAGAACAACACGCTCTGTTTGTTTTCCTCGCTACTGATTGGACAAAGAGAAGATCCTACATGTAAGAAAGTCAAACAGATTGCATAACGATAATCGAACGTCAAATCTATTTAGGAGGATACAGACATCACGAATCCACGTCGGATGGCATTTCTCTAACACAATCGCAACTTAGTGAATACGTAGAAGACACGGTGATAATAAACCCTTATTTTTAACTTTCCACGTCACGTGCGGCCCATTACCTACTGTCTCGTCTCTCTCCCTCTGGTACACTAGTGCAGACCCCCCCCTTAAATCCGGTTGGGAGGGCCCTCTAACAGCGGTTCTTCAACCGCTGTTGAGGGTTCGGTGTTAGAGGGGGGCCCCCTTTAACACCGGTTCGTATCTTATACGAACCGGTGTTAAAGGGTGGCGCACGTGGGGCTGCCGCAGGCCTCAGCCCCACCACCCCCCCTTTAACACCGGTTCGGGGCTGGAACCGGTGTTAAAGGTTCTTTTGCCGCGACAGAGATTTAGGCCGTTTTCCTGCCGAGGCAGAGTGCCGCGGCAGGAAAACGGCCTAAATCTCTGCCACGACAGAGTTCTGCCTCTGCCCCGTTCTGGGCGTATTTCTGCGGGAGGGGGGGGGAGGAGAAATCGATCGGGAGCGGTATACACTACTAGAGAAAAGGCTATAGGAGACATGCTTATGCGAGGCACATTTAGCATATGCGCCTCCTATAAAAATAGGCGAGGCGCACTTTAAGATATGCGCCTCTAGTATAAAAATAGGCGAGGCGCATATGGACAGAATGCGCCTCGCATATTTTGTGTGGGCCCGCGTGTTGGTAGGTGCACGAATATGCGAGGCGCATATGGCTATATGCGCCTTCTATATTTGATAATATGCGAGGCGCATATGACCAGAATGCGCCTCGCATATTCTGTGTGGGCCCGCGTGTTGGTAGGTGCACGAATATGCGAGGCGCATATGGCTATATGCGCCTCCTATATTGGACAATATACGAGGCGCATATGCCCAGAATGCGCCTCGCATATTCTGTGTGGGCCCGCGTATTGGTAGGTGCACGAATATGCGAGGCGCATATGGCTATATGCGCCTCGCATATTGGACAATATGTGAGGCGCATATGGCCATATGCGCCTCAAGTAACTCATGCGGGCCCGGGCGCTGGTAGGTGGCCGCATATGCGAGGCGCATATTGCTATATGCGCCTCTTATAGTTTGAATTATAGGAGGCGCATATTGTGCAATATGCGCCTCGCATAAGCTGCACCACTTTTTTTCCAGCTTTTTGCACATGGAGGCAACTAGCACCCCACTCACTTGTGTCACTTCTTCCTCCTCCACCAAACAAATCTGGTCGCCCCCCTCCTCCTCCCCACCTCATTTCCCCCATTGATTCACCTTCGAATCTTGCTCAACATCCATTGGTTGACACCCATATGTAAGTGAAGTCTCTTGCTCCTCTAGATCTACAACATGTCCATTTACTTCTCCTCCGGCTCTCTTGCGCAAGTCGTTGTTGGAGGAAGCGTGAAGGCGTTGCTTGCATGCATGCGCGTTGTCGGAGACACCGACTATATGATTGTGTTGTGGTGCTACTTTTTTTGCAGGGATTTCATTTGAGATGCCAATGTTTCGCCGGAATGTCGATTTATTTCTTTTCCGGCGAATTTCTGGCACTCGCGGATGTCCTCTTTTTAGGGGAGGTCATGCCGAATTTTTCCGGCGATCCACGTCCATATATGCTCTAATTATTCTCTTGCTCTTTGTACCACGCAGGCGGCCATGGTCCGACCACTAATCAACAAAGCCCGCATGGATAGGTGGATGACATGCGCGAGGGCCGACATGGAACGTGCAAACAAGACAGAGATAAGATGTCCATGTCGGGACTGCAAGCTGATGTATCTGATAAGGCATGATTCCGGAATGCTGGAGTCGCACCTGCTTCGACGTAGTTTCATGGATGGCTACACTCGATGGATACGTGATGATCACGAAGATCAAGATGCCAGTGATGATCACGAAGATCAAGACGCCAGTCACGATCACGAAGATCAGGGTGGTGGCACTGGACATGGACACGAAGATGATCAAGGTGGCGTCGGGCATGGACACGAAGATGATCAAGGTGGTGTCGACCATGATTCGAGCTGGTTGCGAGACCCTCATGTCCAAGATCTGCTTCTGAAGGAGACGAGTAACGCCAGAGCCGCCGGTAGAGAGAAGGCTAAACTGGAGCAAATGGAGAAAGACGCGGTCACTCCATTGTTTGACGGATGCAACGACGGGGATACCCGTCTAAATGTAACGCTTAGGGCTCTGGAGATGAAGGCGAAACACAAAATGACCGACGAATGTTTCGACGACAACATTGTATTCTGGCACGATATTCTTCCCAAGAAGGGGAACACATGTCCGACTAGTATCGCTGAGGCGAAGAAAGTCGTGTGTCCTCTCAATCTACCGCACGTGAAATACCACGTCTGCATAAACGATTGCATCATCTACCGGGGCGAGGACGCGGAGAAGACCACGTGTCCGGTGTGCAAGACCTCTCGATACAAGAGAGGGACCAAGAAAGCTCCTAGGAAGGTGGTGTGGTACTTTCCTCTAACTCCTCGTTTGCAGCGGTATTTCGCAGACCCTAAGGAAGCACAGCTCATGCGCTGGCACGCGGAAAGAAAGAGGCCGGAAGACGATGATCCGGAGAAGGAGGAAATGTTGAGGCACCCTTCGGATGCTTGCCAGTGGAAGGCGTTGGACCTACAATATTACCAACATTTTGGGAAAGAGTCAAGGAACCTCAGGCTGGGCGTGAGCACTGACGGACTCAATCCGTTTGGAAGCCAGAGCAGCACACACATCACCTGGCCCGTGTTTGTATGGATCTACAACCTCCCTCCCTGGTTGTGCATGAAGAAGAAGTACGTAACCATGAGTATGCTCGTTCAAGGGCCAAAACAATCTGGTACAGACATCAATCTGTATCTCACGTTGTTGAAAGAGGAGTTGGCCACGTTATGGGAAGAAGGAGCCCGTACATGGGACGCCTCGAGACAAGAGTACTTTGACATGAGAGCGGCGGTGATCACGACGGTGCAAGACTATCCTGGTTACGGATACTTCTCGGGGCAGGTGGTCCAAGGATTCTATGGGTGCGTTAGGTGCAAGGATAATACAACGTACCGCCAGCTACAGAAAGATCCCGGGTCCGGGAAAACCGTGTTCGATCTTGTGTGCCAAGTAGACTAGTAATTTGGGCATATACTCTACTTGCCGCATGAGATCGAACAGCGAGCATTGTTATTTCCGTGCCCAATCTAAGTATGAGGCACTAATCCAAGTCATTCTTGGTTTGCTTTTTTTTGGTCTTTCTTCGAAATGCCGATGATTCTATCTTTGTGAACTGCTAGCTATTGCTTTCCACTGACATAAGTAATATCATCTTTATTATGTGTAGGAGATGTCGAGGTGTTATGTCGTGTACGTCGGTCGGGTTCCAGGTGTGTACGAGGAGTGGAAAGACTGCCAGAAGCAAGTGAACAACTTCTCGGGCAACAGCTACCAAGGCTATGAGAGTAGAGAGGTGGCGGAAGAGAAGTGGAGGAGGCATGGAAGGAAGAAATGGAGGAACTTCCTCGTGATCACCACCTTGTTGCTCTTCATTGTAGGTTGTGTTCTACTTCATCTAGGTAGAGCTACGTCGTTGGAGTTGTAATGTGAATTGTGAACTTGTACTCGAAGGTGTAATGTGATTGTGAACTTGTACCGATCGGAGGTGTGAACTTGTGGCATTGATGTATGAACTTGTATGTCATGATTGATGTGTATTCATGTTGGTTCTATTATGCTTTGGCAAAATGCAAGTTTCTGAAAAATTCTGTGGACTATATTGTATATTTGAATATCTGTATATTATTTATATATAATGGTCTGTAAAACTTGAATTTCGAAAATATTACCGGAGGCGCATATAGGATACTATTGGAGGCGCATATACTATAAATACCCGAGGCGCATTCTGAAACATATGCGAGGCGCATATACTATAAATACCCGAGGCGCATTCTGAAACATATGCGAGGCGCATATACTATAAATACCCGAGGCACATTCTGAAACATATGCGAGGCGCATCTGATATGCGCCTCCTATACTTCACATATGCGAGGCACATATCGATCTGCGCCTCGCATATTATTATGCGAGGCGCATATCGATATGCGCCTCGCATATGTGAAGTATAGGAGGCGCATATCAGATGCGCCTCGCATAAGAAATACCCGAGGCTTGAAACTAGAGGCACATGTGATATGCGCCTCGGATAGGCTTTTTGGTGCGCCTCGAATAGGCTTTTCTCTAGTAGTGATACACATACATCGTCATCGGTACATACGAGTACATGAATAATTAAGCAACTATTATACACAAACATCTTCATCGGCACATACATCGTCATCGGCACATACATCGTCATCGTTCATTTTGGTGGATATCTAAAGAGTTCTCCGCCAGGCGTGACGACCTCATCAAGTATGAACCCCGCCAATTCCTCTTGAATGGCTCGTATGCGTTCAAATGGTAGGAGTTGATCCCGCATCCGTTCGATCTGAATATATATGAAGAATGGGCCGTCAATATATATATAAGAATAAAACTCAACACAATTGATGAATAATGTTGTGGACTTTGTTTACTTACATTAAATTGTTCTAGTGCGGCTTGGCCCGTCGCACATATCGTGTTGCGAATGAACTCGCAAACATAGTACCCACATAAGTTATTGCCGTGTCCCTGATGCGCGCACTTTACGAGAATAGAGAGTTCAATCAAAATAATAATCAATAAAGCATGATATAATGGAATTGGAAGCTAGCTAGTATTACTTACATTTTGGTCTATAAATTTTAGTTCTTCTGACCATTCACCCACGGCCCTGCCCGTGAACCTTTTTCAAACCTTGTTCGGCAAAGAAAATGGATAAAGGAGTAATTAATTACTTGTTGTCACGAAATTTGTCGATCTAGTGCGATAATATGATTGAAATTACCTCTGGAGCATCTCTAAGTCTGCCCATATCTCTTTTTCTTTTCGTAACGAGTCCATGACAAGGACTTTTCCCGAGTCGGGTTGAATGACTAGCAGAATAAAGTGGAACCTACGCACGCATAACTCATCATCAGTTACACTTAACATCGAGTAAGCTGAAATAGAATGTGTACAAGAGAGAGGGTAACAGTACTCACGAGAAGTTGTAAGGCAATAGTATTTCCCTTTTGGTTTGTTGTCTCAGTAAAGACCTTAGCAAGTAATCTTCTGTTTGCCCGGGTTTGGTTCTTACCACTTCTTCATGAACTCTATTTGGGTCAACGAACCCAATGTCAAAAGGGCCTCCTTTCCTGCATTCCATAACCTTTTTCCTGCATAATAGTATATACATATATGGTGAGCATATATATATATATATACATGCAATTAATGAAGTGAATGAGATGAGATATAAATTACAGAAATAGTACTTACACACAATAAAGGCTGATGGCAGCTTTGTCGAGTTCCTTCTGATTGAATAGAAAATGCAAGTCTTGAATGTTGAAGTCGATCCCGTCGTCTCCGCAGAAGAAAATCTCATCTCTTATATGCGCCGTGATCCATTCTTCCTTTCTCGTCTTGCAGAAATCAAGGTACCACTTGTGCAATTTTCGCATCTTTGTTGGTAGATTCTTGAGCTCCTCTTTCTTGACGAGATTCTTCCCATACTTCCATGGCTGTATGGGGTTGGCATCGCATTTGGGCAAGTTGTCTCCCATGATGTTCAAGTATGCAATGTAACTCATCCCCATCTCATTGGCCTTTCTTTGTAGCTCTGCCTCGTAATCATTTACGGGAGGAGCGTTTCGTGTGTCGAACACTTGGAGCGGGGCGCATGATTGGTTTTCCTGCTCTCCGAGCATGTGAACTGTTTTCTAGGGTGCCTCACGACTGCTACTTTCAGTCTCCCTACGACGCCTTGCATCCGCCTTCAAAATCTGGCGCTCGTAGTCCGGCACAAGTGGGGTTTCAGGTTTCAAAAGATTTTTGTAAAACTTCTCCACCACCACCGGATCTATTTTCTCCTTTGGCTCGGCCCGTCTAGGTGCAAAGAATTTCTTGACCTCTTCTTCCGAGATCCTATTGGTCTCCTCGTCGCTGCGATTCCACGGTAAAACCGGCAATGGCTTGGCGGAAGGCTGCGGGACATAGCTTTTTGAACTCTTTGGCGTACGGTTTCCTGCGGATTTCTTTGTGGCAGTGCTAGTGATGCTCTTTGTGGCAGTGCTCTTCCGCTTACGCTGAGGAGATGGCTGACGGGCCGGAGATAGCTGGCGCGCCGGAGATGGCTGCCGCGCAGGAGATGGCTGCCGCACAGGAGATGGCTGAAGCGCCGGAGATGGATGCCGCGCAGGAGATAGCTGAAGCGGATCAGACTGCTGACGCTGCGGAGAAGGCGGGGGTTCCAGTGGCCTCCAATTTGGAAGCACGATGTGTTCCTTCTTCCAAAGAATGGTTGTTTTCACTGCAAATTTGAGTTGAGTTTCCCCTTCACCTGTAGCATGGTCAAGTTGTGCTTCCTCATATTCCTTCACAACCTCATCCACCCCGACAATAGCATAGCCATCTGGAATCGGTAGGCAGTGGTAAGTTCCACCAGCTACAGGAGGTAAGGCATAGCCAACGGCCACCTTAATGGATAAGCCCATTAATCTCACATGCAGCTCAGCGTGTTCGCTCTCCGTGATCTCATCCACGGGGTATCGAGGACCCGCCATTTCAAGCGTGGGCTGCACGTTCTCCGTGGAAGCCACGCTGCTTTTCCGCGCAGAGTCTGGGCCGCCGGCAGCTTCCAATGCAGGCTCTTCGTGCCGCTGAGATGGGCCGGTAGCTTGATGGCTCTGTTGTGCATTCACTTGCGCCTGCAGCACCGCAAGTGCATGTTCTATCTGTGTCATCCGCTCTGTACGCTCTTTTTCTTTTCTGCCGCGCCATCTATAAGAGTCGCTCCACTCAGCAAACCCATCCTTCCACGTCATATCCCCTATGCCTCGTGCATGTCCAGGGTGTTCTTTTTTACCGATGGCGCGTGTGAGCTGGTCATTCTCTCTGTCGGGATGGAAGGTCCTGGCGGATGTTTCCTCGTATGCCGTGATGAGTTCAGTGACGGGTTTGGCAAGGAGGGTTGGGAAGATACATAATCCTGTTTCTGGGTCCAACCTTGCCCCGATTCCGTAGAACCAAGTCTTTGCACGTAGGTCCCACCCATCTGTCTGGGGTGTGTTCCCTCTAGCGCGCAGGGCCTTCTCAACTTCCTCCCACTTAGGCCTCTGAGATATGTAGCCACCTGACCCCGTCCTCTGGTGATATTCCTTCTTCTGGGCATTAAGCGTATTGGTTTCTGACCTCTTTTTAGCTATAGCACATTTTTTATATGTCACAAATTCAGGCCAGTGAGGTCTTATCTTCGCATAATATGCGTCTTCGAAATCTGGAGTCTCGCCAGCTTTGACAAATTTGTTCAATTTTGTCTTCCAGTTGCGGAAAGCGTCAGCCATCTTCTTTAGAGTACACTCTTTGACCTTTTCCTTTATAACCGGGTTGTTTTCATCCTCCTCTGGCGGAAGGGTGAAATTTACCAACAACGAATTCCAAAGCGTTTCTTTGGATCTTTCATCGACAAAGGTACCGTCGCCCTTCTTTGGCTTATTCCAATTTTCAATTATGATTGGATTTGGTCTCTAACAAGAACTCCAGCCTGACGTATAAATTTGTCTACGGCCTTCTTGGGCTCCATCGGCCTGCCATCAACACGGACTGTTTCGATCGTGAACTTTGCATGATCTTTCAACCGATGGCTCGCGCCTCGCTTGCTCTTTTTCGTAGAAGAAGATGGTTGCTGGCTGGTCGATCCAGAGGGCTAAAAGAAGAAAGAAGCGTTAATTAATACATGTAGAAGAAGATTGTTGGTGGAAGTCAGCAGAGGCTTAATCAATGCATATACCTCGCCGGACTTTGTAATCACTAAATTGCGTTCACCGGAGTCTTCATCTTCTCCATGACTACTTGAGCTGTCATCATGTCCCTCCAAGTTCAGATATTGTGAGGTGTCCTCATCAATAATGTTCTCCATTATTTCTTCTTCTTCAAGGTTTCTACTAAGTGGATCCATAGTTTCTAAAACAATAATATTATCTAGAGTAAGAGTGTAAACATTCAAGTTGACTTGGATTCATACACAAATATACATATTATTCATAAAAAAATACACAAATGAAATTAAAACCCTAAGGATGCTTGATCATTTTAAACGAGTTCCGAGGGGTCCAAACCCTAATCAGGATGAGTCAGAGCTCCCGAATTGTATACAAGTTTTAATCTATGCATGTAGTACAATTTATGTTAGCCGGTGAAACTATGTTGCCCGCGAACCCGCCCCGCTTGACACCCTATCTATACTACTACTCTCTCCATAATTACATGCCATCTTAGTTTCGAGTTTCCCGATTTTGACCATCAAGTTCACCACCAACACTAAGTAAACAATATTATCGATGTTGTAACATCAGAAACTTTACTCAAATATGAATACACGACTACATCTTTTATACATCACACATATTCCCCACATTGTTCACAGAGGACGACTGCCGGACACAGAGGCATGGACGGCTGCTGCATTGACACATTGTTCACATTGTTCAAATTGTGCCGCCAGCTTTGACACATTGTTCACATTGTGCCGCCGACGACTGCCGGACGCAGAGGCGTGGACGGCGGCTCCGACGGCGAGGGCGAGGGCGGCGGCTCCGACGGCGAGGGCTGGACGCGGCATATTATAAAACCATTTGCACTTTTTGGAATATTATAAAACCATTTGCATTTTTGGAATTTACTTAAACAATTTTCTTAATTATAAAACATTTATGGAAATGTTTTTATCGCTTACAGATAGGGCCCACATGTCAGGTATTTTCTTCACTGAAATAATTACAGAAAAAGAATTACAGAAATAATAAAATAAAAAGAAAATGATTATTGCATCACGCTGACGTCAGCAATGGAGCTCCTCTCAGGTCGATCTTGCTCCCGTCGATCTGCTACACGCGGGGACTTGTGGTTGGGCTGGTTGGAAAGAGGAGGTCGAGGCGGACCTAGTAGTGGTGGCGCCTCCCCTTTTTGGTCGCCGGAGAATAGAGAACGAGGAGGAACTGTTGGAGATATGCCCTAGAGGCAATAATAAATGTAGTTATTATTATATCTTTGTGTTTATGATAAATGTTTACATTCATGCTATAATAGTATTAACAAGGAAACATTGATACTTGTGTGATTTGTAAACTTAATTTGAAGTCCCTAGTATAGCCTCTATACTTCACTAGCTTGTTGGTTGATTAATGATTGTGGTTTCCCTATCATGAACATTGAGATGTTATCAACAACAAGATCATATCGTTAGGAGAATGATATGGTGGACATACTCCTATAGATAAGCGTAGCATAAAGATCAAGTCATTTCAATAGTTCAATTGCTATATGCTTTCTGATACATAGTAACCTAATTCCTTCGACCATGAGATCATGCATATCACCTTTACCGGATGGATGCTTTGATGACATCAAACACCACACCATAACTGGGTGGCTATAAAGGTGGCATTGAGTGTTCGGAAAGTATTGGTTGAGACACATGGATCAAGAGTGGGATTTGTCCATCCATATGACGGATAGATATACTCTGGGCCCTCTCGGTGGAATGTCATCCAATTAGCTTGCAAGCATGTGACTGGCTCACAAGGGATCACATATCACGGGAACGAGAAAAGAGTACTTATCGGTAACGAGGTTGAACTAGGTATGCAGAGATACCGACGATCATAACCTCGGATAAGTAAACTATCGTGAGACAAAAAGGAAATTGGTATCGTATGTAAGTGGTTCATTCGATCGCAAAGTAATCGTAGAAATATGTGGGAGCCATATGAATTTCCAGATTCCTCTATTGGTTATTGTTCGGAGAAGTGTCTCGATCATGTCCGCATAATTCACGAACCGTAGGGAGACACACTTAAGGATTCGACGTTGCTTGAGTAGTTATGGTATTATGAGAAAGAGACCGAATGTTGTTCGGAGTCTCGGATGGGATCCGGGATATCACGAGGTGATCCGGAATGGTCCGGAGAATAAGATTCATATAAGGAAAGTCCCGTTTCGGAGTTCGGAAATGATTCCGGTGTTTTCATCGGGAATGTTCTAGAAGGTTCCGGAATGTCCGGCACTCCGGGGGGAAGGGGTACATGAATGTGTCATTGCATATTGAATGATTGCATCATGTACTAAGTGTTCTTGCTGTTCCAAATAAAGGATTAAATTGAATCCTAAAACAGAAAAGTCAAATGTCTAGTTTGAAAGTCAAACGGCTAAAACAAGAAACTGTGGGAAACAAGCAAGAGGTGGTTGGAACCGACTTGGGGGAGGAGTCCCTCCAAGCCGGCGCGCCAACCAAGGCCAACTTGGGGAGGGACTCCCCTCCCCTTGGCCGCCCCTTCCACCCATAAAAGGAGGGGCAGGGCCTCCTCCTCTAGACACACAAGTTTCCTAGCCTCTAATCTAAATCCTAGCCCTAGACTCCGGTTTAGAGCTGTTTTGGTTTAGAGCTTCTAATTGCCTTAGCCTTCGGATTAGAGCCTTCTAATTGGTGTGTCTAAACCCTAGACCACTAATATTTCTCTCTCATACTCCACCATACTCGCTCCGGCTTAAGGCGAAGCCCTGCGGGATCTCCCCTCTACTTCCGGTACCACGCCGTTGTGCTGCCGGAATCGCGAGGAGAGTGCTACAACCTCCGCTGCCTGCTGGAACAAGGGATAGGAAGGTCTTCGTCGAGTACCGAACGTGTGACCGACTGCGGGAGCGCTGCCGGAACGCAGCGCCGGAAGGATCGTCTACGCAATCTTGAGATCGGGAAGAGTACGACTACATCACCCACGAGAATCCGCTCTCGTTAAACACTTTGGAATCTTCGAGGGTAAGTTATTCCATTGACTCGTTGCTACAATCTAGTAGATAGATCTTGGCTTGTTTGTTTGTATGCGATAGAAATTTTTTGTTTTCCATGCTACGAAACCCTACAGTGGTATCAGAGCCGTGTCTATATGTAGATCTGTTGCACGAGTAGAACACAATGGTCATTGTGGGCGTTGATGCTTTTATTGTCGATTGCTTCTTGTGTACTTTGCATATTGCGGTATGTTGGGATGAAGCAGCCCGGGCTGACCTTACATGACATCGTTCATGAGACTTGCTCCACGCTTGACATGCAACTTGTATTGCATAAGTGGCTTTGCGGGTGCCTGTTTCTCCTAGCATAGTTAAGATCCAATTTACAACGGGTGATTAACAATGTTGTGGTTCTTGTTCGTAAGTTAGAACGACACTTATTGAAAGCCCCAAACCACGTAAAATATGCAAAGAAAGTAGAGGTGTCTAACTTTGTTTTGCAGGGGTGTGTAGTGATGTGATATGGCCATGATTGTGATTATATTTGATGTATGCAATGTTCCTTATTGTAAGTTGGAAACCGGCAGGAGCCATATGGTTGTCTTTAATTTATGTTAAGACCCGCGTGTCTATTCAAAGTAGTTGTGATAGTTGAAGCCGGTGGACGACAACCATGGAGAAGCGTCATTGACCTTGATGCAATGCCGGTGATGATGGAGATCATGTTCGTGCTTGAAGATGGAGATCAGAAGCACAAAGAAGAAAGGCCATATCATATCACATATATATTGAATTCCATGTGATGTTAATCCTTTATGCATCTTGTATTGCTTAGTAGACGACGGTAGCATTATAAGATGATCCCTCATGCACATGAATTTCAAGTCATAAAGTGTTCACCCTTAGTTAGCACCGTTGCTAAAGCTTGTTGTTTCGAAGCACCACGTGATGATCGGGTGTGTTAGATTCCGCAAGTGTATACAACGTGAGCAAGCCATATTTGCTCATGCGGAAACTAAGGTTTGATCTTGACGAGCCTAGCATGTACAGACATGGTCTCGGAACACGGATCACCGAAAGGTAAAGCATGAATCATATAGTAGATATGATGAACATGAGGATTGTTCGCCATTGAAACTATATCAACTCTCGTGATGATCGGTGTTGATGTAGTGGATTTGGTTCGTGTGATCACTAAAACAATGTGAGGGATATTGTTTTGAGTGGGAGTTCACCTAGATTAACTTTATTTGAACTCAATTTGTCATAAACTTAGTCTAAACTATTGCAAATATGTTGTAGATCAATGGCAGCCCCTACCATCAATTTTAATGCGTTCCTAGAGAAAGAAAAGTTGAAAAACAATGTAAGCAACTTCGCGGATTGGTTCCGCAATTTGAGGATTGTCCTCACAGCTGGTAATTTGACCTATGTGCTGGATGCACCGCTGGGTGACCCACCTGCAGATGATTCTCCCGATGAAGTAAAGAATGTTTACCTCGCTCGGAAGAATCAGTACTCCATAGTTCAGTGTGCTATCTTGTATGGTTTGGAATCGGAGCTTCAGAAAAGATTTGAGGATTCAGACCCATATGATATTGTCGAGGATCTCAAATTGATTTTTGAGACTCATGCGGCAATTGAAAGCTATGAGGCTTCTGAAAAGTTCTTTAACTGCAAGATGGAAGAGGGAAGCTCCGCCAGTGAGCATGTGCTTAAGATGTCTGGGCACGCAAACAAACTTCAAAGCTTGGGTATAGTGATTCCTAATGCTTTGGGGATTTACCGTGTCCTCCAATCACTACCACCAAGTTACAAGAACTTTGTGATGAACTACAACATGCAGAACATGAATAAGACGTTGCCAGAACTCTTTGCCATGTTGAAATCTGCAGAAGTGGAGATCAAGAAAGAGCACCAAGTGTTGTTGGTCAATAAGACCACCAAATTCAAGAAAGGCAAGTCTAAGCAAAAGGGACACTTCAAGAAGGGTGGTAAGAAAGTTACCACGCCGACGAAGAAGACCAAGGCTGGACCTAAGCCTGATACTGAGTGCTTTTACTGCAAGGGAGAAGGTCACTGGAAGCGGAATTGCCCAAAGTACTTGGCGGATTTGAAGAACGAAAACATCAAGAAGAAAGGTATATCTGATATACATGTTATTTATGTGTATCTCACTAGTACTCGTAGTAGTTCCTGGGTATTTGATACTGGTTCGGTTGCTCATATTTGTAACTCGAAACAGGTGCTGCAGAATAAACGGAAGCTAGCGAATAACGAGGTGACGATGCGCGTGGGAAATGGATCAAAGGTTGATGTGATCGCGGTCGGCACGCTACCCCTTCATCTACCATCGGGATTAGTTTTATACTTAAATAATTGTTATTTGGTGCCTGCGTTGAGCATGAACATTATACGGGATCTTGTTTATTGCGAGACGGTTACTTGTTTAAATCCGAGAATAATGGTTGTTCGATTTATATGAGTAATATGTTTTATGCACATGCAGCTTTGATAGATGGTCTATTCTTATTGAATCTCGATAGTGGAAATACACATATCAACAACATTGAGGCTAAACGTTTGAAATCAAGCGATAATTCGACCTATATGTGGCACTGTCGTCTTGGTCATATTGGAGTGAAACGTATGAAGAAACTCCATTCAGATGGACTTCTTGAATCACTTGATTTTGAATCACTTGAAAGATGCGAAGCATGTCTGATGGGAAAAATGACTAAGACTCCATTTTCTGGTATGATGGAGCGAGCTACGGACTTATTGGAAATCATACATACCGATGTGTGTGGTCCAATGAGTGTAGCATCGCGCGGTGGTTATCGTTATGTTCTTACCTTCACAGATGACTTGAGTAGATATGGGTATATCTATTTCATGAAACATAAGTCCGAAACTTTCGAGAAGTTTAAGGAGTTTCAAAGTGAGGCAGAGAATCAACGTAACAAGAAGATTAAATTTCTACGTTCTGATCGTAGAGGTGAATATCTAAGTTACGAGTTTGGCGAGCATTTGAAGAAATACGGAATATTTTCACAATTGACACCGCCGGGAACACCACAGCGTAATGGTGTATCCGAACGTCGTAATCGAACTCTCTTAGATATGGTTCGTTCTATGATGTCACTTACAGATTTACCGCTATCATTTTGGGGTTATGCATTAGAGACAGCCGCATTCACTTTAAATAGGGCACCATCTAAATCCGTTGAAACGACACCGTATGAATTATGGTTTGGAAAGAAACCTAAATTGTCGTTCCTTAAAGTTTGGGGATGCGAAGCCTATGTAAAGAAGTTACAGCCGGACAAGCTTGAACCCAAAGCGGAAAAATGCGTCTTCATAGGATACCCGAAGGAAACTATTGGGTATACCTTCTATCATAGATCCGAAGGCAAAATCTTCGTTGCCAAGAATGGATCCTTTCTAGAGAAGGAATTTCTCTCGAAAGAAGTGACTGGAAGGAAAGTAGAACTCGACGAGGTTGTCGAACCTTCTCTCGAAATTGCGAGTAGCACCGGAAGAAGTTCCTGTGGTGTCTGCACCAATAAGAGAGGAAGATAATGATGGTGATCATGAAACTTCGGTTGAAGTTGCTACAGAGCCTCGGAGGTCAACGAGAACTCGTACCACTCCAGATTGGTATGATTCCGTTATGAATGTCATGTTGGTGGACAACACCGATGACCCCGAGACATATGAGGAAGCGATGATGAGCCTAGATTCCAATAAATGGCAAGAAGCCATGAAATCCGAGATTGGATCCATGTACGAAAACCAAGTATGGAATTTGGTGGAATTACCGGATGGCTGGAAGTCTGTCGAGAACAAATGGATTTTCAAGAAGAAAACAGATGCTGATGGTAATGTTACTGTCTATAAAGCTCGACTTGTCGCAAAAGGGTTTCGACAAATTCAAGGAGTTGACTACGATGAGACTTTCTCACCAGTAGCGAAGCTAAAATCTGTGAGGATAATGTTAGCGATCGCTGCATATTATGATTATGAGATATGGCAGATGGATGTCAAAACAGCATTCCTCAATGGAGACATTTATGAAGAGTTGTATATGATACAACCCAAAGGTTTTGTCGATCCTAAAGATGCTAACAAGGTATGCAAACTTCAACGATCCATCTATGGATTGAAGCAAGCATCCCGAAGTTGGAATCAACGTTTTGATAAAGTAATCAAAAGTTTTGGTTTTATACAAACTTATGGAGAAGCTTGTATTTACAAGAAAGTGAGTTGGAGCTCTGTAGCATTCCTAATACTATATGTGGATGACATATTGTTGATTGGGAATGATGTAGACCTTCTTAATAGTGTCAAAGAATATTTGAATAATAGTTTTTCAATGAAGGATCTTGGCGAAGCAGCTTACATATTAGGCATAAAGATTTATAGAGATAGTTCGAAACGCCAAATATCATTGTCACAGAGTACATATTTGGACAAAGTTCTAAAGAGGTTTGGAATGGAAGAAAGCAAGAAAGGGTTCTTGCCCATGTTGCCCAATACGACCTTGAGTAAAACTCAAAGTCCGACATCGGCAGAAGATAGAGAAAGGATGAGTAAGACTCCCTATGCCTCAGCCATAGGATCTCTAATGTATGCCATGCTATGTACTAGACCCGACATTGCATATGCTATTAGTTTAACTAGCAGATATCAAAGTGATCCAGGAGTGGATCATTGGACAGCGGTCAAAAACATCCTTAAGTACTTGAGAAGAACTAAGGATATGGTTCTTTCTTATGGAGGTGATGAACAGCTCGTTGTTAACGGTTACACCGATGCTAGTTGGAACACCGATCCGGATGATTCTAAATCACAATCCGGATACGTATTTATTTTGAATGGTGCAGCAGTTAGCTGGAGGAGTGCAAGCAAAGCGTTGTGGCGAGATCTTCAACTGAATCGGAATACATGGCTGCTTCGGAGGCTTCACAAGAAGCGATATGGATGAAAGAGTTCATTACAGAGCTGGGTGTGGTTCCTAGTGCGGTGGACCCAATGTCTATCTACTGTGATAACATGGGCGCCATAGCCAATGCGCAAGAACCAAGGTCACACAAGAAGCTGAAGCACATCAAGCTACGTTTTCACGCTATTCGAGAACATATCCAGGATGGGGATATAAATATTTGCAAAGTACACACAGATCTGAATGTGGCGGATCCGTTGACTAAACCTCTCCCGAGGGCAAAACATGACCAACACCAAACTGCCATGGGTGTTCGGTATATTACCATGTAATCTAGATTAGATGACTCTAGTGCAAGTGAGAGACTGTTGGAGATATTCCCTAGAGGCAATAATAAATATAGTTATTATTATATCTTTGTGTTTATGATAAATGTTTACATTCATGCTATAATAGTATTAACAAGGAAACATTGATACTTGTGTGATTTGTAAACTTAATTTGAAGTCCCTAGTATAGCCTCTATACTTCACTAGCTTGTTGGTTGATTAATGATTGTGGTTTCCCTATCATGAACATTGAGATGTTATCAACAACAAGATCATATCGTTAGGAGAATGATATGGTGGACATACTCCTATAGATAAGCGTAGCATAAATATCAAGTCATTTCAATAGTTCAATTGCTATATGCTTTCTGATACATAGTAACCTAATTCCTTCGACCATGAGATCATGCATATCACCTTTACCGGATGGATGCTTTGATGACATCAAACACCACACCGTAACTGGGTGGCTATAAAGGTGGCATTGAGTGTTCGGAAAGTATTGGTTGAGACACATGGATCAAGAGTGGGATTTGTCCATCCATATGACGGATAGATATACTTTGGGCCCTCTCGGTGGAATGTCATCCAATTAGCTTGCAAGCATGTGACTGGCTCACAAGGGATCACATATCACGGGAACAAGAAAAGAGTACTTATCGGTAACGAGGTTGAACTAGGTATGCAGAGATACCGACGATCATAACCTCGGATAAGTAAACTATCGTGAGACAAAAAGGAAATTGGTATCGTATGTAAGTGGTTCATTCGATCGCAAAGTAATCGTAGAAATATGTGGGAGCCATATGAATTTCCAGATTCCTCTATTGGTTATTGTTCGGAGAAGTGTCTCGATCATGTCCGCATAATTCACGAACTGTAGGGAGACACACTTAAGGATTCGACGTTGTTTGAGTAGTTATGGTATTATGAGAAAGAGACCGAATGTTGTTCGGAGTCTCGGATGGGATCCGAGATATCACGAGGTGATCCGGAATGGTCCGGAGAATAAGATTCATATAAGGAAAGTCCCGTTTCGGAGTTCGGAAATGATTCCGGTGTTTTCATCGGGAATGTTCTAGAAGGTTCCGGAATGTCCGGCACTCCGGGGGGGAAGGGGTACATGAATGTGTCATTGCATATTGAATGATTGCATCATGTACTAAGTGTTCTTGCTGTTCCAAATAAAGGATTAAATTGAATCCTAAAACAGAAAAGTCAAATGTCCAGTTTGAAAGTCAAACGGCTAAAACAAGAAACTGTGGGAAACAAGCAAGAGGTGGTTGGAACCGACTTGGGGGAGGAGTCCCTCCAAGCCGGCGCGCCAACCAAGGCCGACTTGGGGAGGTACTCCCCTCCCCTTGGCCGCCCCTTCCACCCATAAAAGGAGGGGCAGGGCCTCCTCCTCTAGACACACAAGTTTCCTAGCCTCTAATCTAAATCCTAGCCCTAGACTCCGGTTTAGAGCTGTTTTGGTTTAGAGATTCTAATTGCCTTAGCCTTCGGATTAGAGCCTTCTAATTGGTGTGTCTAAACCCTAGACCACTAATAGTTCTCTCTCATACTCCACCATACTCGCTCCGGCTTAAGGTGAAGCCCTGCGGGATCTCCCCTCTACTTCCGGTACCACGCCGTTGTGCTGCCGGAATCGCGAGGAGAGTGCTACAACCTCCGCTGCCTGCTGGAACAAGGGAGAGGAAGGTCTTCGTCGAGTACCGAACGTGTGACCGACTGCGGGAGCGCTGCCGGAACGCAGCGCCGGAAGGATCGTCTACGCGATCTTGAGATCGGGAAGAGTACGACTACATCACCCATGAGAATCCGCTCTCGTTAAACACTTTGGAATCTTCGAGGGTAAGTTATTCCATCGACTCGTTGCTACAATCTAGTAGATAGATCTTGGCTTGTTTGTTTGTATGCGATAGAAAATTTTTGTTTTCCATGCTACGAAACCCTACAGTGGTATCAGAGCCGTGTCTATATGTAGATCTGTTGCACGAGTAGAACACAATGGTCATTATGGGCGTTGATGCTTTTATTGTCGATTGCTTCTTGTGTACTTTGCATCTTGCGGTATGTTGGGATGAAGCGGCCCGGGCTGACCTTACATGAGGTTGTCGAACCTTCTCTCGAAATTGCGAGTAGCACCGGAAGAAGTTCCTGTGGTGTCTGCACCAATAAGAGAGGAAGATAATGATGGTGATCATGAAACTTCGGTTGAAGTTGCTACAGAGCCTCGGAGGTCAACGAGAACTCGTACCACTCCAGATTGGTATGATTCCGTTATGAATGTCATGTTGGTGGACAACACCGATGACCCCGAGACATATGAGGAAGCGATGATGAGCCTAGATTCCAATAAATGGCAAGAAGCCATGAAATCCGAGATTGGATCCATGTACGAAAACCAAGTATGGAATTTGGTGGAATTACCGGATGGCTGGAAGTCTGTCGAGAACAAATGGATTTTCAAGAAGAAAACAGATGCTGATGGTAATGTTACTGTCTATAAAGCTCGACTTGTCGCAAAAGGGTTTCGACAAATTCAAGGAGTTGACTACGATGAGACTTTCTCACCAGTAGCGAAGCTAAAATCTGTGAGGATAATGTTAGCGATCGCTGCATATTATGATTATGAGATATGGCAGATGGATGTCAAAACAGCATTCCTCAATGGAGACATTTATGAAGAGTTGTATATGATACAACCCAAAGGTTTTGTCGATCCTAAAGATGCTAACAAGGTATGCAAACTTCAACGATCCATCTATGGATTGAAGCAAGCATCCCGAAGTTGGAATCAACGTTTTGATAAAGTAATCAAAAGTTTTGGTTTTATACAAACTTATGGAGAAGCTTGTATTTACAAGAAAGTGAGTTGGAGCTCTGTAGCATTCCTAATACTATATGTGGATGACATATTGTTGATTGGGAATGATGTAGACCTTCTTAATAGTGTCAAAGAATATTTGAATAATAGTTTTTCAATGAAGGATCTTGGCGAAGCAGCTTACATATTAGGCATAAAGATTTATAGAGATAGTTCGAAACGCCAAATATCATTGTCACAGAGTACATATTTGGACAAAGTTCTAAAGAGGTTTGGAATGGAAGAAAGCAAGAAAGGGTTCTTGCCCATGTTGCCCAATACGACCTTGAGTAAAACTCAAAGTCCGACATCGGCAGAAGATAGAGAAAGGATGAGTAAGACTCCCTATGCCTCAGCCATAGGATCTCTAATGTATGCCATGCTATGTACTAGACCCGACATTGCATATGCTATTAGTTTAACTAGCAGATATCAAAGTGATCCAGGAGTGGATCATTGGACAGCGGTCAAAAACATCCTTAAGTACTTGAGAAGAACTAAGGATATGGTTCTTTCTTATGGAGGTGATGAACAGCTCGTTGTTAACGGTTACACCGATGCTAGTTGGAACACCGATCCGGATGATTCTAAATCACAATCCGGATACGTATTTATTTTGAATGGTGCAGCAGTTAGCTGGAGGAGTGCAAGCAAAGCGTTGTGGCGAGATCTTCAACTGAATCGGAATACATGGCTGCTTCGGAGGCTTCACAAGAAGCGATATGGATGAAAGAGTTCATTACAGAGCTGGGTGTGGTTCCTAGTGCGGTGGACCCAATGTCTATCTACTGTGATAACATGGGCGCCATAGCCAATGCGCAAGAACCAAGGTCACACAAGAAGCTGAAGCACATCAAGCTACGTTTTCACGCTATTCGAGAACATATCCAGGATGGGGATATAAATATTTGCAAAGTACACACAGATCTGAATGTGGCGGATCCGTTGACTAAACCTCTCCCGAGGGCAAAACATGACCAACACCAAACTGCCATGGGTGTTCGGTATATTACCATGTAATCTAGATTAGATGACTCTAGTGCAAGTGAGAGACTGTTGGAGATATTCCCTAGAGGCAATAATAAATATAGTTATTATTATATCTTTGTGTTTATGATAAATGTTTACATTCATGCTATAATAGTATTAACAAGGAAACATTGATACTTGTGTGATTTGTAAACTTAATTTGAAGTCCCTAGTATAGCCTCTATACTTCACTAGCTTGTTGGTTGATTAATGATTGTGGTTTCCCTATCATGAACATTGAGATGTTATCAACAACAAGATCATATCGTTAGGAGAATGATATGGTGGACATACTCCTATAGATAAGCGTAGCATAAATATCAAGTCATTTCAATAGTTCAATTGCTATATGCTTTCTGATACATAGTAACCTAATTCCTTCGACCATGAGATCATGCATATCACCTTTACCGGATGGATGCTTTGATGACATCAAACACCACACCGTAACTGGGTGGCTATAAAGGTGGCATTGAGTGTTCGGAAAGTATTGGTTGAGACACATGGATCAAGAGTGGGATTTGTCCATCCATATGACGGATAGATATACTTTGGGCCCTCTCGGTGGAATGTCATCCAATTAGCTTGCAAGCATGTGACTGGCTCACAAGGGATCACATATCACGGGAACAAGAAAAGAGTACTTATCGGTAACGAGGTTGAACTAGGTATGCAGAGATACCGACGATCATAACCTCGGATAAGTAAACTATCGTGAGACAAAAAGGAAATTGGTATCGTATGTAAGTGGTTCATTCGATCGCAAAGTAATCGTAGAAATATGTGGGAGCCATATGAATTTCCAGATTCCTCTATTGGTTATTGTTCGGAGAAGTGTCTCGATCATGTCCGCATAATTCACGAACTGTAGGGAGACACACTTAAGGATTCGACGTTGTTTGAGTAGTTATGGTATTATGAGAAAGAGACCGAATGTTGTTCGGAGTCTCGGATGGGATCCGAGATATCACGAGGTGATCCGGAATGGTCCGGAGAATAAGATTCATATAAGGAAAGTCCCGTTTCGGAGTTCGGAAATGATTCCGGTGTTTTCATCGGGAATGTTCTAGAAGGTTCCGGAATGTCCGGCACTCCGGGGGGGAAGGGGTACATGAATGTGTCATTGCATATTGAATGATTGCATCATGTACTAAGTGTTCTTGCTGTTCCAAATAAAGGATTAAATTGAATCCTAAAACAGAAAAGTCAAATGTCCAGTTTGAAAGTCAAACGGCTAAAACAAGAAACTGTGGGAAACAAGCAAGAGGTGGTTGGAACCGACTTGGGGGAGGAGTCCCTCCAAGCCGGCGCGCCAACCAAGGCCGACTTGGGGAGGTACTCCCCTCCCCTTGGCCGCCCCTTCCACCCATAAAAGGAGGGGCAGGGCCTCCTCCTCTAGACACACAAGTTTCCTAGCCTCTAATCTAAATCCTAGCCCTAGACTCCGGTTTAGAGCTGTTTTGGTTTAGAGATTCTAATTGCCTTAGCCTTCGGATTAGAGCCTTCTAATTGGTGTGTCTAAACCCTAGACCACTAATAGTTCTCTCTCATACTCCACCATACTCGCTCCGGCTTAAGGTGAAGCCCTGCGGGATCTCCCCTCTACTTCCGGTACCACGCCGTTGTGCTGCCGGAATCGCGAGGAGAGTGCTACAACCTCCGCTGCCTGCTGGAACAAGGGAGAGGAAGGTCTTCGTCGAGTACCGAACGTGTGACCGACTGCGGGAGCGCTGCCGGAACGCAGCGCCGGAAGGATCGTCTACGCGATCTTGAGATCGGGAAGAGTACGACTACATCACCCATGAGAATCCGCTCTCGTTAAACACTTTGGAATCTTCGAGGGTAAGTTATTCCATCGACTCGTTGCTACAATCTAGTAGATAGATCTTGGCTTGTTTGTTTGTATGCGATAGAAAATTTTTGTTTTCCATGCTACGAAACCCTACAGTGGTATCAGAGCCGTGTCTATATGTAGATCTGTTGCACGAGTAGAACACAATGGTCATTATGGGCGTTGATGCTTTTATTGTCGATTGCTTCTTGTGTACTTTGCATCTTGCGGTATGTTGGGATGAAGCGGCCCGGGCTGACCTTACATGACATCGTTCATGAGACTTGCTCCACGCTTGACATGCAACTTGTATTGCATAAGTGGCTTTGCGGGTGCCTGTTTCTCCTAGCATAGTTAAGATCCAATTTACAACGGGTGATTAACAATGTTGTGGTTCTTGTTCGTAAGTTAGAACGACACTTATTGAAAGCCCCAAACCACGTAAAATATGCAAAGAAAGTAGAGGCGTCTAACTTTGTTTTGCAGGGGTGTGCAGTGATGTGATATGGCCATGATTGTGATTATATTTGATGTATGCAATGTTCCTTATTGTAAGTTGGAAACCGGCAGGAGCCATATGGTTGTCTTTAATTTATGTTAATACCCGCGTGTCTATTCAAAGTAGTTGTGATAGTTGAAGCCGGTGGACGACAACCATGGAGAAGCGTCATTGACCTTGATGCAATGCCGGTGATGATGGAGATCATGTTCGTGCTTGAAGATGGAGATCAGAAGCACAAAGAAGAAAGGCCATATCATATCACATATATATTGAATTGCATGTGATGTTAATTCTTTATGCATATTGTATTGCTTAGTAGACGACGGTAGCATTATAAGATGATCCCTCATGCACATGAATTTCAAGTCATAAAGTGTTCACCCTTAGTTCGATGGGCGGTGGCGGTGGCGACGCTTCTCTCTGCTCCGATGGCGCGCGCGCGGTGGCGGTGGCGGTTCGATCTGGCTCTGGGGGAAGAAAGGAAGGGGAAGGCGGACCCCCCTTTAACACCGGTTCACCCCCCCTTTAATACCGGTTCTAGACAAGAACCGGTGTTAAAGGGGGGGTGCGCGCGCGAAACGAAATAAATGCGCCCCCCCTTTAACACCGGTTCGTGTCTGGAACCGGTGTTAAAGGGGGGGGCATTTATTTCATGCATTAAAGGGGCATTTTTAATTCAAAAAATAGGATATGAATTTAGAAAATTCATATCTTTTTCATTTCAACTCAGAAAAATATGAATAATATATCATAATTTTCAGAAAAATAATATCTATCCATTCATGTAAATCATTTTATATTTACTTTACATGAAATTTTTCAAAATGATTAAAACACTTACATATAAATTTTGATTATTCAATTCAAACAAAAATAAATTGTTAAATCCTAAAACTTTGAACATAAGAAATATTAAGCATCTAAAAAGGAATCTAACCCTATTTTATTAGAGCAAATCATATTTTAATGCCGCATCTTTTGTATTAACATTTTTGAATTGATTGGATATTTAAATGTCGCATCTTTTGTATACACTTGAATCTCACAAAGCCTCGCTCAACTTGCATTGTTTTTTTGATAAAATAGCATATTGTGAACCTAAAAATGATTTTTGTAAAAAATCATGAGCATCGTATCATGTACCTGTAGTTCATATCTGACCCACTTCCTACCGAATCGGCATGAATTTGTCTTTTTCATCAGAGGTGGACGAAAAGGTTTCAGATCCCCCTGTTGGTACATTGGGCATATAAGGTGGTCTAGTATTTTTGTAAAATGTTTTGGTGGTTTTTTGAATTAGCCATTTGGTGGTTGCTTCACAAAACCGTCCATTTTTTATTCTCGGAAAATGGAAAATGCCTTTTTGGTGCGATAAAAAGGAAAACTTCCTCTTGCAACATTGTTTGCCATGCCATGATGCACATGTATGCACAATATGGCCATATTATCACAAACTATGCCTTGATTCTAGCCATAACATTGGTCATTTGACCCGAAAGCCAATAAACCTCGAATGAGATAGGTCATTTTGTGAAGGTTTTTTCGAGACATAATCAATATACCAAGTTTGAGATTTTTCCTTCTAACTATGTCACATAATATAACACCACGCGAAGGTTTCGCACTGTTTTGATCTTTTTTTATTTTTTTATCCCCGTTTTAAACTATCGACAAACTTTGTCGAACAACGGGCATGATGATTCTTAACTCGGGGCCAAGCCTCGCTCAACTTGCATTGTTTTTTTGATAAAATAGCATATTGTGAACCTAAAAATGATTTTTGTAAAAAATCATGAGCATCGTATCATGTACCTGTAGTTCATATCTGACCCACTTCCTACCGATACGGCAGGAATTTGTCTTTTTCACCAGAGGTGGACGGAAAGGTTTCAGATCCCCCTGTTGGTACATTAGGCATATAAGGTGGTCTAGTATTTTTGTAAAATGTGTTGGTGGTTTTTTGAATTAGCCATTTGGTGGTTGATTCACAAAACCGTCCGTTTTTTATGCTCGGAAAATGGAAAATGCCTTTTTGGTGCGATAAAAAGGAAAACTTCCTCTTGCAACATTGTTTGCCATGCCATGATGCACATGCCAAGATACATAAAAGAACTGAAAATTAAGATACATGGCCAGATTAAGTAACAATCGACCGAACTTGTTTCGGAATGTTGGAGTGATTCAGTCATGCTCCTACCTACACCTGTAATACTCGCCACTGTAGTCGTCGTACTCGCCGCCGCCGTCATCGCTGTCGTCGTCGGGGTCGCCGTAATTGAACCTCTGGAGAGTACGCGTGGGCTGGACTTGAGGGTAGCGCAGACGGGGGTTAGAGTCGGCGGCAGTGTCATAGGCCATGACGCTCTGGAGAGTCCGACCGCTCCACCAGAGCCGACGGCCGGCCTCGTTGAAGTTAGGAGGAGGTGGGTCGTCCTCCTCGTGCCTGGCGAGCGCCCTCTCACGCCGATCCACGAAGAAGGCTTCCCAAGTAGGGAAATAGTCGGGATGCCATCTGGGATTCCTCCGCTGCTCCGGCGTGAGCTCGAAGTAGTAGTGGTTCATGATGGCCATCCGGCGCGCCACACCTAGAGGGACAGGAGGAACCGGCACGCCTCCGACGCTCAGCATCCAGCCGACGGGGACACAGTAGCCCGGCGGGCAGGGGTAGTTCGAGGCGCAAAGCGCCTCCGCCTCCCTAGGGGTTAGTGCTACGGTGGAAGCCATGGGAAAGAGTGATGAGGTTGCAGATATGAGTCTAGAGATGTGCAATGACAATGGAGGCCAACCCTACATATATATATATAGTGAACTAGCGGGAAGAACTGGAGGGAAGAACTGGCGGGAAGAAAAATGGCGGGAAGAAAAATGGCGGGAAGAAGAACTGGCGGGAAGAAAAATGGCGGGAAGAAAAATGGCGGGAAAAAATGGCGGGATGAACCTTTAGTCCCGGTTGGAGACACCAACCGGGACTAACGGTTGGAGACACCAACCGGGACAAAACACGAGTCAGCACTAATAATAGGGGTGAGTGTCGACATTATGTCGTGCGGCGTGTACCTTGTCCCGGATGGTGTCACCAACCGGGACTAAAGATGAACCTTTAGTCCCGGTTGGAGACACCAACCGGGACTAAAGATGAACCTTTAGTCCCGGTTGGAGACACCAACCGGGACAAAACACGAGTCAGCACTAATAATAGGGGTGAGTGTCGACATTATTTCGTAAGTGTCGACACTATGTCGAGCTGCTTGTACTATAAATAGGCATCCTTGTGAGTCCAGTCCTCTAGTCAGTTTGAGGCATCTCCAAGATGGTTTTCGAGAGCAGGGATACCACTACGGCCAGTTTCAGGAAGATGCCGACGGAGCCCAGTCCTCCAGCATCTCCGAGAAACTGGTCATAGAGGCACTCCCTAATATGTGAAATTAGTTAGCTCCCAGGTGTATTGATCTAGTTAGAGAAGTTACAAAGCTGCAAGATGGTTTTCGAGAGCAGGGACACCACTACGGCCAGTTTCAGGGAGATGCCGACGGAGCCTAGTCCTCCGGCATCTCCAAGAAACTGGTCATAGAGACACTCCCTAATATGTGACCGCGCGCGTTTGGAGATCAGATCTTAATGGTAAGTACGATTCTGGAACACCAATCGCCTTAAGGTCAGGAATAAAATCAACACAGAACTCAATGACCTCCTCTGTTACATAGCCCTTGGAGATGCTTCCTTCTGGCCTAGCACGATTATGAACATATTTCTTTAAGACTCCCATGTACCTCTCAAAGGGGAACATATTGTGTAGAAATACAGGACCGAGAATGACAATCTCTTCTACTAGGTGAACCAGGAGATGCGTCATAATATTAAAGAAGGATGGTGGGAACACCAACTCAAAGCTGACAAGACATTGGGCCACATCTGTTTGTAACCCTGGTAGGCTTTCTGGATCGATTACCTTCTGAGATATTGCATTGAGGAATGCACATAGCTTCACAATGGGTACTCGAACATTTTCAGGTAGAAGCCCCCTCAATGCAATCGGAAGCAATTGTGTCATAATCACGTGGCAGTCATGAGACTTCAGGTTTTGGAATTTTTTCTCTGCCATATTTATTATTCCCTTTATATTCGACGAGACGCCAGACGGGACCTTGATACTGCTCAGACATTCAAAAAAGATTTCCTTCTCTGCTTTGGTAAGAGCGTAGCTAGCAGGAGTTAAGTGGCATCGTTTACCCTTCTCGTTCTCAGGATGCATAGGCTCTTCAGGGGCTTTCAGACGTTGCTGGTCCTGCCGTGCTTCTGGTGTATCTTTTGTCTTCCCATACACTCCTAGAAAGCCTAGCAGGTTCACGCAAACATTCTTCGTCACGTGCATCACGTCGATTGAAGAGCGGACCTCTAAGACTTTCCAATAGGGTAGGTCCCAAAATATAGATTGCTTCTTCCACATGGGAGCGTGTCCGGCATCGTCATTCGGAACAGATAGACTGCCAGGACCTTTTCCAAAGATTACTTCTAGGTCCTTGACCATACCAAATACCTCCTCACCGGTACGGAGGACAGGCTTCCTCCGGGGTTCTGCCAGACGTTTGAAATGCTTGCCTTTCTTTCTTACTGGATGTAGGTTCGGAAGAAATCGGCGATACCCTAGGTACACAACCTTCTTACATTTATCCAAATATACACTTTCAGTCTCATCTAAACAATGTGTGCATGCATTGTATCCCTTGTTTGTCTGCCCTGAAATGTTACTAAGAGCAGGCCAATCATTGATGGTTAGGAAAAGAAATGCTCGTAGGTCAAATGGCTCCCCTTTGTGCTCATCCCACATACGTACACCTGGTTTGGCCCACAGCTGTAAAAGTTCTTCAACTAATGGCCTTAGGTACACATCAATGTCGTTGCCGGGTTGCCTCGGGCCTTGGATGAGCACTGACATCATAATGAACTTCCTCTTCATACACAACCAAGGAGGAAGGTTATAGATACATAGGGTCACAGGCCAGGTGCTGTGACTGCAGCTCTGCTCACCAAAAGGATTCATGCCGTCTGTACTTAGACCAAAACTTAAGTTCCTTGCGTCACGTGCGAAGTCCGGGTACTCTCGCTCGACTTTTCTCCACTGTGACCCATCAGCGGGGTGTCTCAACATCGCGTCTTTCTTACGGTCTTCCATGTGCCATCGCAACAACTTGGCATGCTCTATATTTCTGAAGAGACGTTTTAACCGTGGTATTATAGGAGCATACCACATAACCTTGGAGGGAACCTTCTTCCTAGGGGCCTCGCCCTCAACATCGCCAGGATCGTCTCGTCTGATCTTATACCGCAGTGCAGTGCATACCGGGCATGCATCCAAATTCTCGTACTTCTCACCGCGGTAGAGGATGCAGTCATTAATGCAGGCATGTATCTTCTGCACGTCTAATCCTAGAGGGCAGACAACCTTCTTTGCTTGGTATGTACTGTCGGGCAACTCATTATTTCTTGGAAAAAGATTCTTCATTTTTACCAACAACTTTGAAAATGCGCTGTCAGTCACACCATTCTCTGCCTTCCATTACAGCAAATCCAGTGTGGTACCTAGCTTTTTGTGGCCATCTTCGCAAGTTGGATACAACAATGTTTTGTGATCCTTTAACATCTGCTCCAGCTTCTCCTTCTCCTTTTCAGTTTCACATTCTTCCTTGCATCAGTAATGGCCCGACCAAGATCGTCATCAGTGGGCCCATCTGCTCCCTCTTGATCTTCATTATCTACCCCCGTTGCATTATCATCATATTCAGGATACATATTATGATAGTTGTCATCATCCTCTTCTTCTTCGTTGTCTTCCATCATAACCTCTTTTTCTCCGTGCTTGGTCCAACAATTATAGCTGGGCATGAAACTGGATCGAAGCAGGTGGGCGTGAATGGTTCTGGTATTTGAGTAGTCTTTCTTGTTCTGACACTGACAGTGAACACACGGACAACACATAAAACCATTGTGACCATGGTTTGCATTAGCCACAACAATGAAATTTTGGAGGCCCGTAATGTACTCGGAAGTGCGGCGGTCACCGTACATCCATTGCCGGTTCATCTGCATTAATATGTAGTATATATCAAAAAATAATAGGGAGATGACCATTTATATATATAGTACATCAATGACACATGAAAGGATAGTTGCCGACCTCGATCGAGACGGAAAGAGCAACAAGAAAACTTATTTTGAGCTCTCGGGCATTTCATCGAACACCTCTTGTGCATATGAAAAAAAAAACTAGCACTCTTCACACCCTCTTGCTAGGCTCCAAAATGAGATAGTGAAAGAATGGAAGAGTGGGGTGTGTGTGTGGGCTGGTGTCTTATATATATAGCCCCCCCTTTAACACCGGTTCATGCCACGAACCGGTGTTAAAGGGGGGGGGGGGCTGCGCGGGCCACTGTTGCAGTGTCCTTTAACACCAGTTCGTGGCACGAACCGGTGTTAAAGGGGGCTCCTTTTTTGCCGCAGGGGCCACGCTGGTACGGCCCCCCCTTTAACACTGGTTCGTAGAAGAACCGGTGTTAAAGCCCTTTTTCTGGATCAACAAAAGGCCTCATTTCCACTAGTGGTAACTAGTAGTACGTGCTTTATATCCAAAGCCTCCATCGATCCATGCCTTCGTCCCTCCCACCGTCTGGTTATTTGTAAGTTACAGCAGTACGCGGAAGGAAACAGCGGAGATGAAAGTAGCGGTGGTGGGCGCCGGGGTGAGCGGACTGGCGCGGCGCACGAGCTAGCGAGAAGCGGGGGCGTGCGGGTGACGGTATACGAGAAGGAGGAGTGCCTCGGCGGCGGGCACGCCAAGAGCGTGGCCGTCGACGGCGTCGGCCGCCTGGACCTCGGCTTCATGGTCTTCAACCGGGTGGGTACTACTACCTACTTCCTCCATTTCATAGTATAAGATGTTTTAGCTTAACTAAACATATTTTAGTGTGTAGGTTCGAAGTGAATCAGCCAAACCTACACACTAAAAACGTTTAGATACACTATTTTTAAAAAGCTAAAACATTTTATATTTTAAAACGGAAGGAGTGCATACATCATCACAGTCTGCCCATCTGTTGTTCTGGTGGTTTGCTTGTGTATCTCAATACTAAAACTTTGTTCTGGTGGTTTGCTTGTGTATCTCAATACTAAAACTTTCTGTCTTTGGATTCATTCTCTCTCTTTTCTGTCTTTGGATTGCGGTTCTCGCCTTCTCCGCATCAGCTGCTCCTTGCTGCCGCTAGTCTTCTTCCGCAGCAGTCCAAGGACAAAGCATACATTGGTTTGAGAGCATGTACTTCTTCATCAGGTCATGTGGGTTTACTTAAAACTTTGAGCTTTGCCTAGCATGTGAAGGCATGTTCATCTAGTACTAGTATTTCCTTTTCCTATTCGTTTCAGTAGCTCTGTTCAACTTGTCATCTTTGTGTAATTTTAAAACGGGGACAGTGTTATCTTTGCATGGACGTGGAGGACCATGGAAGATGCTCTGAGTGGCATTTATCATGTCACCAAAATAGTACTCCCTCTATTTAGAAATATAAGATATTTTAGATTTATGAAATAAATGTATCTAGATGTTTTTTAGTGTGTAGGTTCACTACAAATTTTTATAAACCTACATATTAAAAAACGTCTAGATATATTTAATTCATAAAGCTAAAACAGTCATATATTTCTGAACAAAGGGAGTACATATGAACAGCCAGCATCTCTGACTAAAGTGGCAACCTGCCAGGCTACCTACCTACCTACCTAGCTAGATTGTTGTCCTTTCTTGCCTCCTAAATTATTATCCCGGCCCGCTGGTCGAACATAGTGATCAAAGATCTTGCTTCGTGATCGACCATCAAACATCAAATATCTTGTTCGAATCCAATCTAGAAGTATAAATTGTGCCCTCCATGGAGGCCTCACAGCGATATGAGGTTATTGGCTGTTGGATGAGCTTATGGAGGATCTTGGCCATTTGTTGCTCGAGGAAGCCGTTAAATATATATTGTTCTAATGGTTCTTAATAACACGTGCATACTATGACAGGTAACATGCCCAAACATGGTGGAATGCTTGGAAGAGCTCGGCGTGGAGATGGAGAGATCCGACACCTCCATCTCGGTGAGCACACAATTGTCCGGCGACGGGCGCCAGAGCGAGTGGAGCAGCCACAACGGCCTCCTCTCTCTCTCAGGACACAATGCGAGCGCGCTGATCAGCCCGACCTTCTGGAGCATGGTCCGTGAAATACGCAGGTTCAACGGCGATGCCCTCAAGTACCTGGAGGCGGTCCGCCACAACAAGGGCAGGGACGACACTAGTCTCGGCGAGCTCATCCAGAGACACGGGTACTCGCAGCTCTTCCAGGAGGCCTACCTCGTCCCGATGTGTGCCTGCATCTGGTCCTGCCCGTCGCAGCAGGAGGTCCTGGCCTTCTCGGCTGTTGCCGTGCTCTCTTTCTGCCGAGACAATCACCTTCTTCAGGCGCTCCAACTCATGTCTTTTGACCATTCATGCTGCTTGTTAGTTTTTTCTCGATAAAGAAATATATTAATACCAGGATAATGCCAAATACATTTGTCTTGCATTCTACTACCTTCGTTTCAAAATATAAGA
This sequence comes from Avena atlantica, assembly GCA_910589765.1. NCBI lineage: Eukaryota > Viridiplantae > Streptophyta > Magnoliopsida > Poales > Poaceae > Avena > Avena atlantica. The sequence continues at coordinate 362,359,717 of OU342736.1, forward strand.
TATTTTAGCTTTATGAAGCAAATGTATCTAGACTTTTTTTAGTATGTAGTTTCACTCAAGTTTGGTCTGAATCTAGACACTAAAACAAGTCTAGATACATTTTCTTCACAAATCTAAAACATCTTATATTTTGAAACGAAGGGAGTAGCTAGCTGCTAATGTTATATCTGCTCTTAATTTGCAACAATCAGCTGTTCGGTCGTCTCCAGTGGTTTACCTTTAAGGATCGTTCCCTTTCCTACCTAAACAAGGTAATTAAGTTCGTTGCCCTTTGTGTGAGAAAACACCAAGCACATCTTGCAGTTAGGTTTCTTGAGTTTAGATGGCCTGGTATATATTATGTGAGTGGCAATAGCAACTAAATGTGGGAGGGTGACGCAACAAGGCCCACGCTTCAGCGAACCCGAATTTTGCATCTTCGAAAATATGAATTCAAAAACTTCTAAAAAAATTCAAAAGAAAAATACCTGTAGGTAGCCATCTATGTGATCTAGCATTGTGTACACTTTAAGCTCAAAATACTTTGTATCTTAGGCTCATAAAAAATAAAATGAAATTTTCATCATCGGTGAACAGTGCCGCACAATGCACTAAAGTGGAGATTTTGTCTTTTGTGTGAATTTTGTCATTTATGCTGAGCCTAAAATACAAAATAATTTGAGGTTGAAAATGTAGACGATGCTGGATCACATAGTTGGATACAAGCAAGTATTTTTTTCCGAATTGTTTTGAAACTTTCGAATTCGAATTTCTGAAATTGGGAAAAAAAGAAACCGGGCTGCCTGGAGCCCGGGTTCTCCCAGGGATATCGCTAAATGTGGTATATATAGTATAATCCTAGGAAATGCAAATTACCATCTACATCTACATTTATACATAGGTAAGGATGGAACTTGAAAGCATGGGTTGCTGGATCAAGACCAGCTGCCAAGTCAAATCCGTTTCAACCTTTGAAGGAGGTATTGTACATTTATACTTACCTTGAGTAATAAAGCGCCCTTTATCGAAAAAAAAACTCGTATGTACTCCCTATGTTTCATAATATAAACCTTTTTAGAAAGCTAAGGCCTAGTTTGGGAGCTCCACTTTTTGTAAACCACGGTATTCTAAAACAGAAGTATTTCTATGCATAGCTAACAAATACTTCAGTTTTATCATACTTTAGTATTTCTCAGTTTTAATAAAAAATCAATAGCGTTTGGGAAGTGCAGTTTTATTGTTTGTATTTGGTTGTAGTACTGCTAATACTACAATACGTACTGATCGTGTGACTGTGTGAGATTGCATACAACATGCATGATACATTGATATACTAGAGGAATGATGGGCTTCTTGGAGCCGCTCATGGCATCGTGCAGTTGCCGTTGTTTCATGCCTTTCTCGGACAGTGCTAGGAAGTGCTGCTGCCATCAGATTTATGTTGGCCGTCAGGTGCCGGAGCGTCAGCGTTCGGGCTGCCGGCGCGCGGCCGACCGGCTGACCGTGAGATCGGCCGTGAAAACACATCCGCCAATACATACAGGTGGAGCCAAAGAAATAGATTATAGAAACACATCTACGAATATCAGGTCTGTAAGAACACATCTACAAATCGCAGGCTGGACATCGGGCTGTGTAGGATCGCCAAAACTGGTCAACGATGTGTGTTCGTGTGGAATCGGAGATCTCGGTATGAATACCATTGGAATCAAATCAGGCTACCGGAAGAAAGCAGATTCTAACCGCTGGAATCGAATCAGACTAGAACAAATCTTCTATTCCAGATGGTGAGCCTGCTCTCTTCTTGCTTGATGAAGAGGACATGGCTCCGGTGGTGCCATAGGTGAAGATGACTGCGTCTTGAGGAGCGACGCCAGCGTATCTCCGTTTTAGAAAAAAAGAGGTCGGAGCTGAAGTTTTTAATACGGCAAAAAAACTGAAGTTTTGTTGATGGCACGGAGGTCGATGGCACAACAGAGATGTACGACAGGATTATATTTGCTGCGCAGGCACCTGATGTTCTAAACCTACTCGGAGATGAAGCAACACGCGATGAATTGAGAATTCTCGGTGCTTTCCGCTACGTCTACAGGTAGTATGATATGTTACTAGTATTAAACTTGTATGCTACCAGTGCTGGTATCCTCTTCATCTGTATACATGCTCAACCAATATACTATTATCGCAGCGAGCGATATATACCTCCATTGCGACGACAGTTTGATGCCACGGAACCCGTCATCATGGAGTGTCTTGAACTTCCTGGGGACGACGAGCAGCGGTGTCTGTGTTACCTACTGGCTGAATCTGCTTCAGGTAAAACTCACAGAATAGTCCTACACTTGCTTTAAATATAGGATGCTCTTCAGAAGATTTGAGTGATACACATGCATACAATAAGTAAACAAGAACAATACCATCATGAAGATTCTTCGCAAAATAAAAATCTGAAAATATTTTAACGCTCAGATCATGAACCAGGTTTACAATCCGTTTGTCTTCAAAACTGAACCCCGTGTTCTTATGTTTCCATTTTCGTCTTCAAATTTACCGCACAACGATTAATAAAGTGAGATTGGTATTGGTAATAAATTAGCACGTGGTAACTTGTTATAAAATAGGTTGGTTACTTTTGGGTTATTTCTGGGTAAAAAAAAGATCCCGATTTTTTTTTGTCAAAACATACTCATGTGGCATCTAGTTATGAAACCTCGTCGATGTCAATCAAATAGTTAAAACGGATTGTCGGTCGTACATATCGGTCTGAGCTATAGAATATTCTTGACTTTTAAAGTTGATTTGTAATATGATGACATCGACTCCTTGTCACTACAATGTTTGCTCGCTGGACTCAGGTACATGCTTCTGTAAAATGCTCCTTACACCCCGTTTGCTAAATACTAAGTCCGGAGCCAATGCTTACATGCTAAAATAAGCTGCAGTGGAGAAGAGATCTTATTTTTAAAAATGATTTCTTTCGTGCATAACCATATTTCCCAGCATAGAGCTTCCACACCTACTAGAATGTGAGATCTAAGGTTCCCGTGCATACTCCATATAGCCAGTTACCAAACGTATTGGAAACACTCCCAGGAAGATATAGATCAGACTCAACCTAAATAATAGACTATAGCGTCAGTGAGCTTGCGTTAAAAAATATATCTAATCCTTTTGTCATGATGAAAGAAGCATATTTTTACATTCAGTTCCAATTTCATTTTACAAAATTGTCCCTTTCGGCACATGGAAAAAATAATGCACTATTTAGCACCACATTAATCAGAAATATAGCTTCTAAAGACAAATGTCTTCCTTTCCAAGAGCCAATCGTCTATTTTATCCTCCACGTGCTCCCAGTCCGCATTTTGTAATTTTCAATAATTTATTTGAATCCCCAAATAGCCAATGGGAAGCGACTGCTCATACAAGCATCGTCAAAGCAGAAAAGCTCACTCCCATAGAAATTACTCACCGTCTCTTCTTATAAGGTATATTCTATTTATAAAAACCAAAGTTGACTACCTTTGATCAAGTATATAGAACAAAATTAACATCTAAAATAAAAAAATAAGTTTAATTTGAATATAATGGTACTGATTTAGTATCGTAAATTCTAGTAATTTTTTCCAAAACTTGGTTAACGATAATCAGGTTTGAAATTTGAAAAAAAAACCAATACTCCTTATAAGAAGGAACAGAGGGAGTATTTTTTAAGTCAGGATAGTAGCTGAAAAGATAGCACCAGTTTGAGAATTCTTAGCCTTTTCCAAATGAGAGTCCATGAAGAGTGTGGTGTCGCCTAGTTAGTTTTAATGGATTGATCTTTTATTGGCATTACAACAACAGAACATACAATCTACCAGCGACGGCAACAGCACCAAGCCTTTCCTGGTGACACTGAATCCTCCTCATGTCCCAGATCATGTCCTGCTCAAATGGAACTCTGGCCATCCTGTTGTGTCTGTTGATGCTGCCAAGGCTTCTCTTGAGCTTCAGTGCATCCAGGGAAAGAGAGGAGTATGGTTCTGCGGGGCATACCAAGGCTATGGTTTCCATGAAGATGGACTTCAGGTAGCTACAATATAGATTCTTTTTACTTTATTTACCTACTCCCTTCTTTTTATAATTCTTATCGTGATTTTAGTTCAAATTTTAACTAAAACCACAACAAAAATTATAAAACGGAGGGATTATATAGTATTTTTACGTGCAATGACATGTTGGTGTGCGCGGTGCAGGCTGGGAAAGCCGCAGCTCAAGGTTTGCTTGGGGAGAAAGGTGGCTGCATTCTGGTGAACCCGAAGCCGATGGTTCCGTCATGGACCGAGGCTGGGGCACGCCTCTTAGTAACGAGATTTCTCAATCAGTATATATCCATCGGCAACTTGACGTGAGGACTGAGTTCCTCCTTCAATCAATTCGTCCAGAAATTAATATTTTCGCTAGCTTGATTCTCTATCTTCCCCATATAGCTTGCTTGAAGAAGGAGGCACCATGTTCAGTTTTGGCGAAGCAGGCACCGCGTGCGATGTCAAGTCTGTCATGCGAGTTCACGACCCTCTCTTCTATTGGAAGGTTTCATTCGCTTTTGAGCTCAATAGTTTGTCCACTTGTTTGGTCAATTTTGATTATCTGATGATCTAAACTTAGGTGAAATGTACAAATTTCAGCTCGCGACCGAAGCTGACATTGGTCTGGCAGATGCGTATGTCAACGGTTACATCTCTTTTGTTGATAAGAAACAAGGACTTTTGAATATTTTCCTGGTAAAATAAAGATTGCATTCATTCGCAACTCAAGTAATTGATCATTTATGTGCTCTAGTGTTTACCTACATCTAGACTAATCTACGCATATCCCGGAACATACAGATCATCATCGCCAACAGAGATGCGCAGAAGAGTAGTACTGGTGGTGGCAGTAAAAGGTAACCTAAATAATGAAATTGTATACAGATAGTAGTAGCATTTTAGTAATTAACCAACCATATACTCTTATATACAATTAATTGTTTTATGGTTAACTGGTGGGCAGGGGTTGGTGGACACCCTTGCTTCTAACAGCCGGTATCGCATCTGCTAAATATTTCCTACGCCACATCTCAAGGAAGAATGCTGTCACGCAAACCCGTCGGAACATCTCCCAGCACTATGATCTGGTCATTTCTAATGCCACTTCTTCCTGTTACATTCTGCTCTCTTGCACTACCCTGTATTATCCGAACTGACATAATAGATCACAATATATTCCTTATATGTATGTGGGTGCAGAGCAATGAGTTATTCTCGCTTTTCATGGATCCAACCATGACTTACTCTTGTCCCATTTTCAAGGTTTGCTAATCGAGTGACTCCGAGACTATAAACAACTAGTTGTGCCGACAACCCGTGACAAGTGTTATCGAGATACCTTTGTTCTTTTGGCAGGCAGAGGAGGAAAGCTTAGAAGTGGCACAGCTGCGTAAAATTAGACTCCTGATCAATAAGGTAATAGTAGTATTAATAATTAATTAATAAAAGTAGGAAGATGGACTCATTGCGTGCATAACATACACAAACAATTGATCAAATCAATATGTCATAACTAAAGGCCAAAGTGGGGCGGGATCATCGTGTCCTTGAAATTGGCAGCGGTTGGGGCAGCTTAGCAGTGCAAGTGGAATCAACTACACATATGTGCAGACTTAAATTGTCTCATCACAAAAGAAAAATTGTCTCCAACTACACATATGTGCAGACTTAAATTTTGGTGTCTAAGAATCATCCAACGTGAACTAAAAAAATTGAAATATACGGCCTCCTTTGATTCATAGGATTGTCCCACGAATTCTATAGGATTTAGACCCTATGGATTTTTTCCTTTGGATAGGCCTCCTTTGATTCATAGGATTGTCCCAAGAATTCTATAGGATTTAGACCCTATGGATTTTTTCCTTTGGATAGTGTTTGATTCATAGGATTGTATCCTGCAGGAATTTTTCCCATAGGAATTGAGTAGTGTATTTTCATAGGAAACTTAACATGAGGTCAGACCTCATGGAAAAATCCTGCCAAGATTTCCCATGCATGTAGGATTCCATTAGACAGGGCAATTCAATCCTATACAATTCCTATCCTTTTGTGTTTCCTACCCTGAGAATCAAAGGAGGCCTGACATGCATCTAACCAATTACTCACTTTGGATCAAGTAATATAAACCCCTTGCCTCGATTGCATATGCAGCGTCCAGCATGTTGAGAACATCGGGTACCACTACTACCCGACCCTGATACGCTGGAGGGACAACTTCATGGCAAACAAAGAGTATGCATATAAGCATCATCCATCTCCACTACTATTATACGTAAATCTGTTTGTGAATTTTGCAGCGCGATTTCAGCTCTAGGATTTGACGACAGGTTCATCCGTATATGGGACTACTATTTCATATACTGCGCGGCTGGTTTCGTATCACGGACTCTTGCAAATTACCAGGTATGTGTGCTGTGAAGTCAGTTAACATATGTTTGTTGTAGGGTGAGTTAGTCAGCATTGCAATGTAAATTAATGGTCTTTCTCCAATATAATTAGTGTTGTTTACGGTCCTCCCAGTGCCGACCCTTTTTCTAATGTTTGATGCATGCAGATTGTGTTTTCTAGACCTGGAAACAAGCTGGCCTTTGGAGATAACCCCTACGCAAGCTTCCCGGCAGCCTAGCTGCTTGATGACTTGAACAATTTCGTACTCTTCATAAAGGTTCTACAATCTTATGGGATATGTATTTTTTTTGAGGGAGTGTGGTTGTATATACTACCCCCCATAAGATTCAACACTATTATCCTACAGAAGGATGAAACAAGATGTGCGCCATAAGACGATCCAATAATTCCATTGAATAATAGGCTTGCATTATGTGATATAAACTAACATAGCGAATTGCGCAGGAAACGTATTTAAATTCCACAGGAAAACAATTTCATACCCCTGAACCTTGACCATACAGCTAAATTGTATTGCCTCCCGCTCTCGGCATTCTAGGTTTTACCCTCTCCCTTACACTCTCCTTTCTAAGGGAGGAAGGAGGGAGGAAGGCACGTCCTAATTTCAGTTGTGCTAGATAGTTCCCCAACAAATTTCAGATCACCCTTTTCTCCTCCCCCAGGCTGTTTCAGCAGAAGCAAGATTTCAGGATGTTGCGGCACCCTGAAGCAGATTCCGAAATTTCAGACATCACCAGTTGCCTGACCAGCCTTTTTTATGGCAACATGAGAGATGCATGGAACTGGAACAACGACAGACGATATCTAGACAGAATTACTCCACCCGGTTTCATACTTTACCCACAGCTATCACGAACATCCAATTTTTATGCATTCTACAAAGGCACGAGTAACAGTTACCGTGGTCGGTAGATCGACTTCTGGCAAAGCATGGTGGTCACAATAAACATGCCCAATTTTCCAGAAGCTAATTCGGTATATTGTCATTTATTAGATAAGCTATCATGATGCGTACCAGCATAACAGTACACCACATATCAACAAGTACATATAGTCCTTCCACGGGCTTCCACGGGCAAGCTCAATCTCGATGCGCATGAAAATAAGCAGCTTGTAGAGCATTTGCCTTTTCGGAAGCCACTGAAGCATCTATACCTCTGCCCTCCACCGAGTATGCTTTCTCCTGCAAACATAAAAGAAGGATCCACTTCATAGTTGCAGGGTTACTGGAAACAGAAAAAAATGGTGCGTCTAAGGAGTGCTTTCTGTCTAACGATCAGAACTTAACTGAAACTGTTGAGCTGCATAAAACCATTGACCGCGAATGCACCTACGTTCGTGCAAGGGCTGGTATGCGTGAATAACTACTAGCATCGACAACGTCAAATTAAGTTTACTAGATTCGTCATGAAATACAAATTTACAATTTATAATATATATACTTATTTTTACGCGAGTCAACCTATTTTCATAGAAATTGGTGGTCAAAGTTTCATCTTCAAGGTCATATTAATTTAAAAAAGAACTTATATTGTAAGTCATAAAGAGTGCCAAATTCCAGATAGAAGTCTCAAACACCTTGATTGATTGATGTATTTGGTGCATGCCTATTTATTTATACAGGTATATTAGCTATTCAGCAATGAGTTGGTTGACAGTTTCTAAATCTTTACTAAGTCAGTTAAGAGATAACAGCGAGAATATAACGTAAATGGAAAGAAAACAATGTACTCCCTCCGTTTCAAAATATAAGACGTTATAGCTTTGTGAAGCAAATGTATCTAGACTACTTTTAGTATATAGGTTCACTCATGTTTGGAGTGAATCTACACTCTAAAACAAGTCTAGATACATTCTCTTCACAAACCTAAAACATCTTATATTTTAAAACGGAGGGAGTAGTTGTGAAAGCACTCTACCAGTAAGCGCCACAAGAAAGGTGCACCTTCTCGTTTGCTAATTTGTTTGATGAGTACCTCAATTGCTGTGTACCATCCAAATTGTGTTAGCTCCTCACATAGAGGCAACAAAACAATAGTTATACTTTTTAAGCAATGATGAAGACCAAATACCTTTAGAATTTTCTCCAGCATTTATTAGGACAGTGTACCAAACTTCATTGAAGACGTCCACTTGTTCATCTGATGCGCCAATCATCTAATTGTACATTTCTCATGCTTAGTAAAAGCAAATTCATAATTACTTTTCTGGAAAATATAGATTCAGTGATCATACTTTATAACTAAGCCCATCGAAGTCTGGACCCAAAATGTCAAACACCATCTTGTGCTCTCCTTTTCCATATTTAGAAACAGCATCTGCTAGCTGTATCAAAGAAAGCAACAAACAGCAGCAAATTCGATCAACTTTCCCAGTGAAAACTTGTGACTTTATCATGGAGAACAAATGATGCAATAGATACACATGCAAGGGAAAATACAAAATAATACTCCCTCTGACTTACAATAGATGTCTCAGATTTGTCAAAATTTAGATGAATCTAGACACTGTTTAGTATACAGGTTCATCCAAATTTTGACAAATCTGAGACATTTATTTTGAGACGGAGGGAGTAAGAGATACTGGAAAGCAATATTATCCGATATCAGTCCAGAAATGAACATACAACTGTGTGCCAGAGATATGCAGGAACGAAAACTGAGGATTCCACTTTTCAAAAATACTACAGTAACCGTAGTACATTCTTTATTCATGCTGTCAATGTTCTTTAAGGTTACAGTGTACATCTGGTATCTCCAATAGCATTTAACCTTGCACAGAGAATTAAGCACACCTGAATTGCCCTGTTCATTACTTGCTGTCTCTTTGCTTCCATTGAAGAGACTCTGCAAGAAATAAAATCCAATACTCAGAACCCTTATGACAAGACAGTCTTGTGTTTCCAGCAAAAGACAGCCATTCAGATATCTGACCTTGATCGCAGTGAGTCCAGCAGATTTTCTGCTGCTTTAGTTTCATTCATACTTGATAATGCCCATAATATAAGTAAATCAAGGAGCCATTCCACATGCCAAATGGACTGAGCAAAGTTTAAACTGGAGCAGTCAGTAGAATGAATCTCTTACAGTTCAGTTTATATCTGTAAAATGGTCTTGAGAATAGTATAGGCAGCCAGTTAAATCTACATTTTCTAACCGATATCAAAAACGTTTCCAGTTTGAAATAGTACCTCATTCTTAAGCTCATCTAGCAATGCTGTTAACCTCTCTTTGGCCGGACCAATCTCACCACGTACATACAAACGAAGTAGCAAACCGAGAGCATTCAAATACACCTGAAGGCATCATAATTGATTCAGTATCTCAGATATTTATGTCTAGAGAAAAAGACCACCAATAATACCTCTGCTGCCTCACTATCACTTCTATCGAGTTCCTTCATGATGTTTTGATCATACACCTCCAGAACTTTCCTAATAGGGGATTCACCTTCCAAGTAACAGACTGCTACATGCCACCAGTTGTGCGTAAGCCTACATGGGAGAAGGAAATAGATTTCCAAGAAATCATGTCTTGCACCATTAGATAGGGTATCAAGTGGAAAACTGCATACATAAATGATGAGCATGCTATCCATGATGGCGAACATGATTCCATGAATTCAGTAGCTTCTCTGAAGCGACATTCCTGCTGGAAAACATGGCACATCTGCAAGATAGAATGGAGAATGTAGCTTACACTAAAGAATGTTTGTTTGCTGTAGCATGCACATATCAGGTATTGAAACTTATATGCTAAAGCATTATCTAAATTTAACAGCCCATGCATGAGGAGATTTCACTAAGAACATGCAGACATATCCCACCGTAACAAGAAAATAAACATGACTTCTCTTTCACAAAGGAAGTCTTTACTATCATGTTATTCCAAGGAAATGAAAATGTAAGGATGTAGAATACAAAGGATCAAAATTAAGAGAATGACGGTTATAGGCATCTGAATGAACTCAGTATTAGCTAAACGAAACTGATCTTGTCATATTTTTCCAAAATTTTAATAGATCAGTCCAAGAACCACTTTGCAATATGCGCAGATTCTCCAAGAAAAACCTCACAGAGTTTGCAGGACAGCACAAAGCTTCAACACTGGTGACCCTTGTTGCTGTGCAACGCATCCCCCATAAGCATACATGTCAACCAAGTAGGGGGTAAACCATTTTGTTCCCTGGGCATGGATTGTACAGTAACTTAAGACTTTTGGATTTGTCAACTGTTTTTATCAGTTAATAATCAGCTTTCAATGATTATTGATTGTTTAGCCTAAACGTGATCTTGGTGTTGAGATTTATTAGGACATTCTGTTTCAAGTATTGAAAGACTTCCAGTGGCAATTAAAGCGGAAGATTCGTGAAAGGAGCAGAGCATTAAAGTGGTAGTATAGGTGCCAATTGCTATTGGAGTCATTTAGTTGAAATTGCAAGTGACCTTTCCAGTGATATTTCTTTACACAAATACCTAGTAATCTAGCATTAAAAAGATTTAAAAGGCATGATGCTATTATTCGGCACAGCAGACTATTCCACTGAATGATTTACTACATACCCATGAAGTAAATCATGAGGTTCAAACTACTGACAACTCAGCAACTAGATGTAATTACTGAAGCTATATATAGCAAAATCACAAATCATACACATACATTATGCTGTGACCAGAAGTCATTCTTGTTTATAGCCAAGCCTTTCCGTGCAGCCACCTCAGCTTCATCCATTCTTCCAAGCTCTAGCAAAGGGAAAGCGAGCATGCCATATATGAAGTTCTGATCTTGGTTCTCTGGCAAAACCTGATCAGCGATGAGCTTCAGCAATTAATCAGAAAGAACACTTGGTACATTAGTATTTCATCAAGGAGCTGCTTTGATTTGAGAACTTTGTGCATTGGGCTATCAGCACAACCAGATAATTTTTAATGAATATGGTAAAAAATGATGATACACTATCACCGAGTTTCATTCGTTGAGCTACCCTGATGTTAGAAAATCGTGGGCACTCTACTCCTTCAAGCAATTTGATTAATTTTATTTTCACTTTGACCCAAAGCTGCTGCTGCTATCGGCACAACCAGACAGTTATTTATGAATATGGTAAAATGATGATACACTGTATAAGCTGAGTTTCATTCAGTGAGCTACCCTGATGTTAGAAAACTGTGGGCATTCTAGTCCTCTAAGCAACTGCTCAATTTTAGTTTCAATCGAAGCTGATGTTTGGATATATCACTAAAAATTGCTCAGCACAACTGCACCTTATTATGAACAGAAGAAACAGCATGACTATTACTGGGTTAAAAAAATGCTTAGCACAACTGCACCCTATGAACAGAAGAAACAGGCAAACAGCATGACTATTACTGGGTTAACTATGAAATTTACAAGCATAAAACCACACCTCTTATACTCAGCTTACTTGTTGGACAAATTCGAGGGACGTGTCCGGGCGTCCCACGTAGAAGCAGATGAGCTGCGCTCTCTTGAGAGACATGAGATCCCTGGGGAACTCCTTGAGCAGCTGTCACACACAAAGCATATGATAGTCATCAGTCAAACTGCTACACGCTTCGGCAGTAAGCAGGATCCAACAGCAGAGAGTTCAGTTTCCGAATTCGGCCGCCGCGAACCTCGAAGTGCCGCTCGATTGCCACCTCCGTGTCCCTCTCCTCGCCCACCAGCGCGGAGAGTGCCCGGAACACCGCCCTCTCGTACCCCGTCGCTTTGCCCTTGATGATTGAAGCAAACGAACGAACACACACACGGCGCGAGTAAGGCACGAGTCAACGGGGGAGTTTTTGGAAGGGAAAACAGAGCGAGGAGATCGAGCGGGCGATGAGGAGGGGGCGAGCTAGGGGCTTACGAGGCTGTCGGCCGCGGCGGCGAGGAAGGCGGCGGCCCTGGCGTTGTCCCGCGGGGCGACGAAGTGCGCGGCGAGCGCGGAGGCGAGCGCGCAGGACGGGTCGGCGGCCGCGGCGCGGAGCACGGCGCGCCCGCGGTGGCGCCCGAAGGTCATGGACTGCTCGTAGTAGTCGTCCAGCGCGGCGCCGCAGTCCGCGGACGCCGTGCGGTACTCCTGCCCCCACATGTCCCTCCTCACCTCCCCCTCCGCCGCCGCCATCTGCCGCCGCCCTCCTAGCTCGGCTGTGCCGTGCTGTGCCGCGCGACTCGCGTCCTGCTACGGTGTGGATTGCTCAGCGGCTGGGTTGGCGTCGCGTCAGCGCTGGAGCTCGGGAGTGGGAAGTGGGAAGAAGGGTCGAGAGGCCGCGTGCGTGGGGGTGGTTGTTGCGGTGAGGTGCCTGCCTGCCGTAGTGCCGTGGCGGGTTCGCCTCGCTACGTCCGCGTCGCGCCCGGTGGTTCGGCGGTCAGACAGCACAGGGTGGGGTGGGGTGGGGGCAAGGGGCGTCTGTTGCGTCGGCCCGCGCGTCAGTGGTTTTGGGCCCGGGTCGTGGGATCGTGGTTCTTCCCATGCCGAGGCGCCTCGCGGCCGCCGGATGCCGACGCGGCGCCACACGAGGGGCGGGGGAGATAACGAGGACGAACAGAGTTGTGCATTTATTTGGACTGTGGCGATAAGATTTGGCTGTCAGACAGAAAGTTTGAAAGTGACTATAGAATTTGGAAATGGAAATTCTCAAATCCACTGAAAGTGTAAGATGTCACAAGTCAGTTGAAAGTGACTGAAGTTTTGTTGAAAGGCCGTGAATTTTGTTGAAAGTAACTGAAAGTTATTGATGTGGTAATTTTGAAACATACGTACATTTCTAATTTTGGAGCTTATTTATACTTAGTTAGTTAAAATGGAGGCTCCTAAAGCATGAAATGAATAGGGGGGTTGTGTTGTCTAGGTCCGCCGTGCGCAAAGAAACCTCATATCGGAAAGCAAATGTCGCACCTTCCTCTGCAGGGACAGCTAACAAGACACCACCCTAAACTGCTATTCCAGCCTCCTATATTCCTAAAGAAACACAATTGCAAAGATTGACCATTTCCAATTCAAACATTTGAATAAAACGATCTGATATTACCTCATTGTATTCAAAAAAAGGGAGAAGATAACTGATGGGCGTGAAGACAACTAATAAGTGCTATGGATCTTCCTGGCCATGAGTCTCGTCGTCGTGTCAAGGAAAGTACTCTGAGGGGATAAGCACCAAAGGCGCTAAATCTTGAACCCAATTGTAACAATAAGATATTTCACTCATTTGGTTGGAAACAAGTCATATCATAGCACACCAGAGATTGGAGACTTCGAGCCTAAAATGGTTCCTCTATTTGACGAGTCGAGGACACTCTCGGAAGATCTGCCCAATCTAAAATCCTCATTATTCCCATGTTATCTTTGCAGCTCCAATCTAGCTCATGCATTTTCTAATATCTATCTACATGTATACTTGTAGATATACGGCTATTATCCATCTTGGGTACAAGGACTTTTTTTGACAGAGGTACAAGGACTTGGATAAACCACGGTGTTGTTATTCTTTCCGACGAGATCCTCGTGACCATAAGATTGGTAGTAAATTAACCTTCAACGCAATATAAACCCAAAACTTAGCTAACACCATTGCTTGACAACAAACTATTATCTTTTTATTCTACCATTGAAAACGATGTAGAGACTAGGGTGCTTCCCCTTTTCGAAAAGAAAAATTCACATGTCTAATATCATGTGAAACTTTGACTAGTCATAATGAAGAGTAACTTCGATGGTTTATATGTGATGGGTTGACATTATTAGATCTAAAGATTTTGCACAAGTGTAGTTACGTCATTTGGATCGGGTTGTACACCTAGAAATATTAACGAATTTGGTCAATTCGCAAGCTCAAAGGTCTAAATTGATATTTCTCGCACATTGTAAAGATTGTGATCATCAAGATTACTATGGATTTCTTTTGTGTTATGCACACATCCTCTCTCCAAATTCTTGCAAGTTTCTGATATATTCTGAATGTCGTCACTATAAATTATGTGATTTTTTTGCTTCAATCAACGATCCCTCGAGTGTCAACTCTATCCACTGCGTTCTAAAATCATGGAGACTTGATCCATGGTGTCCCGTCGTCGTACATGTTCTCTGGTACGCAGCGATGTCGTTTCCTTCATCTTGCCCGTCCATTTCCGATCGAACGGAGCGTAAGCTGTGCCAGCAACGTCTGGTGCCACTGCCACTGACCAACCAACCAAACCACGGGCTCTCCTCCATCGCCTCGAATAAAATTCCACTGCGACAAGATCCAAAGTATCCAACTCATCGTCTCCATCTAAAAAAAAAACCTCATCATCCGAGAGAGCAGAGAGACCCGAGAAGGCGCCATGAACAATAGTCACGTGGAGGAGGAGGTCGGGAAGCTCAAGGAGGAGATCCAGAGGCTGGGGCAGCAGCAGCCCGACGGCTCCTACAAGGTTGGTTAGGCTTCTTCCTCCTGATGAAAACTATCGCAGATCTGGCATCTCCGCCCGCGTTCTACGCGATTTTTCCGGAGGCTTCTCTTCTTCCCCTGCCTCCCGCCGATACGCAGGTTGGTGTGCGGGTGCGGATCGGTTCGTCTGACGTGTGATTCACCCGCCATTGCCGCCCATTTTGCTCGATTCGGTGGCGATCGTTGCGGTTCCGCTGATCTGCGTATGCGAGCCGTTGTGATGCTGGATTTTGCGAATGACGCGTGGGGTACAGATCCATAATTTACTATTCTGATTCCAGTCGTACGGGGGGTCATGAAACTTAGCCGATCCAAACTATTTGCGTTTTAGAACACGCCTAATTGTCTGGATAACTGATAAGCTGAACCACAGGACAAATTTCCCCATTTCTTGCCGGTGGGGCAGAATCAACTGTAGATTTTCTATGGTTACTGTATGTTCGTTCTGTTGAGTTTGCATTTCGTCAACTAGAATATGTGGATGGAAGTGTTAATGAAGTAAGAAATCACATGGTTCACCACTAATGGGAGCGCAATTTGGTAGGTAGATATTCTATTGGCAATGAAGGTGTCAACTATGATAGTATGAAAATTAAAAGAAATGGTAGCTGTGTAATTGCGCACCTTCTCCAGAATTCTTGATAGCACGGTTCCCATTGGTCTTGTAACATCGTGGTACAGTTTTATCTGATGTTTACGATTTCAAGAAGATGGTTCTGTTATGTTAATCAAGTTGCTTTTATAGCCTGCTCATGTTTACATGAGATTAAACGAGTAAATGAAAACGCATCTTGCCATCTAATGAATACCAAGTGTCAGTCACCAAGTATCATGTGTTTATATCATCAGTCAGTCATCATTCCCTTCCCTTACTCCCAATGTGCTGTATTTTTCTCTCAATTCTTGTGTGGTCCCCCCAAGGTGGAGCATTTGCATGACACATACTTGTTAGTGAGAGCAATGCTATGTGGTTTATAATAAGAATAGTGTAAGGAAAAATATCTGGAAACCTTAAAACGACATACACTTCAGGACGAAATGAGATGACAAAAACCACTATATTTCTGGATGGAGAGAGAAACTTTGCAACTGAATCATGTACTTTTTTCCGGTGTGTGATCTTCAGCCTTGAATCTAAATTAATTTTGACATCAAAATAGACAAATGGTTACAAGAATACTCTAGTATGACATCATGGCAGATTTCGTAGACCTGTATAAATCTTGATTTTTATTCTAATGCTAACATGGCATATTCTTCAAGCACAACGCTATAGCAGGCAGGTGATGATTCTAAAGACCTGCTAAATGCAGATCTTGTTCCGTTAAAAGAGTTTGGTGTTGTGTGTATTAAACATGTATCATATGAATAACATTATCAGTTGCTAGGCTTATGATGGTGATATTCTACAATAGAAACTTATCCTCCAGTAAGTTTGTCGTTTAACTTCACTGCATCTTGTGAACATATTCAAAGCTTGTCAACTTGTGTAATTGAAGTATTGTGGTTTGCAGGTCAAGTTTGGTGTTCTCTTCAATGATGACCGCTGCGCAAACATATTTGAAGCATTAGTTGGTACCTTACGGGCCGCCAAGAAGAGGAAAATTGTCACCTATGATGGCGAAATGCTTCTGCAGGGTGTTCACGACAATGTGGAGATAATCCTCCTCCCTCCTGCAGTAGCTGCTGCTTGAAGTTTGCAGCACCGGAAAGTCTCTCATGTCATTGTGTCGGCGTGTTTATAATTTGTTGTGCTTAAATTCCCATTAACCGTCTGGTATTCCCGAAAGAGTACTATTGTGTGATACTCATGATCCATGCAGTTGCTTTGCTCTATTGCTTGCCTGGTTGTGTTGGAAACCCAGTGCTAATATACTATGCCGTGAAAGAAACAGTGACAAGCTCCAGCTTGGAAGTAATGGCATGAGTTATTGAGAGATTACCAAACACTTTTTTTTATATTAACGTCTGTCGTACTTTCATTGTTTCTTCACACAGTATTATATAGTGTGAAATAGTTGTATGGGCTGTTGTGCATAGAGCTATATGGCTGGTTTGTTTTTTTGGAAATCTGGAGTGACTTTTTTTCTCCATGTTAATCATGAGAATGAGAGATGTTGGGAAGAAAATACCCAACGGCTCAAAGGGTATAATCAGTTTGTGGCAAGACTCATGGTGATAATTTTGTCATAGTGATCCACAGCATTGAGGTGTGAAGCCCTACATGGTGCAGAGTTTTCAGAGCTGTGATGGATCACTCCACAGGACTGCAGACCGTTGGATGAATGTAGAGTTCAAGATCATATCTGATGTATATTGCACTCACTTAAATCCTCCAATTAACTTTGATGCATTTGAATCTCTGTTTGAAAAATGCAGGGAAAAATAAAGGTCATTTGATACCTTGTGTTACAACTAGAAATCACCGGAATTGGTAGAATCAAGTTGGATCAATTGAAAATGTTGATCAGGATCCTACATTTTTTATAGAATTGTTATAATTTAAGTTTCTACCAAATAAAGACTCCTCCTAGGTTCAGATCAATCCAGTTAATTGGAGGATTGCATGATTAGATAAAGATCCTGAGAAACATTGGTATTGTGGCAAAGGACAAAGATTCGCGTGTTACTGACCATATATGCTACGTGAATTTGTTAGTCTATTTTCAGCAATTTGTACGGTGATCTCTTATGCCAAGCGCGTGTTGATTACTATCTTAAGGAAGTACACCCTCTTCGCCTTCCGCAAAGGGGAATAGAAGTTATCACTACAACATTTTCTCTGCCATGGTTTCTCTCCATCTTACATAAACCTACTTTTTGAATGCAAAGTACAGGAAACAATAGAGGACAACCAAAGGACATAAGGAGTTAGAGAATACTTCCGGTGGCATTGCAAGTCAAGCTTTCCATGCTTTTTTGCATTTTCAATTGGTTTGTGCATACAAGTATGGGAGGCATCATGACAAATGCTGAAGTGACGCTGAAGGACATTCTGACTTCAGCTTGACAAAGGAGCCCGAGATATAATTCTCATGGTTGGAAATGTACAAACTTAAATCCCCATCTGCTCCTTTGAGAGTGCAATATCCCAAGGTGTTTTCTGTAGTGTTTTGAACATGTTGATGAAGTCTGTGAGCTTCATGGAGAAGCTAGTTCCGTCATGTACTTTAGGAGATATTTTCGAAATTGCAGTTGGTTACTAGTGAGATCATACATTGATTAGATGAGATCGTATTGGGATCAGAAACCGCAAAGAAAAACTATAAACATCAGGGACACAACATATAAAGTTACATTATTTATACACTAAACTTTTCTGTGGATTTCTTTCTTCCCTGGTTCTGACAACTTCAGTGACTTATCAACGTGTAGCATTGCGGCATCTACTCTTCTTAATGCACCACCTAACTCTCCTGCCTTCTTGATTGTTCCCATCACCTTTATATAAACTTCAAAGTGTGAAACAAAATCTAGAATATAAACGACCACATGCAAGCATAAGTGAAAGATGACTACTAGCATCAAATTGGTGTGTCAGTTATTTCATGACATTATCAGTTTTTCGCCCCGCTTTATAAATAAAGCTAAATGGCCAAAGTGATACAAAGTGACGAGGGACCTCAAAGCATATCAAAGATTTAAGGTGCTTTGTGGACTCAAGTAGGCACCACGTCCTCGACATGCTCGTCTTGGTACTACACTTTGATCTCATGGTTTTTCTCCCCTAGTGCTGACAAGTCGTTGTTCATGCTTCATCGTCCAAATATTATTATGTATCTACTCGTGTATGTTGATGTTGATGGTATAATTCTAGTGAGCTCTTTCCCTGCTACTGATGATTGCGTGGTATAGGGTCTACATTCCGATTTTGTTGTCAAGGACTTGGGGACCCTGCATTTTCTCCTTTGGTTTGAAAGTCTCCGCTTTCTCCAAGGGTCTTTCTCTCATGCAAAATAAGTATGCACTTGATCATCTTCGTGTATCTAGAATGCTTAAGTGTGATCGTGTCTATACTTCAATAGAAGCTACCTATATGTTGTCGTGCACTGACGGTGATCCTTTGTAAAAAAAGGATGAGACTACCTATCACAATATATTAGGTAGGTTACAACACCTCCTCATCACTTGGCTAGATCTCTCGTTTTCTGTCAAGAAGGTCTGTCAATACATCGAGGCTCTGTGCAAAACACACACCCGTTGCAATTAGGTGCATCCTGCACTATGTTAGCCTAATGATGTCCCACTATTCCCATTGAGACACCCACCAGTCACACCACGCAGCCATCGATGGCCTGATCTAGCATCCAACACTGCAGCCAATGCGAGGGGATCGCCCTCCACCGTTAGAGATGGTCACCATCCAGATACAGCAGGAAGGGCCCATCCAGCCTAGAATAGGCCCAACATGCCTAGATTAGCCTTGATGTCGCGCTGCAGCGCCATGGAGACCGCCCCCGTCCACCTACCAATCGAGTGCCTCCCTACCCCCAACCACCGCCGCCAAGACCCTGCCCTCATGTCCCACCACCGACATCCATTAGAGGTGCCTCCCCCACATCCTCCAAGGGTCTTTATCTCACACAAAATAAGTATGTTGATCATCTTCGTCGAGCTAAAATGCTTAAGTGTGATCGTTCCTAAACTCCAATGGTGGCTAGCTATACGTTGTTGTTCGTTGATGGTGACATGTTGTTAGCAGAGGATGAAACTTCCTATCACAATATAGTAGGCGGATTACAATTGAAGGGAATATGCCCGAGAGGCAATAATAAAGTGGTTATTATCGTATTCCTTGTTTATGATAAATGTTTATTTTACATGCTATAATTGTATTAATACGGAAACGTTAATACATGTGTGTTTAATAAACAAAAGGTAGTTCCTAGTTATGCCTCTCTTATAAACTAGCTCGTTGATTAACAAGATGATCAAAGTTTCCTGATCATGGACATTGGATGTTGTTAATAACGAGGTCACAACATTAGTGTAATGATGTGATGAACATTAATCCGAAGTATAGCATTACGATCAAAGTCATTGAGTTTATATTGCTATAACAACTTACGAAGTGATCTTAATCCTTAGATCATGAGATCATGTCAATCACTAACACCGGAAGAGTTTCTCGATGACATCAAACGTCACACCGTAACTGGGTGATTATAAAGATGGCTTCAGAACTACTAAAGTGTTATGTTGAGACCCATGGATCGAGAGTGGAATTTGTTCATCCCGATGACGGATAGATATGCTCTTGGCCCTCTCGGTGATATCACATTGATTAGCTTGCAAGCAAGTGATTTGATCACTAGAATGTTATATCACGGGAACGAGAAAAGAGTGCATGTCGGTAACGAGATCAAACTAGGTATGGAGATACCGATGATCGAATCTCGGACATGTAATATATCGTGAAACAAAGGGATTAAGATACTAGCGTAAAAGGTTCACACGATCACAGAAGTCATCGTTGAATGTGTGGGAGTCAGTATGGATCTCCAGGTCCCGCTACTGATTATTGATCGGAGAAGGGTCTCGATCATGTCCGCATTATTCGCGAACCGTAGGGTGACACACTTAAGGGATACCGACACCATTCAGAGCAAATGATATGCCATAAAAAGAAATGGAAAGCGCAGGAATTTATTTCACTAGACACCGGAACTGTTTCGGTTGAAATTGCTGAAACTTTTTCTGCATGTGAAATGGAATACTAGCAAGGGGTTTTATGTGAATGTTTGTTAATTAAAGTAATTAACAAAATTCTGAATAAATAAATAAAAAGGTTTTATTTAAATGAGAGCTTGCATTAATTTTGGTGGAAAATTAATGCATGTGAGTGGAATTGTGAGTGGAGAGGTTTTTATGTGAGGGGAGCTTCCACCACATGAATGAGGGAGAGGTGGGGGCACCCTCCATCGCCGGCGGCCATGACCCCTTGGGCTGCCCCCTCCCCTATAAAAGGACCCCCTCCTCTCACTTGTCTCTCACACCTCCTCGCGAAGGATCTCTCTCCCCCCTTTAGAATTTCCCCACGGTCTCGGATCAGCGAGATACATGTTCCTGGTGGCTTTTTCTGGAAGGATTTGTTGCTTCCGCTGCTTTGCTGGAGCGAGGGCGCGGAGGTTGTCGGTGTACCCGTACGTGTGTGCGATCACGGATGCACCACTGCTTTGAGGTGCTGGACTTGATCGTGCTGGACCGGCTGGACCAGACGGACTTCATCACGATCTTGAGATCGGCAAGCGTTCATCTACATCATCCACGAGTATAACCTCGTTAACGCTATTCGGTCTTTGAGGATATGTATTCTATGGATGTATATCCACCCGTTGCTTGTATCTAGTAGATAGATCTTGGTACATAGATGTTCCTATCGTAGGAAAATTTTTGTTTTCTATGCTGCGAACCCTACAGTGGTATCAGAGCCGGATCTATGCGTAGATACTTTGCACGGGTAGTACACATATGAGTATGTGGGCGATGATGATCATTTTATTGCTTCTTAGTTGTACTTTGGATATTGGTGGCACAGTTGGATGAAGCGCCCGGACAAACTTTACATGTCCTCGCACATGAGACCTGTTCCACGCTTGACATGCAACTAGTTTTGCATAAGTGGCTAGCGGGTGTCGGTCTCTCCTACTATAGTCAATATCTAATTTGTAACGAGTTTTCAACAATTTGGTTATTCTCGTTGTGGTTCATGTTCGTAGGTAAGAACGGTTCTATATCGAAAGCCCTAAGCCACGTAAAATTTGCAATGGATAAATTAGAGGCGTCTAGTTTAGATTGTTGCTGGGCTAGTGTTATGATATGGTGATGTTGTAAGTAGAAGTATGAGATGATACTCTTACAACACACATAACGTGTAAGTTCCATAGACCTTGGCCTTACACATAAAGGTATGATAGTGATCATACCACGGTGCACATGATAGAGATCATATGCGGGAACCATATCATTCCACTAATAAACATGTGATGTTTGATAGCATATTATATTGCTTGTTTGGCGTTTTATTAGCATAATAAGATGATCCCTCATTTAGATATCAAGATAAAAATGTGTTCTTCCTTAAGTATGCATCGACAATGTTTCGTCGCTTCAAGCCATCACGTGATGATCGGGTGTACTTGAATCCACGAGCATATCTCGGGTGTAAGACAGTTACACACGCGAATACTAAGGTTCTTACTTGGAGAGCCTAGCATGTACAAACATGGCCTCAGAACACAGACCGAAAGGTTAAGCATGAGTCATATGTTTTGATATGATGACCATATGGATGCTCGCCTTTGAAGCTACACCAACTCACGTGATGATCAGACTTGGTGTAGTGGATTTGGTTCATGTAATCACCAAAAAGACAGAGTGGGAGTTCATTTCTAATTTGGATTAGTAAAACTCAATTTATCATAAATTAAATCAAAGTGAATTTGCATAATTTGTTGTAGTCATTGGCATTCGTTCACCACCTTATGCATAATTGTAATTGAGATAATAGAACTATAGAATTCTGGATATATACTTTACGAACTAGTATCGTATTGTGTTGAGTGTCAATCTAAAGTTTAAAGTACTATTGCAAACTTTCAGCAAAATTCTATTTACTCCGTGAAATTTAATAATTGGTATAAAATCGAGAGTAACAATTCCAGTGTTAGTATGTTAAGTATCATGTTTGCCTCCATGATTCTTGATTATTTTAATATCAAGTTTATATAGGAGCTGAAAGAATTGTTTCAGAAACCATCATGTGTGGCAGATATAACGATATCTGAAACAATATTTTGGTTGCAATATGATAGAGTATAATATATGTTCTCATATTGGATGAGAATTTGCAAAGGTTGGAGATGCTAGACATCCTAATCATCCAAAAAGGGTTTTAGAAAGTAATGTTATACTCACGATTCGCCTTTATGAGCTACAATAGCTTGATCATGAAAGCCGTCATGATAAGGGTGAATAGAAGATGTATGTAAAGTGTTTACTACACTAAAAGATTACTAAAGAATGGATTTTGAAAGAATACCGATCATTTTGATGATGGTGATATACTTCAAAGTGCAAGTCCAAAGGTATTATTATTTGAATATACACGCTTTGGACTGTGTGTCATGTATATGGTGCCACTTTTGATGTTGATAGATTCTTTTAAAAAGGAAAAGGAAATGCTGAAAGAGAATCTATAAAATATATTTGGCAGAAAAGAAAAGATTGGAAATATCCAATTTAGGTATATATATGATATACATGTTATGGTTGTATTCTTTGCTTGTTAAACAATGTGGTTCTTGGGTATTGGATACCGAATTGGTTGGTATGAAATTTCATACGGAACGATGCAATTCATGAACCACAATGGCCTAAGTAACTAGCAAGAGAATATGTGATGATGTTCATCAAAAACAAACAAACCGTTGTTTGTATTTCTCGTTGACATCAAAGCTTGACTTCAAGATTTGTTTTAATAATTGTTATTTAAATCAGGTATTATGAGAACAAAGGTTGTTCAAATAATTACCATATTCCATATTAGATGGATGATTTACAAATCTAGTTGGATAAATCACATCCATAAAGCTAATGCTAAAATGTCGCAAGACAAATGATTGGAAGATCACTTACGAAGTGACATCGCTGTTTAAATTATATTGGAAATAAAACATGAAGAAACTCCATTTTCATAGATTTTTGGAGTCTTTGATTTGATCAAGTGACGCTTGTGAGACTTTCCTCGGGATAATTAAAACTTCGTTCAAAGGCCAAAGAAGAACGAACGACTAAAATATTGGAATTTATACATATCGATGTATGTAGTCCATTATGTGTAGTCGTAAGCGATGGGTTTCAACTTCATATGCTTTCTCCGGAAATTTAAGTGAATATTCACTTAATGAGAAAGAAGTGTGAAATATTTGAAAATGTTCAAAGACTTTCAAGATGAAGTGAAAATCATTGTGACAAGAAAATAAATGGTTTATGATTTTATCATAAGGGATTTATTTGAGTTACAAGTGTAACAAGAAAATAAATGAATTATGATTTTATCATAAAGGGATTTATTTGAGTTTCAAGTTTAGCAAAACACCTAGATTTGCATTTCCCGAAACACCATAGGAGTATGGAGTGTTTGAGATTTGTAATGAAACCTTGTTTGACATGGTTGAATCAAATGTGTTATTTATAAAACTGCCATTATGTTTTAAAAGATTAAAGCTTTAGAGACTATCGCTTTTACACTAAAAAGAGCTCCATCTTGATCCGTTGAAATGACACCATGGAAGCTATGGTTTGGGGTAAAACCCAAGTTGTCATTTCTTAAATTTTGGTATTCTAAACATAAGTAAGATGTTTACAACCGAAGTCGGATGAGCATGTCTTTGTAGGTTATTTCGAATAACAATTGGTCATTCCTTCATAACACCAAGGACAAAAGGGTTTGTCGCTTGAAATGTAAAGTTTCTTGAAAAAGAAATTTTTCATAAATGTTAAGTGGGAGGACAATAGAACTTTGATAAGGTTAACGAACCTTAGCTAAATGTGCTGAGTTGCGCAACGCCGGAAATGGTTCTGGAGGCTGCCATAATGCTCATAGCTTATGTGCCTCAAAGGTTGTGGTCACGAAGATCTAAGTTCCTATTGAACCAAGTAGGTCGGTTAAACAATCAAATGCTAAGATTTGAGAGTAAATCATTATTGTTTGACAATGATGAACCGAATACATACAAAGAAGTGATGATGGGCCCTGACTCCGTCAAATGGCTTGAAGCCATAAAATCCGTGATAAGTCCATATACGATAAATCAAGTTTTGAACTTGGAAGACCCTCCGGAAAGGTGTAAAAACCTATCGGTCGTATTTGGATCTATAAAGAAACAAACATGGATGTTTCACATCTATGAAATAGTCGACATGTCGTAAAGTATTTTATGACAATGTTCAAGGAGTTGACTATGACAAGATTTGATCTTTCATAGCGATATTTAGTCTGGACGGATTAAAGTAGCAACCACTACATATAATTTGGTATATGGTAGATGAATAAACAAAACAAAGTTCTTCTAATAGAATGGTTACCTAGGAAGTGTACATGACACGATCCAAAGGGTTTTGTTAATTCAAAGGATGCTAAAAAGGGCATGCAAACTTCAATGGTTGAAGTAAGCATCGCGGAGTTGGAATCTTCACCGTGATGAAAAGGAGTTTTCATCCGGAGACGATGAAGATGCTTGCATTTGCAAGAAATTAAGTGGGAGCGCTGAGACACATTTCTAATACATTATGTGGATGACATCTTGTTGATTAGAAATGATGTATCTTTTATTGACAAAGGTTAAGAATTTCATTTCGATGAAAGACTTAGGCAAAACCCGAATATTTAGCATGAATGTCTATAGTGGATAGACTGTGACGCTAATATGGTTATGCCAAACGTACATATATGAGACATTGAAGGAGTTCAATATAGAAACAACAAGAAACAGTTCTTGTCGCATGAAAAAGAATTGAATCAAGATTCAAGTGTATCGACACTTGATAAATGAAACAAGATTCAAGTGCTTTGACACTTGATGAGTGAAATCACGAGAATGTTTTGATCAATCATACCATGATATGTACACATCCAGATATGTCCTATGCTCTAAGTGTTATGAGCATATAGCAGAATGAATCATAAAATGATCATTGGACGATAGTGAGGATATTCTTATGATCTTTTGGAAGAACTAAGAATATATTTGTATAGAGGTGACAAACAATTACAAATAGTTCATTGTAAAGCGTTACAATGATACTAGTTTTATCACAAGATACAAATTAAGTTTATCTCAATTTAAACTATGGGTGGCACAATGTAATGGAAAGGAGATTCCATGATGGATTTGGATGAAATCCATAGTTAAGACATTGTGACGAATACTACAACAAAAAGGCTAAGTATATGCTGCTATAGTAGCAGCAAAGGAGGGAATTTGTGTCAAGTAGTTTGTTATCAAACTAAGGTGTGGTTCGCAACGGGCTAACACTGACGATATATTGTACGACAATAGTATCGACGTGATTTAAACCCAAGGAACTAAAGGTCTCACCGAAAGACCAAATTTATACAATGCCATCTCATTGGAGAATGAGTGATGCGTGAAGATGCAAAGACATGCAAATACACACGGACCTGAAAGCGTCAGATCCGTAGATTATGTTAACCACTTGCAGTTGCGTATATAGAACACCAGAAAGCCATATGTGTTCAGTACACAAAGTTTTCAAACTAGATTATTGTCTCTAGTGCAAGTGGGAGACTGAAGGGAATATGCCCGAGAGGCAATAATAAAGTGGTTATTATCGTATTCCTTGTTTATGATAAATGTTTATTTTACATGCTATAATTGTATTAATACGGAAACGTTAATACATGTGTGTTTAATAAACAAAAGGTAGTTCCTAGTTATATCTCTCTTATAAACTAGCTCGTTGATTAACAAGATGATCAAAGTTTCCTGATCATGGACATTGGATGTTGTTAATAACGAGGTCACAATATTAGTGTAATGATGTGATGAACATTCATCCGAAGTATGGCATTACGATCAAAGTCATTGAGTTTATATTGCTATAACAACTTACGAAGTGATCCTAATCCTTAGATCATGAGATCATGTCAATCACTAACACCGGAAGAGTTTCTCGATGACATCAAACGTCACACCGTAACTGGGTGATTATAAAGATGGCTTTAGAACTACTAAAGTGTTATGTTGAGACCCATGGATCGAGAGTGGAATTTGTTCATCCCGATGACGGATAGATATGCTCTGGGCCCTCTCGGTGATATCACATTGATTAGCTTGCAAGCAAGTGATTTGATCACTAGAATGTTATATCACGGGAACGAGAAAATAGTGCATGTCGGTAACGAGATCAAACTAGGTATGGAGATACCGATGATCGAATCTCGGACATGTAATATATCGTGAAACAAAGGGATTAAGATACTAGCATAAAAGGTTCACACGATCACAGAAGTCATCGTTGAATGTGTGGGAGTCAGTATGGATCTCCAGGTCCCGCTACTGATTATTGATCGGAGAAGGGTCTCGATCATGTCCGCATTATTCGCGAACCGTAGGGTGAAACAATTAAGGGATACCGACACCATTCGGAGCAAATGATATGCCAGAAAAAGAAATGGAAAGCGCAGGAATTTATTTCACTAGACACCGGAACTGTTTCGGTTGAAATTGCTGAAACTGTTTTTGCATGTGAAATAGAATACTAGCAAGGGGTTTTATGTGAATGTTTGTTAATTAAAGTAATTAACAAAATTCTGAATAAATAAATAAAAGAGTTTTATTTAAATGAGAGCTTGCATTAATTTTGGTGGAAAATTAATGCATGTGAGTGGAATTGTGAGTGGAGAGGTTTTTATGTGAGGGGAGATTCCACCACATGAATGAGGGAGAGGTGGGGGCACCCTCCATGGCCGGCGGCCATGCCCCCTTGGGCTGCCCCCTCCCCTATAAAAAGACCCCCTCCTCTCACTTGTCTCTTACACCTCCTCGCGAAGGATCTCTCTCCCCCTTTAGAATTTCCCCATGGTCTCGGATCAGCGAGATACATGTTCCTGGTGGCTTTTTGTGGAAGGATTTATTGCTTCCGCTGCTTCGCTGGAGCGAGGGCGCGGAGGTTGTCGGGGTACCCGTACGTGTGTGCGATCACGGATGCACCACTGCTTTGAGGTGCTGGACCGGCTGGACCAGACGGACTTCATCACGATCTTGAGATCGGCAAGCGTTCGTCTACATCATCCACGAGTACAACCTCGTTAACGCTATTCGGTCTTCGAGGGTATATATTCTATAGATGTATATCCACCCGTTGCTTGTATCTAGTAGATAGATCTTGGTACATAGATGTTCCCATCGTAGGAAATTTTTTGTTTTCTATGCTACGAACCCTACAACAATGCCTCCTCATCACTACGCTAGATAGCTCGTTTGCTGTCAAGAAGGTATGTCAACACCTTCATGCTCCACGCAATGCACATTAGTGACCATTAGGTGCATCATGCACTATGTTAACATGACTCTGTCCAACAGTTTGCATCTTTTGATTGACATATCTAGTCTCCTATGTGCATTCTCTCATGCTAATTGGGCCAGTATTCTGATGATTAGCGATGCACAAGGGATATGTCTTCTTCTATGGCCCCAATTAGATCACCTAAAGTGCTCACAAACAAGCCAGGGTGTCATGTTCGAGTAGAGAGTCATAATATAAGGCACTTCCCATTGCAAATGCCGAGCTAATTTTGGTTTTGTCAGTGCCTCAAGAATTGGGAATTTCAGTGGACCATCCACCATTCCTTTGGTGTGACAACATCGGCGGGACATATTTTCCATCAAATCTAGTGATTCATGCTAGAACAGAACACATCGAGACTGTCTATCTTTTTTAGGGAATGAGTTTCACATTTATAACCTACTATCTGTCATGTTTATCTCATCAAAGGATCAACTTGCCGGCATATTCACCGAGCCGCTACCATTGCCAAAGTTTTAGGCTTGCCGACGCAATCTTAACTCGCTAGATATTGTTAAGATTGATAGAGGGTGTTAGATATGTTGTATGTTTGGTAGCTTCCGATCTAATCCTAATCGAACCGGCTAATGCATAGTATATGTAACATCCACTGACACTTTTTTGAAAGGATCATATATTAATATAGCCAAGATACTAACTACGCCTAGCCTCTGCAACAACGCATTATCCTATTGGTATTATGGATACACACAGCCGAAAAAATAAGAAGAATTAAAAAAACAAAAGTATCGCTACAGCGATCAGATTCATAGTAGCAGCGACACTAACACCACCGGGACAACACCAGAAGTACAATCTCTACAATAGCAACGCCTTCAAGAAGGAAACAACGCACAAGCACCATCTTCGCCTGATCAAAGATCATATATTTTCGCCCTAGAGAAATTCCTCTTTCACAAAACAATGCCATCAAGAAGGCCATTTCTAGACACAACCAATTAAGATCAGACCTTGAATTTTCACCCATGCAAAGTAAGACTCTAAACTCCTCCTATGCTACTACCCCCACTTTCCGATGTTGCTGCTACAAGTCACGAATCACCAAGCCAATTCCTCATAGCCACTAGGACTCCACCCACCATTGCTAGTCCCCAAAACTCGGATTCGATGACATACTCCGCACACTAACTTCATCATGGAACTAAAGACATGTCTCATGATGGCTACAAACTTCAGAGCTTCGCCTCACACTAGTATAGAAAATATGATAGCCGGATTCCTTACCGCCAACGAAGTTGGTTCGGGGTCGCCGACAGTAAGGAATTCCAGGGCTTCCTCGCATTACCGCCGGAGAACACAAACAGAGAGCACCGGGGTTAGCCCAAGTACCACCAGCGAACAGAGCTTTTGCGCACCGGGGCTGTGGTGGGCCGCGTGCCCCCGGATGGGCCGCCCTTTAGCGCCGGCGAAACCGGGCCGTGTTATGTCGTGTACAAGGGCAAGGTTCCCGGAGTCTACGATGGCTGGGAAGATTGTAGGAGGCAGGTTCACCATTTTAGCGGCAAAAGTTACAAGGGCTACACCACTTTGGAGGAGGCGGAAAATCGATACACCAACTTTTTAGCGCGGCGGAGGAGAGAGATATGGAGGAGACGGATGACCCCCTTTGTCGTGATGATGCTCGCAGCCACCGTCGCCTCTCTATTATATTATGTCATTTTTGTTTAGCCATGTCGTGCAACTGCAGAGACTTGTGTCTATGTTTGTGTAATATTTGCTAGTTGGAGTCAAAGTTTTAACCATATGGTCGACTTTCTACACTTATGTTCTCTATTTGTGTTATTGATGCATGCTATGAACATTTGCGTACTTCCTATATATGCTGTGTCACTGGTGTGTACATTTTGTTGTCATTCTGGTATTACTGTGCATATTTCTATGTATACTGTGTATACTATGTATTTCGAGCAGTTTTTTACTCCTGTTAATAATACCACTGGCGAACAGATGCACTACCCCCGACGAGTTGGGGTTCTCCTGTGGTAGGGGGCACTACCCCCGGCGAATAGGGAAGGGCGCCCATGGTACTACAGTACCTCCGGCGAATAAGTCTGTCCGCTGGCGATGACAAACATTATCCCCGACGAATAAGTGCACGCGCCGGCGATGTGGCATTACCGACGGTGAGATGGTCGCCGGCGAACCCTAACTCGCCGGCGGTAGGCCTTTTTGGTGCACCGGGGATGAGGTTTTCCCTACTAGTGTCGCTCCCTTGAAACCAAACTGTCGGAAAAAACACGGTTGTGCACGAACAAATCTCATCCGTTCTGGAAATCTCGAGCATGAATCCCCTCTTTTATTCAGGCCGAGCCCCCACGCGACCAACCATCCCGGCCGCCCGATCTACAGGTAGGCCGGAAAAATGATGACACCCTCGGTGCCATGCCCTAGGCACCGAGCAACACCATGGGGGAGGAGATCAGGTCGCCCCGGTCCGCCGCCACCGCGCCGCCTTGCCAGATCAGGCCCAAAACCACCTCAAACCCCCGCAAGAGGCCGAAGAGTGCCAAGGGGATCACCGCCGAGCCTCCGTTCGCCACGCCATAGGAACTCTGAGCGCTGCAGAACGACCAGGGAAGCCTTGTCACCGTGATACCCGATGCGCATCATATCCTCCATGGGGAAGCATCCCTCGTCGCAGTCCCGCCCGAGAGGAGATGAGCTCGTCCGAAGCCCTAGTGGCGGTGGGGGAGGAGGGGAAGGAGCGGTGGAGGGGGTCTCGGGCGGCGGCTAGGGTTGCCCCTCCCGTCGCCTCGAGGGGGGACGAGAGTATAAGGGACCAGATGTTTTTCTTGAAACATATATACAACGAATGAACATCAAGCTAGTTAGCGTTGAGTAGTTTCCTAATCAGCCTAGCTGTCCAGGTTTTACATTGATTAAGTCAACCCGTACCTACTATTGGTCATCTTGTTTTTCACTCCTTATATCTGCAATCAGCATGACTCTTATTCACTTATCACAGCACCACCGAACCGCCACGAGGCCTCACCAATACAGCACGTGCATCTGCCCATTTGATGCTTATTATTAGTCACATCTATGATATATAAACTCCCATATATGTTCATGTGAACCAAAAGAAACAACAAAGGAATGCATGTGTACATATAATGTTGCGCAAGCGTAAACATAAGCATGTCTTGTCTTTTTATTTGTTTTCCCCGGTTTCTATCTTGATGGGCACAAGAGGTATCGGGACCAAGAAATTTAGCTCCTAGATTGCAAAGCGTACATCTTCAAATGTTGCAACGACACATAATCACAGGAAACGACCTACCGAGATCATGTGTATGATATGGGCTTACCAAAAGCACACAGCCTGTAATTGAGTTGTGCATCAGGATGGGACACTATAGGCCTGTGGTCATGTCCAAAAATGCCTGCAGCGGAGGGTTCGTAGACATACAAAAGTGTTGCCAAGAAGAGTTGCTGATGGCACTGTCATTATTCCACGTTTGCAACTCTTTGTAATTTAGTACTGCACCAATAGTGTGTGTCTGTGTACACAAGAAAAGTATTCATATCCAGCCATTACAAACTTTCCCCCTTGCACTGACTAGTGTTACGTTTTTTCCATTTCTTAGTAGGAATATCACGGCTTGTCTCAAATGTTTAGTACAATGTCACGAGCCAAAATGCCAAACTAAAAAAAAAGTACTTAGAAACTGGAGCAATTTCCACGGCTATTAAGAAACAGTAAAGGGAAAATCTAACGATCAGCGCCGCACAACACAAGTACCGTGCGGCGGCACCCATACGAATCACTAGTGGAAACGAGGCCTTTTGTTGATTCTGGAAAAGGGCTTTAACACCGGTTTTTTTACGAACCGGTGTTAAAGCGCGGGGGGGGGGGGGGGGGGGGGGGGGGGGGGGGCGTACCAGCGTGGCCCTTTTGTGCGGCAAAAAGGAGCCCCCCTCTAACACCGGTTTGTGGCACGAACCGGTGTTAAAGGACCCTGCACCAGTGGTCCGCGCAGCCCCCCTTTAACACCGGTTCGTGGCTTGAACCGGTGTTAAAGAGGGGGGGGGGCTATATAAGACACCGCAGCCCACACCCCACTCTTCCATTTTTTCACTATCTCATTTTGGAGCCTAGCAAGAGGGTGTGAAGAGTGCTAGTTTGTATTTTTTTTTCATATGCACAAGAGGTGTTCGGTGAAATGACCGAGAGCTCAAAATAAGTTTTCTCGTTGCTCTTTTCTTCTCGGTCGATGTCGGCAACTATCCTTTCATGTGTCATTGATGTACTATATATATAAATGGTCATCTCCCTATTAATTTTTGATATATACTATATATTAATGCAGATGAACCGGCAATGGATGTACGGTGACCGCCGCACTTCCGAGTCCTGTTTTGTGGCTGGACCGGGACTATGAAGAAGTTGTCCCGATTCGTACTTACCATTAAGATCTGATCTCCAAACGCGCGCGGTCACATATTAGGGAGTTCCTCTATGACCAGTTTCTTGGAGATGCCGGAGGACTGGGATCCGGCGGCATCTCCCTGAAACTGGTCGTAGTGGTGTCCCTGCTCTCGAAAACCATCTTGCAGCTTGTAACTTATCTAACTAGATCAATACGCCTGGGAACTAACTAATTTCACATATTAGGGAGTGCCTCTATGACCAGTTTCTCGGAGATGCCGGAGGACTGGGCTCCGTCGGCATCTCCCTGAAACTGGCCGTAGTGGTGTCCCTTCTCTCGAAAACCATCTTGCAGCTTGTAACTTCTCTAACTAGATCAATACGCCTGGGAGCTAACTAATTTCACATATTAGGGAGTGCCTCTATGACCAGTTTCTCGAAGATGCCGGAGGACTGGGCTCCGTCGGCATCTCCCTGAAACTGGCCATAGTGGTGTCCCTGCTCTCGAAAACCATCTTGGAGATGCCTCAAACTGGCTACAGGACTGGACTCACAAGGATGCCTATTTATAGTACAAGCAGCTCGGCATAGTGTCGACACTTACGAAATAATGTCGACACTCACCCCTATTATTAGTGCTGACTCGTGTTTTATCCCGGTTGGTGTCTCCAACCGGGACTAAAGGTTCATCTTTAGTCCCAGTTGATGACACCATCCGGGACAAGGTACACGCCGCACGACATAATGTCGACACTCACCCCTATCATTAGTGCTGCCTGGCCCAGCCTGCTGAAATCCCTCCAATCATCCCATTTTTAGAACAATGTCATATTTCTTCTGTTAATAGTATATGTATTAAATGAGCCATTTTTCGTCCTTCTATTTCTTCCCTCCATTTTTCTTCCCGCCATTTTTTCCCGCCATTTTTCTTCCCGCCATTTTTTCCCGCCATTTTTCTTTCCGTCAGTTCTTCCCTCCAGTTCTTCCCGCAAGTTCTTCACTATATATATATGTAGGGTTGGCCTCCATTGTCATTGCACATCTCTAGACTCATATCTACAACCTCATCACTCTTTCCCATGGCTTCCACCGTAGCACTAACCCTCAGGGAGGTGGAGGCGCTTTGCGCCTCGAACTACCCCTGCCCGCCGGGCTACTGTGTCCCCGTCAACTGGATGCTGAGCGCCGGAGGCGTGCCGGTTCCTCCTGTCCCTCTAGGTGTGGCGCGCCGGATGGCCATCACGAACCGCTACTACTTCGAGCTCACGCCAAAGCAGCGGAGGAATCCCAGATGGCATCCCGACTATTTCCCTACTTGGGAAGCCTTCTTCGTGGATCGGCGTGAGAGGGCACTCGCCAGACACGAGGAGGACGGCCCACCTCCTCCGAACTTCAACGAGGCCGGCCGTCGGCTATGGTGGCGCAGTCGGACTCTCCAGAGCGTCATGGCCTATGACACTGCCGCCGACTCTAACCCCCGTCTGCGCTACCCTCAAGTCCAGCCCACACATACTCAGCCTTCAAGGTTCAATTACGGCGACCCCGACAACGACAGCGATGACGGCGGCGGCGAGTACGACGACTACAGTGGCGAGTATTACAAGTGTAGGCAGGAGCATGACTGAATCACTCCAACATTCCGAAACAAGTTCGGCCGATTGTTACTTAATCTGGCCATGAATCGTCGTGCTTTATGTAACTTACTATTAGTTGCATTCTGTATTTTAATTCCAGTTCTATCTCCTTCACAAAATGACCTATCTCATTCGAGTTTCTTGGCTTTCGGGTCAAATGACCAATGTTATGGCTAGAATCAAGGTATAGTTTGTGATAATATGGACATATTGTGCATACATGTGCATCATGGCATGGCAAACAATGTTGCAAGAGGAAGTTTTCCTTTTTATCGCACCAAAAAGGCATTTTCCATTTTCCGAGCATAAAAAATGGACGGTTTTGTGAAGCAACCACCAAATGGCTAGTTCAAAAAACCACCAACACATTTTACAAAAAATACTAGACCACCTTATATGGACAATGTACCAACAGGGGGATCTGAAACCTTTCCGTCCACCTCTGGTGAAAAATACAAATTCCTGCCGAATCGGCAGAAAGTGGGTCAGATATGAACTACAGGAAGTTGGATTTGACAATTTATTTTTGTTTGAATTGAATAATCAAAATTTATGTAAGTGTTTTAATCATTTTGAAAATTTTCATCTAAATTAAATATAAAATGTTTTTACATGAATGGATAGATATTATTTTTCTGAATATTATGATATATTATTCATATTTTTCTGAGTTGAAATGTATAAGATATGAATTTTCTAAATTCATATCCTATTTTTTGAATTATAAAATGACCCCACCACTTTAATGCATGAAATAAATGCCCCCCTTTAACACCGGTTCCAGCCACGAACCGGTGTTAAAGGGGGGGGGGGGGCATTTATTTCGTTTCGCGCGCGCACCCCCCTTTAACACCGGTTCGTGGATGGAACCGGTGTTAAAGGGGGGGGTGCGGGCGTGAAACGAATTCCCCCCCTTTAACACCGGTTCCTGGCTGGAACCGGTGTTAAAGGGGGGGTATAAATGCGTTGCTCTTCCTCTTCCTTCCCCCCCAGCCAGATTGATCGAGC
The DNA here is from genome assembly GCA_910589765.1 of Avena atlantica. NCBI lineage: Eukaryota > Viridiplantae > Streptophyta > Magnoliopsida > Poales > Poaceae > Avena > Avena atlantica. The sequence continues at coordinate 362,394,730 of OU342736.1, forward strand.
GCAAAGGAGCAGAGCACAGGAGCCGCGGCGGAAAGAGACGCCGCCAGGCTGCCCCGCGACGTCGACCACGCCTTCGCCGTCCACCGCCGCCCCGCCGTCGGAAACCACCCCGCCGTCGGAACTCTCGGGAGCGGCGCCTCCGCCGCCACCGCGCCGCCGCGCGCCACCACTCGCCACTGACCCCGCCGTCCTCGCCCGGTGCCGCCACTCCCCGCCGACCCCGCCACCCACGCCGCGCCGCTGCCCGCAGGTGAGCATGCCGCCGCCGATTTTTGGTTATTTGGTTAGTGGTTAGTGTTATTTGGTTAATTAGTGGTTAGTTATAGTGTTAGTTAGTGTTAAATTAGTATAGTGTTATATGTGTATGTATGTGTATGTGTATTTGTTAGTGATTGGTTAGTGTGTATGTGTATTTGTATATGTATGTATATGTATGTGTATATTTATATGTGTATGTATATTTTTTGTATGATATATATGTATATATATTTGTATATGTATGTGTATATATGTATATATTTTTTGTATGTGTATATATGTATGTATGTGTATATATGCATCACTTGACCTTACTTGGAGCCGCCGCCCGCGTCGGCCGCCACCGCCAACTCGGAGCCGCTATTGGAGACGATCTTTGTTAGAATCTAACTCAGACTGCCTCACTATTGGAGACGGTCCCTAGTATAGACCATCTGAGATTGAGGAGTTCTTGCAAGTGGTCAGAAATATTGGACGTATCCATCTCGTACTTGTTAGAGGCGTTTTCCTTTTTGCACCGTTCGAGGTCGCATATCTTAGAGCCGCAAAGAAAAACCGGCTCGGGTGGTCTGCACTTAGAAGCTATGCACTTGAGCTGAAACGAGAAACCGTATGAGGCCTATGGGAAATTGACATCTCTAAGTAATATGCTTGTACTAGTGTAAGGCGCTTTGTGGACTCAAGTAGGCACCATATTCCCGACATTCTTGTTTTGGTACTCAAGATTTTTCTCCCTGATTGCCGACACTTTTCTATTCATGCTTCATAGCCCAAATATTACTATGTACCTACTCGTGTATGTCGATGATATAATTCTGGTGAGCTCTTCCCCTGCTGCTGATGATTGCATGGTACAAGGTCAGTGCTCTGAGTTTGTTGTCATGGACTTGGGGACCCTGTATTTTTTCCTTGGTTTGGAAGTCTCCTCTTCCTCTAAGGGTATTTCTCTCACGCAAAATAAGTATGCACTTGATAATATTTGTTGAGCCAAAATGCTTAAGTGTGATCGTTCCTATACTCCAATGGAGACTGGCGATACGTTTCCATCCGCTAATAGTGATCTGTTGTCAACATATGATGATACTACCTCCTCATCATTCGACTAGATATCTCATTTGCTATCAAGAAGGTCTATCAGTACCTTCATGCTCCATGAGACACACATTGATTGCCATTAGGTGCATCCTTCACTATGTCACCCCGACTGTGTCCCACAGTTTGCATCGTTTTGTTGACATGTCCACTCTTCTCTATGCATTTCTGATGCTAATTAGGCTGGTATTCTGATGATTGGTGACCCACGGGTGATATGCCTTCTTCTATGGCTCTGGTTTGATCACATGGGGGATATGCCATATTCTATAGCCCTAGTTGATAACCTTCCAAACAATCCACGGTGTCATGTTTGAGTAGAGAGTCATAATATAAGGCACTTTCCATTGCAACTGTCGGGATGATTTGGGTTTAGTCACTGCTTCAAGGATGGAGGGTATTGTGCGTCCCCTAGGGGATCGAAAGTTTTGATCCGATGTTCCTGTAGTGACATGTGTCCTAGGAAAATCCCTCTTTTGCTACATTTGTGTCGCTTTTACTACATTTCTTCTGTTTTTGCTATATTTTGGTATCGACTCGGATTTGCTACACACGGGCATAGCTGCGCATAGGCTTAGGACCGTTGGATAAAGAAATCACATACACTACTAGCTTAGATGGTAATGGCTGGATCTTGAAAGTAGTAACGGTGCCTAACGGCGTTTGAAGCAGCGCGTGTGTGTACTTGCATGCGATTCCTAGGGGCTCGTGAAAACCCTAAAAATTTTAGCTCGTTGTTTGGCAAAAAAACGTTTAGCATCTAAAATGGAAAGATAAGTCAACAAGGCTTAAAATAAGTTCTACATAGTATGCAAACCCTAGTGAAGGTTTGTGGTACGGTTATATCGAGATAGGCGGTGCGCCACGGGTAGGGGTACAGGTGCGCCACGGATGTTTTTTTCAAAAATAAAAAAAATGCAAAAAACACCCTGGTGTTGAATTGCAAAAGCAATCGGGTCCGCATCGCCGCCGTCGTGTCGCCTCGCTGGAGCATGGTGGCCGTGGCCACGACCTACCACCGTAGGGAGGTGCGGGAGGCCGTGGCCGTGCTACTCCTCGCCGGCATCGAGGAAGAGAGGGAGAATGAGGTGTGGCTGGAGAAGGGAGGAGGTCGCCGCAAGGAGAAGGAGGTCGTCGGCGGTCGTCGGAGCTCGTCGGAGCTCTTCGTGACTGCAAGGAGGAGGAGGCGAGGAGGAGGCCGCAAGGAAGGAGGTCGTCGCCGTCGTGACTGCAAGGAGGAGGAGAAGGTCGCCGCCGCCATCGTCACTACAAGGAGAGGAGGATGCCGGAGAAAGGAGGAGGAGAAGGCCACCGTCGCCATCGTCAGTGCAAGGGAAGGAGGAGAAGGAAAGGAGGAGGAGGAGAAGAGAGAAGGAAAGGAGGAGGAGGAGAAGAGAGAAGGAAAAGGAGGAGGAGAAGAGAGAAGGAAAAGGAGGAGGGATGAGAATGAAAAGGAGAAGAGGGAGAGAATAGGGGTAGGTGGGCGGGGTGGTGATTCAAATTTGAATCCCGTCCAAGCTTATCCGTGGCGCACTAGGTGGTGGTGCGCTACGGGTAAGTTGCCCTCTATTTTTTTTCTGCGGGAAAAAACAGTCTTTTGACCGTAACTTTTTACTCTTTTCGAATTTTGAAATCTAAAAAATCGCTAAACGACTTGCGAGCGGATGCGAAATCTCGTTCTCGTCATTTTGGTATATTATACGATTTTTTCGATATCGTATGCAAAAGTTACGGCCTTTTTACCGTGGCATGACTTTTTTTTTGCAAATAAATTCGAAACTCATGTTTGTTAATTTTACTAGAAGATATAACACATTACCTACCTAAATATGAAAGGATTTATTTTTTAAAGTGTTTATCATTTTCTTTTATTTTTTGCAAAGCCTAAAAAGGCGATCACAGCAGAGAGGGCATGCGCTTAGGCGTAGCGCACCCCCTCCATGTGCGCCACGGTTGACGCTAACAACCATAGCGCACCTACCCTATGTGCGCTACGAATGTCTGGCGTGCGGCCAACAGGGCCCTGGGCCACACATATCTGTGGCGCACTATGGTCATGTGCGCCACGGTTGTTCTAGTTACTAGTAGGGCACTGCCCATAGGTGAGCCACGCCTGTTTTAGCCGTGGGGCACTTCAACCATGTGAGCCACGGATGTGCTGATTACCTATAGCCATTTTTCTAGTAGTGACATCAGCAAGTTTCTCTCAGTAGAGACCGAGGTTATCGAACCAGAAGGAGAAAGTAAACGTCACACAGATGTTGCAAACAACGTGGAGACCTGCACAACACAAACTCAAGACTTTATCCCAAAGAATCAGTGAGGTTGTCAAGCTCACTGGTTTGCTGTAATAAAGAATTTAACTGTATGGTGTGGAAGGTAATGGTGGTTTGCAGCAAGTAAACAGTAACAATGGAAGATGTATCAATGGTAAATATTGGACCGGGGTCCACTAGAGGTGATCTCCTTAGATAAACAACATGGCATTAAGGGTAAACAAATTACAGCAGGGCAATTGACAGAAACTGAGCAAGGCATAACAATAAAATACTAGTCAGAAAAATCTTATGAGATTAGATTGGGAAATACAACAAGATACATAGACCGCCATCCAATTGCAAATATGACTAGAAGTCCACCTTCAGGTTATCATCCGAACCCCCTCTAGTATTAAGTTGTAAGCAACATACAACTGCTTTAAGCAAAGTGTGTAAGGTAAACAATCCACTTGTTCCACGAACAAGAGACCGTAGTTTTCTCCCTAGTAGCAACAACACATCTACAACCGAAGAGATTTATATCACTTCCCTTGGAAACTAGAGGCATGAACCCACTATCGAGCATAAATACCCCCTCTTGGAGTCACTAGCAACTACTCAGCCAAGACAGCTACTAACAACGAAGAGCATGCAAGCTCACAAACAACACAGACATGATAGAATCATAAAGACAAAACCATTAACCAAACTGACATAATAATCTCAATATCCATCGGATCCCCGCATACACAACATGCATGATTACAAATAGATTAGATCTTGATCATGAACGGAGCTCACAAGATCTATACATGAAATCACAAGGAGGAGATACAACCATCTAGCTACTACATGGACCCATAGTCCAAGGTGGAACTACTCACACATCATACCAGAGAGAAGGCCTCCAGGATGATCTCCCCTCCGGGAGGGTGGCGGGAAGAACTTCAGTCCCCCCGATCTAGGGACGACGGTGGCAGTGGATATAGAAGGTTTCGTGGATTTTTGATCGGGTACTTAGGGTTTCTGCATCGGGGGCTTCTTATAGGTGAAGATGTGAGGCTGGGAGGCGACCAGGGGGGCCCCACCGTGCACAGGCGCGGGTCCACCCTAGCCCGCGCCTGGGGGGGTGTGGTGTCCCTCTGGCACCTCTCCGTCTCGTCTTCTGGATTCGTGTTCCCCATGGTAAAATATTGACTTCGGCTTTTGTCCCGTCCAATTCCGAGAATATTGATTTTCTGCCATTCTAGAACAAAATACAGAAAAAACAGGCAACTGGCACTATGGCAACTTATTAATAGGTTATTTTCAGAAAAGATATAAAAACACCTCAAAGTGTAGACAAAGCAAAGCAAAGTAGATACTAAATAAGCATGGAGCATAAAAAATTATAGATATGTTTCCGACGTATCAAGCATCCCCAAGCTTAACTCCTGTTCGTCCTCGAGTAGGTAAGCGATAAAAAGAATAATTTTTGAGGTGACATGCACCATCAAAACCAAGATCAAACCATTTGCAAGCATTGAAAGCTGGGATCAAAGAACTCTAAACATGTGCATCAAAGATGGAGTTCTAACAATAAGACAAAGTAACTATGCATGCAACATGGCAGGCTACAAACAAAGATCATGAATAATATGCATTGAAAAACGTTTGTTTGTTTCACATACAGAAAACATGGCATAGTGGCATTCATCGTATCCCTCATAGAGTAGCAAATAGATGCATAGAACACCTTCAAAGTTCACAAGGGTGACTAGAAACAAGTAGCACAAGAACAAGTAATATCACAATATGCATCAATCAATAAGTTTTGGAACACTGCACACAAAATGACAACTATGCTCTCTTAATGGTGCCTAAAAGGTAGAAGGTGGAGACTCAAATAATGGTGGAAGGGATTTCAAGGTTCAAAAAGAGCTTCCAAAAATTATGGTACTTGTTAGCTTTCAACCCTCATTGCCCCTATCATAAGCATCTTGAAGTGGTTAAGGTTAAAGTGAACAAACTATGGAGTATATGCTTGACAAAGTATAAGTTGGCAATCTCAAGTCCCTTGAATACGAGGGCCACACCTCATGCTACTCAACTTCAGTCACCTGCAAATTCTTGTCATTGTAAGTACATGCATATCATAGAGAACCGCCAACGGGGTACCCCTTGCACATGGTACAGGAGCTATCCCATAACCAAAATGACAAGGCAAGCAGACAATGAGCATCTCAACGATCTTTTTATTTACTATATGCATAGCTTTTATTGAGGATGCTTCATAGATAGCTCAATATGGTGATGCTGCAAGTTTCCACCATGATTAGGAATGGATTAGGCTAGTGGCCCAGACGTTTCTCGAACACAAAATACAAACTCCATGGACTTACAAGTTGCCTCTTTATTTCACACCGGCGATATCCATAGACAAAAGAGCATGATATGAACTGAGTACAAAGTACAAGTGCAATGTTGAAAATGTTCCCCATGACAACATGGTTCTGCTAATTCCAACGTATAAGTGCAATCATATACAACATAGACGACACAATGGTTCAAGCTTATTAGGGGCAAAGAATATAAAGTGTGCCATCAAGTTTGTGAGGGCTTTATCACTAAGTTTTCATATAAAAAATAGTTTTTAATTGGAAGATAGTTGAAAACAAGAATATACTTGGAATGGTGTAACACACCATGCATAGGAGTTTATAGTGGAAACTTTGGAAAAAAATGGTTTCTTGGGAGTTGGAAGCATGAGTAGAGCTTACTCATACAAGTGGAGGCTAGCAATAGACAGGGAGCAACCAACTAAGAGAGCATAATGGCCATAATCATGCAGAGCAACAAAGTTTTACTAATCAAAGCATAGAGTGGTACTACAAGTCAAGGACTAAATGATCATAGAGGCCATGGTGACTTTTCATAGTAATAACATGGTGTGAGCATGTGCCAAGTCAACCCAAACAAAGCATCAAAGGAGAATACCACAATACTATGCTTTTGCATGCTAAAACAACGCATAATTTCTTTAAGGCACACTAAGAAATCCCAATTGTTTGGAACAAGACATGCTACAGAAATAATCACAAAGCATAAGGTCAAAACAAAACCTAGCATGTCATGCTAAAGTCTAAGTCACAGTCAATGCAAGCTCCTCTTGCACTTACAAGCAAGAACTTCCTTCTCCTTTCCAACACCAAGCAACTTATTTGCAACAACACAGTGAGAACGGGGGTCCAAACTAATTTATTCAAGCAAACTAAACAAACTAAGAAAAGCAAATAAAAACTAAGATGCTCCAAGAACAACACAAATGTGCATGAAACAATAAAAACGAAGTGTCTAGACAGACCTGAGCTTTTTATTGATGAAGAAGGGGATGCCCAAGGCATCCCCAAGCTTTGACGCTTGTACCTCTTGGATATTTCTTGGGGTGACACCGGGGTGGCATCCCCAAGCTTGAGATTTTGTCCATTCTTCATCTCATTGCATCATTCTCTCTCTACACCTGAAATTTTTCCTTCATACAAAACTTCACACAATCTTCATTAGCAACATTAGTTTATTCAAAAGATATTAGACCTCTGGCAAAGCTTTGGAACAACAAAACTTTTCACTAAAAACATAATCTACTGTAGTAACTCCTTCAAAAAGCTCAATTCCCCAAAAGATAACTCAAAAAGGAATCAATAAGAAGCAAATGCAAATCATGGCAGAAATCTGTCAAAACAGACCAGCAGGTAGAAACCAATTTTTTTCGAACATCTTCTGTTGCTCAAATAAAAAATTGTTGAACTAACTAAAGTTAGCTAACATACTGGGGGATTTATTCGTAAATTTTTTGAGCTCAATACGAGTTGTATAGACTCCTCACGAATTTTTATGGTGGAGGAAAGAAATTTGTTTCGGGACAGCAACTCCCCAAATCTTACTTCCCTCTCATTAGAGGTCATTCTTGGAACAAAAAGCAAACAAAAATGATAAGGAGAGGTCATTACTAAAGTAATAACTTTCAAGACTCAAAGAAACTCTTGGGTTATATCCCAACAAGTATTTTTCTTTAACGCCTTTAAGTTAGGCACAAGAATCAAGAAGAATCAAGTATTTTCAAATGAGGAAGCATTCACATCAAACCTTGCTTTCAAAGGAGGATAAAAAATCAACTTCTCTCTCCTCATAGGGAAGTGCTCAATACCTTTATTAAATGGAAAATGATATTTAATGATCCCTTCTTTCATACCAATGATGGCACCAACTGTTCTAAGAAAGGGTCTTCCCAAAGTAATAGGACAAGAAGCATTGTATTCAACATCCAAAACATAGAAATCCACAGGGACATAAGCATTGTTAACCATAATGAGAACATAATTAATACTCCCCATGAGTTTCTTCTTAGCATTATCATTAAGTGGGACATCCAAATAACAATCTTCCAACAGTGGCAAATCAAGCATTTCATAAATCTTCCTAGGCATAATAGAGACACTAGAACCAAGATACATGAAGCTTTGAGATCAAAGTCATTCACTTGCATATTAATAATGGGTTCCCAACTATCTTCTACTTTCCTAGGAATATAAGCTTTGTGTTTTAGCTTCTCTTCCTTAATCTTAACAAGAGCATCTGTAATGTGTTTGGTGAAAGCAACATGCATATCACTAGCATCAGGACTTCTAGCAAGATTTTGTTGGAACATAATCACTTCAGAAATATTGCAAGAATCAATATCAAAATCAAACTTAGCATCACTAGTAGTAGGCTCAATAGGCTTAGGCATAGTAGGAGGAGGAACAGGGACTACTTGTGGTTTAGTGGTGATGGTTCACACAGTATTGTTTCTATCAATTTCATCTTCCCTTTCCCACTTAGCATGAAGTTGAGCTAACAGCCTAACATTTTCATCAATAGTAACTTGTATGGCATGAGCAGTAGCAAAGGTATTTTCCATAGTTTCAGGTTTAGCAGCCATTTTATTAATCAAGGAAGACTGAGCTTCAAACAAAGAGGATATATTTTTCTCAACATTTAAAAGCTTTTCCTCTATAGCCTTATTGAAAGTGGTTTGTTTACTAATAAAGTCTTTGAGCATGACTTCAAGTTCAGAGGGGGCACTTCTAGCATTGTTGTAGGAGTTTCCATAGGAATTGACATTATTAGGAAGATCAGTCCTATAATTGTTGTTGCTACCAAAATTATTCCTATAGGCATTAATGTTGAAATTTTTGTTTCTAATGAAGTTCACATCAACTTGCTCTTCTTGATCAACCAAAGAGGCTAAGGGAACACTATTAGGATCTATAGGAGATTTCCCATTAACAAGCATAGCCATAATAACATCAATCTTATCACTCAAATAGGAGGTTTCCTTAATAGAATTTACCTTCTTACCATGTGGAGCTCTCTCAGTGTGCCATTCAGAGTAGTTAACCATCATATTATCAAGGAGTCTAGTTGTAGCACCCAAAGTGATGCTCATAAAAGTACCTGCAGTAGCTGAATCCAACAAGTTTCTTGAGGAGAAGTTCAAACCTCCATAAAAAGTCTGGATAATCATCCAAGCAGTGAGTCCATGAGTGGGACAATTCTTAACCAAAGATTTCATTCTTTCCCAAGCTTGAGCAACATGTTCATTATCAAGTTGTTTAAATTTCATAATGTCACTTCTCATAGATATAATCTTAGCAGGAGGGTAGTACTTTCCAATAAAAGCATCTTTGCACTTAGTCTAAGAATCAATACTATTTTTAGGCAAAGATAGCAACCATTCTTTAGCCTTTCCTCTCAAGGAGAAATGAAACAGCTTGAGCTCAATAATATCTCCATCTACATCCTTATACTTCTGCATCTCACAAAGTTCAACAAAGTTATTGAGATGGGTAGCATCATCGTCAGAACTAGTACCAGAAAATTACTCTCTCATCACAAGATTCAACAAAGCAGGCTTAATTTCATAAAAGGTAGCATCAGGAGAAAGTGGAGCAATAGGAGTTCTTAGGAAATCATTGTTGTTGGTGCTAGTGAAGTCACACAACTTGGTGTTCTCAGTAGAGTTCATTTTGGCAAAGGTGGGAAAGTCAAAAACAGCAGCAGCAGCAGCTAGAGCATGAACTAATTTTTTTGTGTTTTTGAATAAAGCAAGCAAACCAAACTAGACTAATTTTTTTGGTTTTTTTGAAAAGAGGCAAACAAAAGCAAGAAAAAGGAACAAAGCAAACGAAAAACAAAGTAAAGATAAAGTAAGTGAAGGACTCCCCTGTGAAGACGTCCTTAGCCCCCCGGCAACGGCACCAGAAATCTTTGATGCGTGTACCCAATGTTGACGTGGGACACTTCGTTGGAACCCCAAGAGCAAGGTGTGATGAGCACATCAGCAAGTTTCCCTCAGTATATACCAAGGTTATCGAACCAGAAGGAGGAAGGAAACGTCACACAGGTGTTGCAAACAGCATGGCGACCTGCACAACACAAACTCAAGACTTTGTCCCAACGAATTAGTGAGGTTGTCAAGCTCACCGGTTTGCTGTAACAAAGGATTAACTGTATGGTGTGGAAGGTAATGGTGGTTTGCAGCAAGTAAACAGTAATAGTGGAAGATGTATCAATGGTAAAGATTGGAACGGGTTCCATAGTTCACTAGAGGTTCTCTCCTTAGATAAACAACATGGCATGAAGGGTAAACAAATTACAGCAGGGCAATTGACAGAAACTGAGCAAGGCATAATAATGCAATACTAGTCAGAAAGATCCTATGAGATTCGATTGGGCAATACAACAAGATACATAGACCGCCATCCAACTGCATCTATGACTAGAAGTCCACCTTCAGGTTATCATCCGAACCCCCTCCAGTATTAAGTTGCAAGCAAAAGACAACTGCTTTAAGCAAAGCGTGTAAGGTAAATAATCCACTTATTCCATGAACAAGAGACCGTTGTTTTCTCCCTAGTAGCAACAACACATCTATAACCGAAGAGATTTATGTCACTTCCCTTGAAAACTAGAGGCATGAACCCACTATCGAGCATAAATACCCCCTCTTGGAGTCACTAGCAACTACTCGGCCAAGATAGCTACTAATAACGGAGAGCATGCAAGATGACAAACAACACAGACATGATAGAATCATAAAGACAAAACCATTAACCAAACTGACATAATAATCTCAATATCCATCGGATCCCCGCAAACACAACATGCATGATTACAAATACATTAGATCTTGATCATGAATGGATCTCACAAGATCTATACATGAAATCACAAGGAGGAGATACAACCATCTAGCTACTAAATGGACCCATAGTCCAAGGTGGAACTACTCATGCATCATACCGGAGAGAAGGCCTCCGGGATGATCTCCCCTCCGGCAGGGTGCCGAGAACAACTTTAGATCCCCCCGATCTAGGGACAACGGTGGCGGCGGCTACAGAAGGTTTCGTGGAGTTTTGATCGAGTACTTAGGGTTTCTGCATCGGGGCTTCTTATAGGCGAAGAGGCGAGGTCGGGAGGCGACCAGGGGGGGCCACACCCTGCCCAGGCGCGGGTCCACCCTAGCCCGCGCCTGGGGGTGTGGTGGCCCTCTGACACCTCTCCGTCTCGTCTTCTGGATTCGTGTCCCCCACGGTAAAATATTGACTTCGGCTTTTGTCCCGTCCAATTCCGAGAATATTGATTTTCTACCTTTCTAGAACCAAAAACAGAAGAAAACTGGCAACTGGCACTGTGGCAACTTATTAGTAGGTTAGTTCCAGAAAAGATATAAAAACACCTCAAAATGTAGACAAAACAAAGCAAAGTAGATACTAAACAAGCATAGAGCATCAAAAATTATAGATACGTTTCCGACGTATCATTAATGCATAGCATATATAACATCCACTAACATATGTACAATGAACATCAAGCCAGTTAGCCTTGAGCAGTTCCCTAAATCAACCTACATCTCCAGATTTTACATTGATTAACGCAGCCCGTACCTACTATTGGTTATCCCGTGTTCACTCCTTATATATGCAATCAATATGACTCTTATTCACTTATCTCAGTGAGAAATATCAATGCATCACCGAAATGCCACGAGGCCGCACCAATGCAACAGCACCTACCTCTGCCTTTTTTTTGCTTCTTCCCATACTCCCATCTATGTTATATAAACTCCTGGACGGATATGTACATTTTAACCAAAAGAAACAACAAAGGACAAACATAAGAGGAAGTATAAATCATGAATGCATTTGTTTGCTTCACTTCACTATCGGTAGCATCATGCATGTTTGGAATGTTTTTTGACATGGAATAGTCTCTATTCCATTAAATCAGAGGCCTAGCATACTCGCTAGTCACGATCCACATAACTGAGTCTTGTGCTTCATCCAGCCACACCCGGCTAGATTCTGCCCGGCTCGCACCTAGTGTTCCAAGGGAATGTGCAACCTTATTATAGCCATGTGAGCATGTTTTTAATGTTGCGCAAGCGTAAACATAAGCATGCATGCTTTGACTTATAATTTGCTTTTACCCAGTTTCTGTCTTGATGGGCATGAGAGGTATCGGGACCAAGAAATTTAGCTCATAGATTGCAAAGCGTACGTCTTCCAAGGTTGCAACGACACATAATCACATGAAACGACTTACATAGATCATGTCTATGATATGGGTTTACCAAAAGCACACATCTTGTATTTGAGTTGTGCATCAGGAGGGGACACTACATGCCCGTGGTCATGTCCAAGAAGTCCTGAAGTGGAGGGTTAGTAGATGCATAGTAGTGTTTACAAGCTGAGGCTTTGAATGCATGTGTCATTAATGAAGTGTCATCATTCCATGGTTTGCAACACTTTATAATTTAGTATTGTACCAAAAATTTGTGTCGTTGTGTACATACGAAAAGTATCCATCCAGCCATTACGAACTTTCCTCCTTGCACTAGCTTTTTTCGAAAAGGGGAACCCTGCCCTGGCCTCTGCATCAATCGAGGCACACAACCCTTTTTATTGCATATTTTAAGATATTCAAATTATTACAATCATGGATCAGTTAAGGTTGAGACATGTATCAACCAACAAAATATGAAAAGCATCATAAAGCTATCCATTCTGAAGTCTCCTAGTATGTCGCCATCTAGCATCCTGTAAATAGCAGTCCTGTGCACAATGAGCAGCCGATGGTATCCAGTATCTATAGGCTCCTGCTGATCCGTCGGAAGAAGATGAGACCATAATCACATCCAATGAGCATCCAACCAAATAACCTGCAATTTTTTTATTCCATTCTGTTTGCTAAAGATAATACTATTCCTGGTTGTCCACATAGACCAACATAAGCTAAAACGCGAACACGAATTCTAGCCTTATTTCTCTTATCAACCCCATTTAACCAATTACCAAACATACTGGTGATATTAGTAGGTTGTGGTATATCGTATGTGAAGTAAATTATATACGAAATAATGCGAACAAAAGGACATGTGATAAACAAGTGTTCCACTGACTCCAGTGAGTCACATAAACAACACTTTTGACACCCATTCTAGTTACATTTAGCTAAATTGTCTTTTGCTAAATTCATCCATCCATTACGAACTTTCCCCTTGCACTACCTAGTATTAGTTTTTACCATTTGTTAGTAGAAACATCATGACTTATCTCAAATGTTGTCACGAGCCAAAATGCTATACTAAAGAAAATAACTACTCCCTTCGTTCAATAATGTAAGACATTCTAATTTTTTTTAATGTATCTTGTCATATTTATTGTTTAGGTTCATCTATTTTAGTCCGAACTAGTCTACTTTATGTAAAAGGTCTCACATTAGTGAACGGAGAGAGTACTTAGAAACTATAGTAATTTCATATGCTAATTAACTTCAATTGGAGGTGTCATACGCGCACACACAACTCACAAAAAGATGTTGGCATTTCAAGTTTAGTAGGATGGCCTCTATGGACTATCACTAGTGGAAATGAGGCCTTTGGTTGAGGTCAAAAATGGGCTTTAACACCGGTTCTTCTATGAACCGGTGTTAAAGGGGGCGCCCGTACCAGCGTGATCCATAGAATAAAAAGGAGCACCCCCTTTAACACCAGTTTGAGCCACGAACCGGTGTTAAAGGCCCTACACCAGTGGCCCACGCAGCCCCCCTTTAACACTGGTTCGTGGCTTGAACCGATGTTAAAGGGGTGCGCCTATATAATAGACCGCAGCCCACACCCCTCTCTCTCATTTTTTCACTCTCTCATTTTGGAGCTTAGCAAGAGGGTGAGAGGTGTGCTAGTTTATGTTTTTTCCTATGCACAAGAGGTGTTCGGTGAAATGCCCGAGAGCTCGAATTAATTTTTCTCGTTGCTCTTTCCTTCTCGGTCGAGGTTGGCAACTTTATCCTTTCATGTGTCATTGATGTACTGTATAAGTGGTCATCTCTCTATTAATTTTTGATATAGTACTATATAATGCAGATGAACCGGCAATGGATGTACGGTGACCGACGTACTTCCGAGTACATTACGGGCCTCCAAAATTTCATCGTTGTGGCTAATGCAAACCGTGGTCACAATGGTTTTATATGCTGTCCGTGTGTTCACTGTCAGAACAAGAAAGACTACTCAAATACCAGAACCATTCATGCCCACCTGCTTAGATCCGGTTTCATGCCCAGCTATAATTGTTGGACCAAGCACGGAGAAAAAGGGGTTGTGATAGAAGACAACGAAGAAGAAAAGGATGATGACAACTATCATAATATGTATCCTAAATACGATGATATTGCAACGGGGGTAGATAATGAAGATCAAGAGACATCAGATGGGCCGCTGATGACAATCTTGGTCGGGCCATTACTGATGCAAAGGAAGAATGTGAAACTAAAAAGGAGAAGGAGAAGCTGAAGCAGATGTTAAAGGATCACAAAACATTGTTGTACCCAACTTGCGAATATGGCCACAAAAAGATAGGTACCACACTGGATTTGCTGCAATGGAAGGCAGAGAACGGTGTAACTGATAGCGCATTTTCAAAGTTGTTGGTAAAAATGAAGAATCTGCTTCCAAGAAATAATGAATTACCCGACAGTACATACCAAGCAAAGAAGGTTGTCTGCCATCTAGGATTAGACGTGCAGAAGATACATGCCTGCATTAATGACTGCATCCTCTACCGCGGTGAGAAGTACGAGAATTTGTATGCATGCCCGGTATGCACTGCACTGCGATATAAGATCAGACGAGACGATCCTGGCGATGTTAAGGGCGAGGCCCCTAGGAAGAAGGTTCCTGCCAAGGTTATGTGGTATGCTCCAATAATACCATGATTAAAACGTCTCTTCAGAAATAAAGAGCATGCCAAGTTGTTGCGATGACACATGGAAGACCGTAAGAAAGACGCGATGTCGAGACACCCCGCTGATAGGTCACAGTGGAGAAAAGTCGAGCGAGAGTACCCGGACTTCGCACGTGACGCAAGGAACTTAAGGTTTGGTCTAAGTACAGATGGCATGAATCCTTTTGGTGAGAAGAGATGCAATCACAACACCTGGCCTGTGACTCTATGTATCTATAACCTTCCTCCTTGGTTGTGCATGATGAGAAAGTTCATTATGATGTCAGTGCTTATCCAAGGCCCGAGGCAACCCGACAACGATATTGATGTGTAACTAAGGCCATTAGTTGAAGAACTTTTACAGCTGTGGGCCAAACCAGGTGTACATATGTGGGATCAGCACAAAGGGGAGCCATTTGACCTACGAGCGTTGCTTTTCGTAACCATCAATGATTGGCCTGCTCTTAGTAATATTTCAGGGCAGACAAACAAGGGATTCAAAGCATGCACTCACTGTTTAGATAAGACTGAAAGTGTATATTTGGATAAATGTAATAAGGTTGTGTACCTAGGGTATCGTCGATTTCTTCCGAACCTGCATCCCGTAAGAAAGAAAGGCAAGCATTTCAAACGTCTGGCATGAGAGGTATCGGGACCAACAAATTTAGATGATACATTGCCAAGTGTACAACCTCCAAGTTTCCAACGACACATAATAATAGGAAACGACCTCAAGAGATCATGTTTATGATATAGGTTTACCGAAAGCACACAACTTGGTAATTGAACTATGCGTCGAAGGGTTCGTAGACACGTACAATAGTGTTGCCAAGCTGAGGGCTTGTGGTCTTTATTCCACGTTTTGCAACCCTTTATAATTTAGTACTGTACCACAAATGTGTATTGTTGTGTACACAAGAAAAGTATCCGTCCAGCCATTACGAACTTTCGCCCTTGCACTGGCTAGTATTACCTTTTTTTTTTCATTTCTTAGTAGCAACATCACTTCTTATCTCAAATGTATATTACAACATCACGAGCCAAATGCTTATGATGTTGATTGTTCAGGTTGGGTACGATAGCCTCTATGGTGTGGTTCAGGATACATGACACATCATACAAGGCAGCGCGAGTAGCCAAAGTTTTGTGCTACATGCATGGTGTGGTTCAGGCCACATGACACATACTTTCTTCGTGTCAAAATTGATGTCACAAATTTGTGTAAATAGTATATGGATACATCTAAATTTTGATAAATTTTTGATATTTATTTTGAGATGGAGGGAGTAATTAGACTATAAAATGGTATAGTATATTTTGTGTGCTCAATCATTGTGATGATATCGAATAATTGAGACCTCATTGTCCTAATTACTTCTCTGATTTTGGCTGCAACCAAGATGGTGATAGAAATAGATTCTATGCAAAATTTGAAAGGCATGACTTGGAATAGTGAGGGTTTTAAAGACACATCAAAACATCTATTTGTAAAAGAGTCTATTAGGAAACATCGATTGGACTTTATTGCCTTGTTGGAGACAGGAAGGTCTAATTTCACGGTTCCTTTTTTTTAAAACAACTTGCAACCGAGTTGGATTTTGTTTGGTTTTGTTTACCACCTCATGAAAGATCTGGTGGTATTTTGGTTGGAATTAATAGCGATACTCTCCAAGTTCTCAAAGTGAGTACGGGGGATTATTGCATTAAATTTCATATTAAATTTAAGAGAGATGATTTTTAGTGGGATTTTGTACCCGTATATGGTGATGCTTAGGAGGCACATAAACCGGATTTTCTCGCAAAAATGGTTTGTATGTGTGAGTGAGAACCTTTACTAATGTTAGTTGGTGGAGATTTTAACATTATACGCTCTAGAGATGAAAAGAATAATTATAATTTCAATGCATATTGGCCTTTTGTCTTTAATGCGATTATTGACAGTCTTGTCCTTAAAGAAATTGTGCTCCCAGGTCGGCAGTTTACTTGGGATAATCGTAGAGACACGCCCACTTATGAAAAAATAGACCGCATTTTAGCTAGCGTTGAATGGGAACATAAATTCCCCTTTGTCACGGTTCATGCTCTTACTCATGTAGTGTCAGATCACACACCACTTTTTATTGACTCGGGAGTGAATAATCCACGTTTTCTTTTCAAGTTGTATTGGTTACGACAAGAAGGCTTTTATGAGATGATAGCTAAAGAATGGGCAGATGTGAATGGTGGAAGTGATCCTATGGAAAAATGGCTAAATAAAATTTTACATCCCAGGTGTTTTCTTAAAGGTTGGGAAAAATTTAAGTGGAAAATACAAAAAGGTAAAAGAAAAATTACTTTCAATAATTGACGATCTTGACGTGAAGGCGGAACAAGGACCTTTGACGGTTGGAGAGTGTGATACTTTAAAGGATGCTAATGAGCACATCACCAATTTTAGGAGATGAAGAGACCAAATATGCTCAATGAGAACAAAGTTAAACATGTTAGGAATGTAAAAACAATACAGAGTATTTCCATTTGATTGCAAATGGTAAACATAGAAAGAAAAAGATATTTCAGTTGGAGCAGGATGAGGGAACCATTGTGGGAGAATATAACCTAAAGAATTATATTACTGAATATTACAAAAAGTTGTTTGGCGCGCCATCACCCACAAATATTTTGATGAGCGAGGACTTAACTGAAGATATACCACAATTGTCAGATATGGATAACAAGATTCTGACAGATCCTTTAACTGAAAAGAAAGTGTATGGAGCTATCTATTAAATGGAATATAATAAAGCACCCGGTCCTAATGGGTTTCTAGCAGAGTTTTTCCAAAAAAATTGGGACCTGATTAAAAGTGATCTTATGGAACTATTTAGTTACCTTTATTCTGGGAACCTGCCCCTGTTTAAACTGAACTTTGGCATTATCACTTTACTGCCCAAAAAAAAATGCGATACAATTACAACATTACAGACCTATATGTTTATTGAATGCCATTTTCAAAATTTTCACTAAAGTGGTCACTAACTGTATCTCGAGAATTGCTCCAAAGGTAGTCATACCTACTTAATCTGATTTTATGCCAGGACGACATGTCCTTGAAGGGGTGGT
The DNA here is from genome assembly GCA_910589765.1 of Avena atlantica. Classification (NCBI taxonomy): domain Eukaryota; kingdom Viridiplantae; phylum Streptophyta; class Magnoliopsida; order Poales; family Poaceae; genus Avena; species Avena atlantica. The sequence continues at coordinate 362,412,743 of OU342736.1, forward strand.
TGTCCTTCATGAGACTATCCATGAGCTTCACCGCAAGGAAATGGATGGAGTTTTGTTTAAAATTGACTTTGAAAAGGCCTATGACAAGGTCAAATGGTCTTTCCTATAACAAACATTGCGTATGAAAGGTTTTGCACCTAGGTGGTGTAAACTGATTGAGCAATTTGTTCAGGGAGAGAGTGTCGGAATAATGGTTAATGATTATATTGGTTATTACTTTCAAACTAGAAAGGGGTTACGACAAGGCGACCCTTTATCTTTGATACTGTTCAATATCGTTGTAGATATACTTGCCATCCTAATTGCAAGGGCAAAGGAAAATGGTCAAGTAGGAGGCCACATTCCACATCTTGTTGATGGAGGGGTTTGAATTCTACAATACGCGGATGATACTATTATTTTCATGGAACATGATTTACTGAAGGCCGTGAACATGAAACTAATATTATGTATTTTTAAACAACTATCAGGACTAAAGATTAATTTATGTAAAAGCGAGATTTTCTATTTTGGTAAATCAAAAGAAGAGGAGCGGCAGTACAAATAAATATTTGGTTGTGAGGATGGACCTTTGCCCTCTAAATACCTGGGTGTGCCCATTCACTACAGAAAACTTAAAATTTCATATTAGTATCCAGTAGAAATTCGATGTGAAGGAAAATTGGGTTGCTGGAAGGACAAGCTATTATCTTATGGTGATCGCCTAGTCTTGATCAACTCTGTATTAACAAGTTTACCTATGTTTATGTTGTCGTTTATAGAGATACTTAATAAGGGGGTAAGAAAATGATTAGATTTTTATAGGTCTTGTTTGTTTAGCAAAGCGATGAGAATAAAAAAAGTATAGACTCGCAAAATGGAATATAATTGTAGACCAAATGATAGGGTGGTCTAGGCATTGAAGTGTTGGAAATTAAAAATAAATGTTTACTGAGCAAATGGATTTTCAAATTAATGAATGAAGAAGGTGTGTGTGGCAAGAACTGCTTCATAATAAATATCTAATTCAGAAAACGTTGTCAGGAGTCCAAGTAAAACCAACCGATTCTCCATTTTGGAAAGGACTTATGCGGGTAAAGACTAAGTTATTTGCTAGAGGTCATTTCAAGGTTGGAGATGGGATAAACACTAGGTTTTGGGAGGATGCATGGTTAGGAGATACCCCCACTAGTGCACAGGTAGGCCTCTAACACCGGCTACATAACCATTGTTGAGGGTTCGGTGTTAGAGCCCCCCCCCTTTAACAACGGTTCTTATACGAACCGCTGTTAAAGGGTGGCGTATGTGGGGCTGCCGCAGCACTCAGTCCCCCCTTTAACATCGGTTCGTAACACGAACCAGTGTTAAAGGTTCTCTGTCGCGGCAGGAAAACGGCATAAATCTCTGCCGCAGCAGAGTTCTACCGCCGCCCCTTCTAGGCAGATTTCTGCGGCGCGGCAGGGACGGGGGGGGGGGGGGGGGGAGGGGGAGGGGGATCGATCGGGAGATATATACACATACATCGTCGGTACATACGAGTACATGAATAATTAAGAAACTATTATTATACACAAACATAGCCATTGTGGTATTCTCCGTACACGTTGAAGCATCAAGTACAATACAAACACGTTCAAGCATATATACAATACAACATCTCCGTACATGTTCATTTTGGATATCTAAAGAGTTCTCCGCCAGGCGTGACGACCTCATCAAGTATGAAGCCCGCCAATTCCTCTTGAATGGCTCGTATGCGGTCAAATGGTAGGAGTTTGTCCCGCATCCGTTTGATCTAAATATATATGAAGAATGTGGTCAATATATATATATAAGAATAAAACTCAACACAACTGATGGTAATAAAATAATGTTGTGTACTTCATTTACTTACTCTAAGTTGTTCTAGTGCGGCTTGTCCCGTCGCACATATCGTATTGCGAATGAACTCGTAAACATAGTATCCACATAAGTTATTTCCGGGTCCCTGATGCGCGCACTTTACTATAATAGAGAGTTCAATCAAAATAATAATCAATAAAGCATGATATAATGGAATTGGAAGCAGAATCAAAGAGATACGCAGACCTAGCTGGCTAGTATTACTTACATTTTGGTCTACAAATTTTAGTTCTTCTGACCATTCACCCACGGCCCTACCCGTGAACCTTTTCCAAACCCTGTCCGGCAAAGAAAATGGATAAAGGAGTAAGTAATTACTTGTTGTCACGAAAGTTGCCGATCTACTGTGATAATATGATTGAAATTACCTCTGGAGCATCTCTTAAAGTCTTCCCATAGCTCTTGTTCTTTTCGTAACGAGTCCATGACAAGGAATTTTCCTGAGTCAACTTGAATGACTAGAAGAATAAAGTGGAACCTACGCACGCATAACTCATCATCAGTTACACTTAACTGGAGTAAGCCGAAACAGAATGTGTACAAGAGAGGGTAACACTCACGAGAAGTTGTAAGGCAATAGTATTTCCCTTTTGGTTTGTTGTTTCAGTAAAGACGTTGGCAAGAAATCTTCTGTTTGCCCGGGTTTGTGTTTGACCACTTGTTCATGAACTCTATTTGGGTCAACGAACCCAATGTCAAAAGGGCCTCCTTTCATGCATTCCATAACCTTTTTCCTGCATAATAGTATATACATATATGGTGAGTATATATATACATGCAATTAATGAATTGAATGAGCTGAGATAGAAATTACAGAAATAGTACTTACACACAATAAAGGCTGATGGTAACTTTGTCGAGTTCCTTCTGATTGAATAAAAAATGCAAGTCTTGAATATTGAAGGTGATCTCATCGTCTCTACACAAGAAAATCTGATCTCTTATATGCGTCGTGATCCATTCTTCCTTTCTCGTCTTGCAGAAATCAAGGTACCACTTATGCAATCTTCGCATTTTTGTTGGTAGATTCTTGAGCTCCTCTTTCTAGACGAGATTCTTCCCGTGCTTCCATGGTTGTATGGGGTTGACATCCCCTTTGGGCAAGTGGTCTCCCATGATGTCAAGTATGCAATGTAGGTCATCCGCATCTCATTGGCCTTTCTTTGTAGATCTTCCTCGTAATCATTTACAGGAGGAGCTATCTGTGTGTCAAACACTTGGAGTGGGGCGCACGATTTGTTTTCCTGCTCTCCGAGCATGGGAACTGTTTTCCGGGGTGCCTCATGACTACTACTTTCAGACTCCCTCCTCCTTGCATTCCCCTTCATATTCTGGCGCTCGTAGTCCGGCACAAGTGGGGTTTCAGGTTTCAAAATATTATTGTAAAACTTCTCCACCACCGCCGGATCTAGTTTCTCCTTTGGCTCGGCCCGTCTAGGTGCAAAGAATTTCTTGACCTCTTCTTCCGAGATCCTCTTGTTCTCGTTGCTGCGATTCCATGGTAATACCAGCAATGGCTTGGCGGAAGGTTGCGGGACGTAGTTTCCTGAACTCTTTGGCGTACGGTTTCCTACGGATTTCTTCATGGCAGTGCTAGTGATGCTCTTCGTGGCAGTGCTCTTCCGCTAACGCTGACGTGCAGGAGATGGCTGAAGCACCGGAGATTGCTGACGCGCAGGAGATGGCTGGCGCGCCAAAGATGGCTGGTGCGCCGGAGATGGCTGCCGCACAGGAGATGGCTGAAGCGCCGGAGACGGCTAACGCGACAGAGACGACAAGGGAGTATTCTGATGACTTGGAGATGGCTGAGGCGGCTCAGACTGCTGACGCTGCGGAGACGGCGGGGGTGCCAGTGGCCTCCAATTTGGAAGCATGATGTGTTCCTTCTTCCAAAGAACGGTTGTTTTCACTGGAAATTTGAGTTGAGTTTCCCCTTCACCTGTAGCATGGTCAAGCTGTGCTTCCTCATATTCCTTCACAACCTTATCCACCCCGACAATAGCATAGCCATCTGGAATCAGTCGGAAGTGGTAAGTTCCACCAGCTATAGGAGGTAAGGCATATCCGACCGCCACCTTAATGGATAAGCCCATTAATCTCAGATGCAGCTCAGCATGTTCGCTCTCCGTGATCTCATCCACGGGGTATCGAGGACCCACTATTTCAAGCGTGGGATGCACGTTCTCCGTGGAAGCCAAGCTGCTTTTCCGCGCAGAGTCTGGGCCGCCGGCAGCTTCCAATGCAGGCTCTTCGTGGCGCTGAGATGGACCGGTAGCTTGCTGGATCTTTTGTGCATTCACTTGCGCCTGCAGCACCACAAGTGCAAGTTCTCATCTGTGTCATCCGGTCTGTACGATTTTTTTCTTTTCTGCCGCGCCATCTGTAAGAGTCGCCCCACTCGGCAAACCCATCCTTCCACGTCATACCCCATGTGCCTCGTGCAAGTCTAGGGTGTTCTTTTTTACCGATGACGCGTGTCAGCTAGTCATTCTCTCTGTCGGGATGGAAGGTCCTGGCGGCTGTTTCCTCGTATGCCATGATGAGTTTAGTGACGGGTTTGGCAAGAATTGTTGGGAAGATACACAATCCCGTTTCTGGTTCCAACCTTGCCCCGATTCCATAGAACCAAGTCTTTGCATGTAGATCACACTCCTGTGTCTGGGGTGTGATCCCTCTAGCGTGCAGGGCCTTCTCAGCTTCCTCCCACTTAGGCCTCTGAGATATGTAGCCACCTGACCCCGTCCTTTGATGATATTCCTTCTTCTGGGCATTTAGTGTATTGGTTTCTGACCTCTTTGTAGCTATAGCACCTTCCTTGTACGCCACAAATTCGGGCCAGTGAGGTCTTATCTTTGCATCATATGCGTCTTCGAAATCTGGAGTCTCGCGAGCTTTGACAAATTTGTTCAATTTTGTCTTCCAGTTGTGGAAAGCGTCAACCATCTTCTTTAGAGTCCACTCTTTGACCTTTTGCTTTATAACCGGTTTATTTTCATCCTCCTCTGGCGGTAGGGTGAAATTTACCAATAGCGAAGTCCAAAGCGTTTCTTTGGATCTTTCATCGACAAAGGTACCGTCGCCCTTCTTTGGCTTATTCCAATATTCAATTATGATTGGGATTTGGTCCCTAACAAGAACTCCAGCCTGACGTATAAATTTTTCTGCGGCCTTCTTGGCCTCCATTGGCCTGCCATCAACACGGACTGCTTCGATCGTGAACTTTGCACGATATTTCAACCGATGGCCCTCACCTCGCTTGCTCTTTTTCGTAGAAGAAGATTGTTGCTGGCTGGTCAATACGGAGGGCTAAAAGAAGAAAGAAGCGTTAATTAATACATGTACATATATATACAAATTAATCGGTGCAAGTCAGCAGAGGCTTAATCCATGCATATACCTCGACAGACTTTGTAATCACTAAAGTGCGTTCACCGGAGTCGTCATCTTCTCCATGACTACTTGAGCTGTCATCATGTCCCTCGAAGTTCAAATATTGTGAGGTGTCCTCGTGGATCATGTTGTCCAGTATTTCTTCGTCTTCAAGGTTTCTACTGAGTGGATCCATAGTTTCTAAAACAATAATATTATCACACAAATATCAGTAATATATCTATTGAAATGCTCGAGCAAGGATGATGATATGATAGGTTAAAAGTATTGAAATGTAACCTTAATACATCCTTGGTCATTTTAAACGGGGTCCAAACCCTAATTCGGAGAAACCCCGGATTCATATGAGAGGGTACATACTTCTTATAATTAACTTGTCATGAAAGTTGATTAACAATGCATGGTTATAATGCTATTAACAATGAGAGGTGTGCTAGGGCAGCGGCTGGCGGCGCTAGGGCGAGAGCGGGGATGCGTGGGGGTGTGTGTTCGAACCAGCACGACGCGTGTGTAGGCTCAGCGAGGGCAGATGACGTCATGGTCGACGGCAAAGGTCGTGGTGGTCGTTAGTGGCGGACGGCGCGGGCGCGCACGGTGGCATATATTCAATCACAACAATATATATACAATACACTTTCATAATAATCCTTTCTATATTCATACAATCACAACAATCAAATTATATACAACAATGAAATTTTTGTACATTAAAGGAGTGGGGGCATTTTTAATTCAAAAAATAGGATAGAATTTAGAAATTCATATCTTTTTCATTGCAACTCAGAAAAATATTAATAATATATCATAATTTTCAGAAAAATAAGATCTATCCATTCATATAAAAACATTTTATAGTTACTGTAGATGAAATTTTTCAAAATGATTAAAACACTTACATATAAATTTTGATTATTCAATTAAGACAAAAATAAAATAGTCAAACCCTAAAACTTTGAACTTAAGAAATATTAAGCATCTGAAAAGGAATATAACCCTATTTTATTACAGAAAATTATATTTTATCTGTATTAACATTTTTGAATTGTTTGGATATTTAAATTTAGCATCTTTTGTATACTTTGGAATCTGACAAAACTTTCAACATGAAAATTGTTTGCATTTGAATAATTAATCCTAATTTTTTTTTGTTTTAAAAAAATAAGATTCTAACTATTCAAACTAGTAACGAATGGGAAAGGGCGGGCAGAATGCGCGGGAGAAAAAGGGCGGGAAGAAATTTTTATTACGATAGAACTGGAATTAAAGTACATAACGTCATCAGTAATGGCCCGACCAGGATCGTCATCAGCGGCCCATCTGATGTCTCTTGATCTTCATTATCTACCCCCATTGCAATATCATCGTATTCAGGATACATATTATTATAGTTGTCATCATCCTCTTCTTCTTCGTTGTTTTCCATCACAACCCCCTTTTCTCCGTGCTTGGTCCAACAATTATAGCTGGGCATGAAACCGAATCGAAGCAGGTGGGCGTGAATGGTTCTGGTATTTGAGTAGTCTTTCTCGTTCTGACAGTGAACACACGGACAGCATATAAAACCATTGTGACCACGGTTTGCATTAGCCACAACGATGAAATTTTGGAGGCCCGTAATGTACTCGGAAGTACGTCGGTCACCGTACATCCATTGCCGGTTCATCTGCATTATATAGTATATCAAAAGTTAATAGGGAGATGACCACTTATATAGTACATCAATAACACATGAAAGGATAAAGTTGCCGACCTCGACCGAGAAGGAAAGAGCAACGAGAAAACTCAATTCGAGCTCTCGGGCATTTCACCGAACACCTCTTATGCATAGGAAAAAACACAAACTAGCACACCTCTCACCCTCTTGCTAAGCTCCAAAATGAGAGAGAGGGGTGTGGGCTGCGGTGTGTCATATAGGCGCACCCCCTTTAACACCGGTTCAAGCCACGAACCGGTGTTAAAGGGGGAGGGGGCTGCACGGGCCATTGGTGCAGGGCCTTTAACACCAGTTCGTGGCTCGAGCCGGTGTTAAAGGGGGTGATCCTTTTTGCTTTCTGTACCACGCTGGTACGGACGCCACCTTTAATACCGGTTCGTAGAAGAATCGGTGTTAAAGCCCATTTCCGACCTCAACCAAAGGCCTCGTTTCCACTAGTGCCCGTTAGCGCGACAATATCTATCAATATACAACATTGTGCATCGGGTGGCACAGGTTTTAGCTCAACTACCACTGGACATTGGCTTCAGGAGAGTACTTACTGGTAATAAGTGGCCCGCTTGTCTTCATTTGTGCCAAAGACTTATGCAGGTTCAGAGATAAGTTTGTATGGAACTTAAATTTGTCTAGGGTGTTCTCGGTTAAATCCATGTATGAAGTGAATGATTATATGGTCTTCCTTTGGAAATATATTTGAAAATTAAAAATCCCACTTAAGATTAAAAAAATTATGTGGTTTCTTCACAACAAAGTGCTTCTTACTAAGGATAATCTAGTTAAAATAAATTGGGTAGGATGTACCAAATGTTGTTTTTGTGGGGCATAGGAAACCATAGAACATTTGTTTATAACATGTCCTTTTGCTCGTATACTGTGGCGTATTGTCAATTTTGCTTACAATCTACCCCTCCAACTAATATAACACATCTTTGGAAATTGGTTGAATAGAGTTGACAAATCATCTAAGGTTAGAATTCGCTTTGGTGTTTTTGCCTTATGTTGGTCTATTGGGAGATGTAGAAATGATATTATCATTAACAAAATAAAAACTTTTAATATATTGCAGGTTATCCATATGATGGCGTATTTGGTTCAGCTTTGGACGTTTTTACTCCTCCAAGACCAGCGGAATATTATGGCTACTAGGTGCAACCATTTTCTGATGGTCACGTACCACATATTCAACCAATCATATTAGCAGTAACTTAATAGAATACCTGATGTGTAATGCATTTTTACTCCTCTTGTTTTGCTGGTTGATCCATATATCAATTTTAAGCGACCCATGAATTGTAACTGTTGTAGAATGTAGATGTTGGATGATGTCGATGCAGAAGCCGGGGTTTTTCCCCCTTTTCAAAAAAAGTGGAGACAGTTTAGCTGGTGGAAAACTATGTGGGACCTGATGCAGCTATGGTGGCCAAATGCATTCAGCTGACGAGACCGTTTCGCGAAGGCTATGGCCCAACATGGCACGCGTGAAGCAAGATCTATCGCTGGCTGTTCAGCTAAGGCTGCCCTCTCCAGCAGATCTTCTACAATCTAGGGATGATCAGACCCATAAATTTATTTGACCATTGGTTTTGAACGATGTTGCTATGATTTGACGAATAAGTCCTTACCCGTCAGGAAAAAACGATTATATGCTACGACGGATTTGTTTGTTGATTTTATTCAACCAAGTCCGTTGACCTCTTGCATGCCTAGAGTTCAGAGATAACTATCATAATGAACTACAACATTATTTCCTCCTTTTGCGAAAGAGCAAGAAATTTATTGCTACAATATTTACTCTATCATGGTTTCTCACCATCTTATATAAATGTCAGAATGTAGAGTAGATGAAACAATAGAGGCCAAACAAAATGACATAAAGAGTTAACAAATACTATTTTTTATGGTGAAGAGTTGCAAAATACTTCTAGCGGCAGGAAAGCCATCTCAAGATTGCTAGCATTGCAACTCTATGAGTGTCATGCAATTTTTTTTCTGAGTTGGCGTTTCCATAACCGTAAGGATGGGAGTCATCTGAACAAATACATCAGCCCATTCATATAATCATGGCACTTACAAGTGTCCAGACTTCAGACATTCTGAAACATTATGATTTTAGCTTGGCAAAAGAGATTGAGATACAATTCTAACTGTTGGATAGGCACGAAAATAACTTCCCAGCTCCTCCTGTGGGTGTGCAATATACAAGGTGTTTTCCGAGCCTTTTGGACCTGATTGTGCAACTCCGAGCTTAACTGCGACGCTTGATGTATTATCCAGTTTAGGAGGTCTTTTGGCTATGGCTATTAGGGAGGAGATCATAAGTAGATTAGATGAGATCCTTTTGGGCACAAAAAATTAAATAAAATTTATGAACATCTCAGTGACACTTGGATCAAATGGTTTTCTTCATACACTGAACTTTTCGGTAGTTTTCTCTCATTCCTGAATATGACATGTTTGTTGACTCTTATCAATGTGCAACACTTCAGTACCCACTCTTCTTAATCCATCACCTAGCTCTCCTCCCTTCTTGATTTTTTCCATCGCCATTATATGAACTTAAAAATGTGAACAAAGAAAATCTTACAAAGGACCAGAGGTAGGCATAAATCTAAGAGGACTACTAAGCATTGGATTGGGGTGTCCATTGATTATTGACATGATCAAGCTCTCTCAATTTCTATGACCATGAGATTGGGAGGCACCAGGAGAAATCAATGCAACATGGTTCCATCTGATTGCAAGCAAGCATCCATGTTATCCCTTTCCCCCATGCTCCATATCCTTTGTGAAAATCGACTTGTTTCCTAGTTTAGGAGTTCATGTGGGAATTCACAATTCTAATTAGTAAAGAGATCCTGACTAGATTAGATGAGAATGTTTTGGTTGTTTTATTTCTTTTCGGAATCCACCACCTACTCCCACACCCTATAAATTTTGTATGAAATGCTCTTCTAAGAAAAAATAAAATAGGACTTTGTGAACAATTAAGCATTCAACACCACTGTTTTTTGAAACGAGGAAAAGACATGCTGTTTACATTAATTAAAGATAAGTTTTTAGTTGGTTTTAAAAAATTTTACTAGGACTCTTCCTAACTCTGTAAGGAAGGTATGTTCTCCTATAATTACATTACTCAAGAACTTTGAACCAAAAACACTCCAAATTCTTCCCTCGTCTTTGATCTTGTAAACGATGATAATCGTGGGGATGGCATGATGACAATACACTTTACCATTTTGCCTCTTCCAAAATATCCCATGTGACTAGCATGATGATTCAAACCAAGTCTTTCCACTCTCTTACATTCCCCAATGCTAGTTTGGACCACAATCCTTAACGTTCTCATCATTGGCTGAAAGATTGTGGATATTGTCATAATATCTACTCCACAAAAGGATAGTCGTCCAAATGTGAACCAATAAATGACAGTTGAAAAGAAGATCCATCACCAATTCTAGAAATTGATTGCCTAAAGGGAATTTTTCACAATTTGGCCATCATGTATTTTGAAAGCACTTCATCATCCATACACAATCTTCCATGATCAGCCATGCAATGATTTTGCATCTTTGGCGGAATGTGAAGCCGATTGACTCGGTCATGTTCCAGTGCATTCACTTTTCATAGGGTTTTTTCAAGGACGAGCGCACCCACATGAGCAAGAGAAGCATGCCAATCTAAGCTTCCCAACAAGAACATAACAAATACTATGTTTTATCTACAGTTGAGGCCATTCAACAAGTGATTTTGCTTCAAAACCTTACATTCTAAAGCACTCATTGGAGAACAAAATGTGTGACTTCATGTAGAATACTAGAGATAGGAGGTTCCAATATACTCTCGAAATAGGCTTTCGCCCCGCTTTATAAATAAAGCAACTGTCCACAACAAACATCACAGTACAGATCCACACACACAACACATGCTGGGGCCACAGCACAAGACGGCCCAACTAGGACAGAGTCCAACGAAAAAACAAGAACCAACGACTCGCCGAGATCGTGGACGCCGAAGACACTATGCCGAGCTATGGGGGAGCCGCTGAGCCGCCTCCAAGAGCCGGCGTAGAGTCGCGTCCAACCTCACCCTGTCCCGCTGTCTACACAACGGGTACCAAAGCTGCAGGGAAGCCAGAAAATGGAAAACAGAGTCAGACGCACGCCGAGGGAGAACCTTCTCAATAACCATCTTATTCCGAATATTCCAGAGGGACCACGACATGGCCGCGAACACAAGCCAGAAAAGGCGACGATCCTTCCCAGCTTGGTTAGCTCGGGTTTCTAGGAATTCCCCGAGGTCATGGGCCAGCCATTCCGGGCCCAACGCTTCTCGGATGAAATTCCACAGAAACCGGACCGCGGGACAGCTGAACAATATGTGGGTGCCCGTTTCAGGGACCCCACATAATGGACATAACCCATCCCCCGGCCCATGTCGCTTGGTCACCTCAACTCCCGAAGGGAGCCTATCGCGTAAAAGTTGCCATACAAAGATTTTAGTCTTCAGCAGGAGAGGGGCTTTCCAGAGGTTCTTGGTCCAGGGAATAGGCGCCTGGCCAAAGAGGGCCCGATAGGCCGAGCCAACCGAGAAGGAACCAGACGGAGTGAGGGTCCACAGAACACTATCGGGTTCGTTGGCCAAGGAGGCCGGGAGCTCCGCCCTGAGTTTCCTCCATGCTTCCGTTTCCTCCGGGCCGAAGGTACGGCGGAACGAGATGTTCCATGTACCTCCAAGTGCCGCGGAGGAAACACGGAGCGCTGGGTCGGAACAGATGGCGAATAAGCCCGGAAAAACCTCCTGCAGCGGGCGCCCCCTGAGCCAGGGATCCAGCCAGAACAGGGTCCCCTCCCCATTCCCAATGGAAACGGCGAGACCATGCCTGATCTCACCCTTGACCTCCTGAATGGAGTGCCAGAATTGGGACCCCTCATGACGATCACAAGCTAGAAGGGGTCGGCCCCGCAGGTACTTGGCCTTGATGAGTTTGAGCCATAGGCCACCATCATCCCGCAGGATGCGCCAAACCCATCTGAGCATGAGGGCCTTGTTGAACTGACGGGAAGCAAGGATACCTATGCCCCCAACATCCTTGGGGGCGCAAATGTCTGCCCATTTGACCATGTGGTATTTCTGGCGACCCAAGGAGTCTTGCCAGAAGAACCTCGACAGCTCCTTGTCAAAGGTCCCATGCACCCCCTCGGGGAGGAGGTACATGCCCATCATGTACATGGGCAGGCTAGACAGACACGAGTCGATCAGGACGGTCTTGCTACCTTTAGAGGTAAATCTCCCACGCCAAGGTTCGGACCTTGAGCGCACCCTCTCCGCGAGCGGTTCCAGGTCCCTGATAAGGATCCTGGTGTCGCGGATCGGCATCCCCAAGTAGGTGATGGGGAAGGAGGCTAGCCGACAGTTGAAGTTGTCATCTATCCTCTGCTGCTCATCCAGGGGGAACCCTAGTGCAATGATCTTGCTTTTATCGAAGTTGATACGGAGGCCAGACATCTCCTGAAAGCATAGGAGGAGGAACTTGAGGTTTGCAATGTCCAGGGCCGAGCCTTCAATCATGATCAACGTGTCATCAGCATATTGGAGCTGGGTGATGCCCCCCCCCGGGGATAAGGTGGCCTACCACACCGGATATGTGGCCGGCCGCCTTCGCTTTCTCAAGCATTTCCGCGAGAGCATCGACCGCAGCGTTGAAGAGGAGGGTGGATAGGGGGTCCCCCTGGCGGACACCACATGAGGGGCGGAAGTAAGGTCCGATATCGCCATTGATGTTAATCGCGTTGCTCCCGGTCATGACGAACTGCATTATCCAGGTGATCAGGCGGTCGTCAAATCCTCGCCTGATGAGGACCTGACGAAGGAACCGCCAGTCCAGACGATCATAGGCCTTCTGGAAGTCCAGCTTCAAGAAGATGCCCTTCAATCGTCGGGACTTGATCTCGTGTATAACCTCATGGAGGGCCAGTATCCCATCATGTATAAATCTGCCTTTGAGAAAGGCAAATTGATACTGGTGGGTGAGGCGCTCCATGACCGGGGCGAGGCGAGAGGCGCAAACTTTCGCGAGGATCCGTTGGATGACATTGAGAACCGTGATGGGTCTGAATTGGCGAACGTCCGAGGCCCCCAGCACTTTGGGGATCAGAGTGATCACACCCAAATTCAGACGCCCCATCACAAGAGTGCCGGTGTAGAATTCCTGAAACATGGGCATGATGACCGGTTGGAGCTCCCTCCAGAAAGTCTGGAAGAAGGAGACCGGGAGGCCATCGGGGCCCGGGGCGGAGTTGTTCCTCATGGCCTTCACCGCCCGCTCAACTTCCTCTGGTAGGAATGGGAGGGTGAGCTCCACATTCTCGTCAGCTGTGACTCTGGCCCCACTAGGCCAAAAGTCATCAGCCAACGCGACCCCCCGTAAGGGGTTCTGCCAAGAAGAGCTCCTTATAGAAGGAGTAAATATGGGCGGATAGCGCCCCCGGCTCCTCCAGGAGTAGTTCCCCGTCCCAGAGGCAGGGGATCGAGCATTTCCTACGGCGACCATTAGCCACCGCGTGGAAGTACGCGGTGTTTGCATCTCCTTGGAGGAGCCAGTTCTGGCGGCTATGCTGTCGCCAAAACAACTCCTCCCTCTTGTAAATCTCGACGAGCGAAGTCTCTAAGGCATAACGGTGGGACCACTCATCCGCTGAGAGGCCCGTCGAGTCTGCCGCCAGGTCCAGCAAACGGATCGCCTCCAGTAACGACGCCTTCTGGAGACGCGTCGCTGCACCCAAGTTGGCCCCCCAGCCCTTCATGAACTGACGGGCCATCTTAGCGCAATGATGCCAGACGTCCACCGCATTAAAGCGTAGGGGCGGGGTAGCCGCCGCCAACCACTTGGCCTTTACCGCGTCCACAAAACCTGGCTGTTGAAGCCAGAAGTTCTCGAAGTGGAAGCGATTCAGTCGTGGTGGTGAACTCCCCCCAGTCGAGAGCAGAAGCGGAACATGGTCTGAGCCAACCCTGGTAATGGCGCAGAGAGAGCAGAGAGGGAAGGCGACTTCCCAGTCCACGGAGACCAACACGCGGTCCAGGACGCTCCTGACAGGGTCAACCCTGTTGTTCGTCCACGTGAAGCGGGCTCCCACCCTCGTGATCTCTCTAAGAGCGAGATCAGCGATACAATCGTTGAACATCCGCATGCGCGGGACATCCACGTTGTGGGAGCTCTTATCCGCGTGGGAACGGATCAGGTTGAAGTCGCCCGCCACAACCACCGGTGTGGAGCACCGTTCAACCTTAGCCTTAAGTTCCTCAAGGAAGGCTGGGGAGCGGCTATGGTCCGCGGGGCCATAGACGATGACGACCTCCCACCGGAGGTTGGAGCGTCTATGGGTGAGTGCCATGCTCACAAAGAATTCCCCGCGATCCATATCCTCCACCTCGAAGGTATCCTCCTTGGCGCAAAGGAGGATGCCTCCAGAGTGACCCACAGCCGGAAGCCAGTTCCAAGCGAACTTGTGCCGCGACAAGCCCTGGAGATCCGAGATCTGGAAGTCATGTTTGATGGTCTCCTGGAATCCTACGATGTCAACATTCTCCTGGCGCATGTAGTCTTTAATCTGGCGTCTCCGGCCGTCATTCCCAAACCCCCGGATGTTCCAGATGAGTGAGATGATTGCAGGCCAACTCATTGGACCACCTACTCGGGTTTGGTCCCCTTCAGGGGGACAGATCGAGTTTTTCGGGACGACGAGGGCAGAGAACTCTGTCTCGGCGGCCTCCCTAGAGACCCCCCAGCTAGGGGAGTCTCCTGGGCGACGGCCGAAGGGCGCTGCTGAGGAGAACCCACCATCTCGGATCCGGGATCAGATGTCCCAGTTCCAGACGGTGTCGAGGTTTCCCCTACTGGCGTGCCGCACGTGCACGCGCAGCGGCTAGTGACCCCTCGTAAATCTCCCTAGCTCTAATCGCCTCAATCTGCTCGAGCTTCGGGCCGCGCTCCCCGCGGAAGATGACGCCACTGTCCGCGGCCACTTGTGCGAGATGCTCGAGAGAGAAGTCATCTAAGACCGAGAACCTGGAACCTGATGGAGAGGATAGGAGGGCAGAGGGGCAGGAGGGAGATGCTTTCTTGGGGGTACCTGAGTCAAGGTTGCGTGCCGCAGTCCTTTGAGACGCCAGATGGGACACCGTAGGCACCACGCCCGGGCTCTCCGCCCTGACCCGTGCTAGGCGTGCACTCTGGCGCGAGGGTGGAGGCACCGGGCGGGGGGGAGAGGCTGGCGAGTCTTGGGGCCAGCCGCGGGGGTGATGGGGAAGGCCGCCGCTGGCTCCTCCGGGTGCGGTGCCGGGGTCGCGGGGACCAGGGACGGGGATCCCCGAGGCGAGGCTGGAGTAGAGCCTGGGGAAAGCGAGTAGCAGAGGACTCCTGGAGAGCGGGGGGACGAGGGGGCGGTGACCACCATCCCCACGCTCCCGGAATCCCTGTCGGACTCCAACTGTGGCTCCTCTGGTGCCTCGACGGGGGTCTCCGTGGAGAGCGGGTCTAGGTCCATGTGGCCGGTGAACCCCTCAGCTTGCCTGAAATTGGAGCCGTACTGAGCGATCTGGAGGTCGAGAGTGCCCTGTGGGAGGGGCAACAGGGGTAGCTGGTGGGAGGCCGACGTCTTCGCAGCGGTCGAGCCCGCAGCCAGGGGGGCCGGGGGAGAGGGAGCCGGAGTCTGAGACTCCCCTCCAAGGTCATCGTTGTCAGAGTCCTCCCCGATGAGCTCCCCCCTCCTGTAGAGTGGTCACCGGCAGGGGGGACCGCGGGAGGGGGGAGCCCATCAACGGCCTGGTCCTCGTCCAGCTCCACTGTCAGGATCCTCCCCTCCGTGCCGAAGTAGAAGGGTGGGAGAGGCCCTGGGAGCAGAGCCGGGTCCGGACAGAGCACCTGCATGCGGATCGGTCCCGCCCCTAATCGTGAGGACTCGTCCACCACGACCAGCTTACCCACGGCCTGAGAGACAAGCTCCAGGATGGGCAACGTCCGCACACGCGCCTCCTCCGGAAAGCCGAGGATCCGCACCCACACCGCCGAGAGCGTCGAGGTCGTCGCGGGGTGTGCAGTCGAGGGCTCGATGGAGATCTGCACCTTGCTGGACGGGAGGGTCAGGGCGATACTGCAGGCACTGAAGGAGAGGATCTCGGCCGACGGGAAGGACACCGCGAACTGGGTCGGGGAGATCTCCCGGGCACTCCAGGTGTGGCCCGGCATCATCTGACGAAGCTCCTCCTGGATGAACTCCGCGGAGATCACCACCGAGGCTGGGAGCTCCTGTTCCTCCACCACGGTGACCAGCGCCAAGTTCTTGGGTACCGACATCGCCACCCCCCGATGTCGATGTAGTAGAACCCCCCGGCAATGGAGTGTGCGAGATACTCCAACTGCTGGGAGGCCCTGCGAGGGGGGGCGACGCCGAGATGCGCGATGCTGGGGCCGGGATCCGATGCTGACTTCTTCTTCTTCTTCTTCTTCTTCTTGTTCTTCTTCTTTTTCTTCTTCGCCGGTTCCGGGGGGCCCGGAGGTGAGCCACGCCTGGGGGAACGAGGACGGGGAGCCTCCCGTTCCCGGCGCCACTCCGGAACCGCCCTGCCTGCGTCCACATGGGCCCCTTCCCTCTGAAGCAACTCCTGTCGGAGCCGCTGCTCCGCGCGTCGCCCCTCCGGGGACGGCCGCCTGAGCGTACCGGACCACTCCGCCCGTCCCTGAGCCCCCTGCCCACGCTGGTCCCCATGGGGGGATGACCGACCATGTCCCTGGGAGCGGACGGGGGAGAGGTGGTGTCTCGGGGAGCGCTGCGGGGGTGGAGAGCGGCGGGCCGGCGCCCTGTAGGGCAGCGCCCGGGGTGGCCGCAGCGGCGAGGCGCGGCGAGCCGGCGACCTGCGGCGGGCTCCGTCGAGGGGGCGGCGGGTGTAACACCCTCAGAATCGACCCTATGCAAGTTTCAGCGGTTCCCGCCAAACCCGCATAGAAACGATTCAAAGGTGCCCACCAGGCACTTTCGTGCGGGTGGAAAACGAAGTAATAACATTACACAACAGTCCTCGATGGGACCCACAGAACAGATATATATATAACAGCGACTCAATGAGTCAAGATTACAGATATAATGTACAAAGACCCAAATCACCTTGAAATCAATAGAGCGTCCAGCTACGGACAAGATGCAAATGGGGCTAAGAGCCCTGAAGAATAATCAATGACGTCCATAACCCTGCCCAGGCCAAGCCGGAAGGGTAACCCTGCTAACGGCGTCGATCTCAAAACCTGCTTAAACAAAAGGGGTGCCGACAAAGGGCAAAGGAAAAAGGGGAGCGTCAGTACTGAGGCCAGTACACGGCGAGGCTAGAATTCGGCGGTCCTCGCCTACATAGGTATGGTGGACTGAGCGGCAGCGGCAGCATGCACTAAACGACCTATAGAGACTCGATACAACTGGCGGTTATCAGAGAGGGATAATGTGGCATCCCGCAAAACCACTACTAGAAAATCGCGTTGAATTTGTGCATTGCATCGTCATCATCATGCATTGTTTGCCAAAACTATTTTCGCAACACCGTTTTGTTTTCTAAAACGCCCCCTCTTGATTCAAACATCAAAATCCGAGTCGCCGGAATATTTTGTTTTGCCCGATATCGGTTTGCAAAAGCTTTGTTTGAAATAAATAAAATTTATATTTATTTTTGTGGGGCAGTCGAACGGGCCGAGTAGACCCGAACGACCACCCCTGTTTTAAAATCAGTCCAGCTAGTCTGCCCCTCTAAATCCTATAGCTACCCAGCTATCTACCCCAACCCAGCCTCCACCTCACCCTGGCCACTCACACGCTGCCACCTCACCTTTTCTCTCCCCCCAACCAACCAGAACCTGCCACTTGGCCTCTCCCTCCACTCACCCCTCCCTCTCCCTCTAAACCCACCCAGCAACTCAACCCACACCCTCCCTGCACGCGGGCCCCGCCCCCAGCACGCATCCAACCGCACACCTGCCTCCCCCGGTCCCAAACTCCCCACCTGCCCACACCCCCCCACCGCGTACCCACGCGGGACCCACCCTGTCCCCCACCTACCGCGCGCCCACCCCGTCCCCTACCTCGCGCACGCGTGCAGCCTCCCTCAACCCACCCCGACGCCGGTGCTCCCCTCGCCACCTTCCTCCCCGTGACCCCCTCCTCGCCGACCGGCCACCCCTCCCCTCCGGCGGTTCCCCTCGCCGCCGGCGACCCTCCGCCTGCGCCGCTCCCGCCGCGCGCCGCCCTGCTCCTCCCTCCTCTCTCTCCCGCACCCTTCCGCCGCCGCCGTTCGCTCCGCTCCGAGCCCCGCCTCACCGCCCCTGGCCCCTGCCGCCGCCTCCGGCCAACCTCGCCGCCGCGTCCGGCGACCGCCTCCGCCGCTCTCCCCTCCGCTCCCGCGCACCTCACCGGCTCGCCCCGCTTCGCCCCGCGCCCCGCCTGCCTAGCCTCGCCGGCGCCGGTCTCCCTCGCCGCACCGCCGCCTTCACCCGCCTCTCCGCCCGCGCCGCCCCGCAGCAGGCCGCGCGCGCCCGCGCCCTGCAACCGCCGCCTCCCGCGCTTCCTCCGCCTGCGCCGCTCCCGCCCGTCGCTGGTAACCGCCCCGCCTCCGCGCGCTCGACCGCCTCCGGCCACCCTTCACCCGTCTCCGCCGCCGCCGGTCCTCAAGCTCCCGCCAGCGAGCCCTCCCCTCCCCGCCGGCGCTCGCCGTGCCGCCGACCGCCCTCTGGCCCTCCTCTCGGCGCCGCCTCGTCAGGCCCGAGGCCCTCGCCGCCACCGCCCGTCTGCCCCACGCCAGCACCGGCCCCACCGTCGCCGCCAGGCGCTGCCCTCGCCGGAGCTGCGTCGGTCCCGGCCTCCACGTGTTCCCGGCCTCCCCGCGGGCCCGCCTCACCGCCGTCGCCCGGCACCGGTGGTCCCCGCAGCCGCCTCTGCCTCGAGCTCACCTCAGGCGCCCACCGACCTGCGACGGCCGTGCGCGACCCTGTGGCTGTTGTTCTAAAAGCGTGAACATCGCTCGATGACCCGTCCCGGCGAGACCAACCGTTCCCCGTCGAACCCCCCCTCCAAGATCGCTGACGCATGTTCGACACTGAAGACGAGACGGACGCCAAGATCTTCTGCCTGGAACCCGCATGATCTTCTTCTTGAACGCCAAGATCTTCTCGACCACGACGTTTGAAGATTGGGCCTGGCGCACCCCGAGGACCCTGACGCCGTTTGGAAGTTCGCCACCGGTAAATAAGGAGGAACCCTCAAGGACTTCGACACGGAGCATCAAGGTCGCCTCACGGAATCCGAAGCGCGGACCCGACAAGTTCCTCTCGAACGACAAGATCATCGTCTTAGAACCCGAAGGCCACCGTGCGACAAGTGCTTCGTCCCGAACGCCATGACCGACAACGTGACCCGAAGACCCCGGACGCGCCAAGACCTACCCCTGAGTCCGAGAACGACCTCGCCGAACCCTGAACCCGGAGACCGACCCCGAACCCCGGAACCCAAGATCGTCGAGCCCCCTCTGATGTGTGACCCTTTTCCTCGATACCCTATTTTTATAAATGATATCAACATGTTGCATATTTAATTGTCGTACTTGCATGCATCTTGTCATGTGGTTTGGGGGCCTTATGCCGATTCACCTAATAATTAAATATGGGGCCCATATGCGGGCAAATCTAGACTCATATCGGCCTCATTTAAACATGTGTAGCGAACCGGTGCCAACTTTTGTCTTGCTAATACAACATTTAAAATGCGGGGTAGCTAAATAACATGAACCACCTAAATAATTGTCGGGACCCCGGTTCCGCTTAATTTGACCTAGTTGCATCGCACTTTGCCATGCCATGCATCATACATGCATCATGCCGATCTTCTGCCGTGTATTAAATATTGCATTCGGTGTTTCTTCTAGTGTTTTGCTTCTTCGCGGATAAGGCCGTTGAGTTGATGTGAGCTTCGTCCCGACCTTCGGATGAACCCTTCGACAATGTTTTCAGGCGAGCATCTCCCCCTTTCTACCTATCTTACTTTTATAGTATTTACTTCCCTCCTGTTGATCTTTTGCTATCTGTGTTGCGTTGCTCTAGTTTCGTACCCGTGATATCCCTTGCAGCCATATATAGCCTTGGACACATCCTATTACCTGTTGTTTGGTAGATAGTTGGGCCCGCGTGTCGTAGTCGCTTGCTCAAGTGTGTTGCTTGTCGTCAAGTACCACAGTTGTTGGAGGATTGCCGCATGTTGACGTTGGAGATGATCATGGCTTTAACTATTGTTTCACTTTAATTCCGGTTTAACAACTAAAATTGAATTAAGCAGAGGCATCGGTGGGTGATAGGTAAGATTTGGTTTCCGATCGCCCACTTGTGTCCCGTAGGACCCGAGTTCTTGACACCTGTTCCGAGATCGAGCGCGCTAACCACAGGTGGGGAGATATGGGCCCCCCATTGATAATTACCTGATTTCAAAGTATTGTACTGGGGGCCACAAACTAGTTTGGGGTTTTATTTACTATACTGTACTTATGCCATGTTTACTGCTTTATTTACGATTGTGCGAGGTACTGCACACTGTACTGTTTTGGACGCGGAATGTTTTCGCGGTATCGACAGTCCCCGATTGGGGACCTGCTGTCGTTTATAGCCATTGACGCAAACCCTGAGTCCGTCTCGGAGACCGGCCGACTTCGTTGCGGGTGTACTTAGTGGGGTGGCCCCCCGTGCTTGCTTTGGGTCTGGGAACGTCGTGACTTAGGCCCCGCCGACATACCGATGGGTGTATGTTAACTGATCTGGCAAAAAGGGTCGAAGTGCTTGTGGATACTTTGGTGCACCCCTGCAGGGTTAAATCTTTTCGATAAGCCGTGTCCGCGGTTATGGACGACTTGGAGCACAGTGTCTGATCATAGACAACTATAACTAAAGTTTACTGTTTTAAAATGACTTGTTTCCGATATGAGTAGTAATCAGCTTCACTACAACGGAATGGCTAAGTAAAAGTATCAACGACTGCTGGGTTTTGGGTTATCTCATGCTAATTGAATCTGACTAGTAAGTGATGCCACTATAACGGAATGATTAACTAAAAGTGCCCACTGTTTACTTTATCAGGATGAATATCTAAACCTGACTAGTAAAGTGCCGCAACTATAACTGAATATTTAAAACTGCCAACTGTGTGAGTTCCTCGGTTGACTTCCTCGTTTGGTCTCGAGGGGGAAACGCCAGGATGGGTTTGATTGATGCTAGTATCAGGTCGGTTCCGAATAGGTCTTTCTCACCCCTCTCTGATAGCCGCCAGTGGTATCGAGTCTCTATAGGTTGTTTAGTGCTCGCTGCCGCTGCCGCTCAGTCCACCATACCTATGTAGGCGAGGACCGCCGAATTCTAGCCTCGCCGTGTACTGGCCTCAGTACTGACGCTCCTTCTTTTTCCTTTGCCCTTTGTCGGCACCCCTTTTGTTTAAGCAGGTTTTGAGATCGACGCCGTTAGCAGGGTTACCCTTTCGGCTTGGCCTGGGCAGGGTTATGGACGCCATTGGTTATTCTTCAGGGCTCTTAGCCCCATTTGCATCTTGTCCGTAGTCGGACGCTCCATCGTTTTCGAGGTGATTTGGATCTTTGTACCGTATATTTGTATTCTTGACTCCTTGAGTCGCCGTTGTATATATATCTGTTCTGTGGGTCCCATCGAGGACTGTTGTGTAATGTTATTACTTTGTTTTTTCTACCCGCATGAAAGTGCCTGGTGGGCACCTTCGAATCGTTTCTATGCGGGTTTGGCGAGTTTCGCTAAAATTTGCATAGGGACGATTCTGAGGGTGTTACAGAGTGGTATCAGAGCTCAGCAGTTGCGATACCCCACAAGTCCAGCATGTAGGATAACCTAGCTAACGGCCGAAGTAGAGTGTCAAAACTATTTTGCAAAAATCGGTTGGATAGTTCTGATTAGGTCTGATTTTACTCCTTACCCTCTGCTGTTCTCCTCTTATCTTTACGCGTTTTGAATCCGCTCTCTCCTCTTTCTTCGAGTCCAGGAATTCTCGTGGTTGGGTTTCCGTCGTACCTTTAAGGTTTCGCTTCCTCCTTTGGTAACGGTGTTGCTACATCCGGTCTTCATGCTATCTGAGGAATCCGTCTGCTGTGGTACCATTCTTTGTTCCTTGCTTGTGCCTTCCGGTGTTTCCGACGCGACGACATCATCTACGTCAGATCCGATGCAGAGTCTGCATCACTCCTTTGTTTCTGAACCTCGCTTGTCGAGATCTTCAGTCTGAATCCGAGGGTTGGTTGCGTAATCTGTCTATTCGTGTACATAGTAATGCTTTGAGTGCGGGATGGAGTCGCGACCATACCACTACTCTTATCATTCGCTTATGTACATTGAATGGTGGATCGGTGCAATTTTACTCCTTCCAGGGAAGTTAGAGGTGGCCTTACCTTTAACTTCGTCCGTTGTTTATCCGGAGTGTTCTCTTGACGAGCGGGATCAACGACCTCTTGTTAGTGGTGTCGCGAGGATCTACACGAAGCGAGAAGACGCAGATCGCCGACCTCCCTTCCGGTACCATGAGGCGGATCTCGAGGGCGAGATCCCTTGTTAGTGGTGTCGAATTGTGGCATCCCGCAAAACCACTACTAGAAAATCGCGTTGAATTTGTGCATTGCATCGTCATCATCATGCATTGTTTGCCAAAACTATTTTCGCAACACCGTTTTGTTTTCTAAAACGCCCCCTCTTGATTCAAACATCAAAATCCGAGTCGCCGGAATATTTTGTTTTGCCCGATATCGGTTTGCAAAAGCTTTGTTTGAAATAAATAAAATTTATATTTATTTTTGTGGGGCAGTCGAACGGGCCGAGTAGACCCGAACGACCACCCCTGTTTTAAAATCGGTCCAGCTAGTCTGCCCCTCTAAATCCTATAGCTACCCAGCTATCTACCCCAACCCAGCCTCCACCTCACCCTGGCCACTCACACGCTGCCACCTCACCTTTTCTCCCCCCAACCAACCAGAACCTGCCACTTGGCCTCTCCCTCCACTCACCCCTCCCTCTCCCTCTAAACCCACCCAGCAACTCAACCCACACCCTCCCTGCACGCGGGCCCCGCCCCCAGCACGCATCCAACCGCACACCTGCCTCCCCCGGTCCCAAACTCCCCACCTGCCCACACCCCCCCACCGCGTCCCCACGCGGGACCCACCCTGTCCCCCACCTACCGCGCGCCCACCCCGTCCCCTACCTCGCGCACGCGTGCAGCCTCCCTCAACCCACCCCGACGCCGGTGCTCCCCTCGCCACCTTCCTCCCCGCGACCCCCTCCTCGCCGACCGGCCACCCCTCCCCTCCGGCGGTTCCCCTCGCCGCCGGCGACCCTCCGCCTGCGCCGCTCCCGCCCGCGCGCCGCCCTGCTCCTCCCTCCTCTCTCTCCCGCACCCTTCCGCCGCCGCCGTTCGCTCCGCTCCGAGCCCCGCCTCACCGCCCCTGGCCCCTGCCGCCGCCTCCGGCCAACCTCGCCGCCGCGTCCGGCGACCGCCTCCGCCGCTCTCCCCTCCGCTCCCGCGCACCTCACCGGCTCGCCCCGCGCCCCGCCTGCCTAGCCTCGCCGGCGCCGGTCTCCCTCGCCGCACCGCCGCCTTCGCCCGCCTCTCCGCCCGCGCCGCCCCGCAGTAGGCCGCGCGCGCCCGCGCCCTGCAACCGCCGCCTCCCGCGCTTCCTCCGCCTGCGCCGCTCCCGCCCGTCGCCGGTAACCGCCCCGCCTCCGCGCGCTCGACCGCCTCCGGCCACCCTTCACCCGTCTCCGCCGCCGCCGGTCCTCAAGCTCCCGCCAGCGAGCCCTCCCCTCCCCGCCGGCGCTCGCCGTGCCGCCGACCGCCCTCTGGCCCTCCTCTCGGCGCCGCCTCGTCAGGCCCGAGGCCCTCGCCGCCACCGCCCGTCTGCCCCACGCCAGCACCGGCCCCACCGTCGCCGCCAGGCGCTGCCCTCGCCGGAGCTGCGTCGGTCCCGGCCTCCACGTGTTCCCGGCCTCCCCGCGGGCCCGCCTCACCGCCGTCGCCCGGCACCGGTGGTCCCCGCAGCCGCCTCTGCCTCGAGCTCACCTCAGGCGCCCACCGACCTGCGACGGCCGTGCGCGACCCTGTGGCTGTTGTTCTAAAAGCGTGAACATCGCTCGATGACCCGTCCCGGCGAGACCAACCGTTCCCCGTCGAAACCCCCCCTCCAAGATCGCTGACGCATGTTCGACACTGAAGACGAGACGGACGCCAAGATCTTCTGCCTGGAACCCGCATGATCTTCTTCTTGAACGCCAAGATCGTCTCGACCACGACGTTTGAAGATTGGGCCTGGCGCACCCCGAGGACCCTGACGCCGTTTGGAAGTTCGCCACCGGTGAATAAGGAGGAACCCTCAAGGACTTCGACACAGAGCGTCAAGGTCGCCTCACGGAATCCGAAGCGCGGACCCGACAAGTTCCTCTCGAACGACAAGATCATCGTCTTAGAACCCGAAGGCCACCGTGCGACAAGTGCTTCGTCCCGAACGCCATGACCGACAACGTGACCCGAAGACCCCGGACGCGCCAAGACCTACCCCTGAGTCCGAGAACGACCTCGCCGAACCCTGAACCCGGAGACCGACCCCGAACCCCGGAACCCAAGATCGTCGAGCCCCCTCTGATGTGTGACCCTTTTCCTTGATACCCTATTTTTATAAATGATATCAACATGTTGCATATTTAATTGTCATACTTGCATGCATCTTGTCATGTGGTTTGGGGGCCTTATGCCGATTCACCTAATAATTAAATATGGGGCCCATATGCGGGCAAATCTAGACTCATATCGGCCTCATTTAAACATGTGTAGCGAACCGGTGCCAACTTTTGTCTTGCTAATACAACATTTAAAATGCGGGGTAGCTAAATAACATGAACCACCTAAATAATTGTCGGGACCCCGGTTCCGCTTAATTTGACCTAGTTGCATCGCACTTTGCCATGCCATGCATCATACATGCATCATGCCGATCTTCTGCCGTGTATTAAATATTGCATTCGGTGTTTCTTCTAGTGTTTTGCTTCTTCGCGGATAAGGCCGTTGAGTTGATGTGAGCTTCGTCCCGACCTTCGGATGAACCCTTCGACAATGTTTTCAGGCGAGCATCTCCCCCTTTCTACCTATCTTACTTTTATAGTATTTACTTCCCTCCTGTTGATCTTTTGCTATCTGTGTTGCGTTGCTCTAGTTTCGTACCCGTGATATCCCTTGCAGCCATATATAGCCTTGGACACATCCTATTACCTGTTGTTTGGTAGATAGTTGGGCCCGCGTGTCGTAGTCGCTTGCTCAAGTGTGTTGCTTGTCGTCAAGTACCACAGTTGTTGGAGGATTGCCGCATGTTGACGTTGGAGATGATCATGGCTTTAACTATTGTTTCACTTTAATTCCTGTTTAACAACTAAAATTGAATTAAGCAGAGGCATCGGTGGGTGATAGGTAAGATTTGGTTTCCGACCGCCCACTTGTGTCCCGTAGGACCCGAGTTCTTGACACCTGTTCCGAGATCGAGCGCGCTAACCACAGGTGGGGAGATATGGGCCCCCCATTGATAATTACCTGATTTCAAAGTATTGTACTGGGGGCCACAAACTAGTTTGGGGTTTTATTTACTATACTGTACTTATGCCATGTTTACTGCTTTATTTACGATTGTGCGAGGTACTGCACACTGTACTGTTTTGGACGCGGAATGTTTTCGCGGTATCGACAGTCCCCGATTGGGGACCTGCTGTCGTTTACAGCCATTGACGCAAACCCTGAGTCCGTCTCGGAGACCGGCCGACTTCGTTGCGGGTGTACTTAGTGGGGTGGCCCCCCGTGCTTGCTTTGGGTCTGGGAACGTCGTGACTTAGGCCCCGCCGACATACCGATGGGTGTATGTTAACTGATCTGGCAAAAAGGGTCGAAGTGCTTGTGGATACTTTGGTGCACCCCTGCAGGGTTAAATCTTTTCGATAAGCCGTGTCCGCGGTTATGGACGACTTGGAGCACAGTGTCTGATCATAGACAACTATAACTAAAGTTTACTGTTTTAAAATGACTTGTTTCCGATATGAGTAGTAATCAGCTTCACTACAACGGAATGGCTAAGTAAAAGTATCAACGACTGCTGGGTTTTGGGTTATCTCATGCTAATTGAATCTGACTAGTAAGTGATGCCACTATAACGGAATGATTAACTAAAAGTGCCCACTGTTTACTTTATCAGGATGAATATCTAAACCTGACTAGTAAAGTGCCGCAACTATAACTGAATATTTAAAACTGCCAACTGTGTGAGTTCCTCGGTTGACTTCCTCGTTTGGTCTCGAGGGGGAAACGCCAGGATGGGTTTGATTGATGCTAGTATCAGGTCGGTTCCGAATAGGTCTTTCTCACCCCTCTCTGATAGCCGCCAGTGGTATCGAGTCTCTATAGGTTGTTTAGTGCTCGCTGCCGCTGCCGCTCAGTCCACCATACCTATGTAGGCGAGGACCGCCGAATTCTAGCCTCGCCGTGTACTGGCCTCAGTACTGACGCTCCTTCTTTTTCCTTTGCCCTTTGTCGGCACCCCTTTTGTTTAAGCAGGTTTTGAGATCGACGCCGTTAGCAGGGTTACCCTTTCGGCTTGGCCTGGGCGGGGTTATGGACGCCATTGGTTATTCTTCAGGGCTCTTAGCCCCATTTGCATCTTGTCCGTAGTCGGACGCTCCATCGTTTTCGAGGTGATTTGGATCTTTGTACCGTATATTTGTATTCTTGACTCCTTGAGTCGCCGTTGTATATATATCTGTTCTGTGGGTCCCATCGAGGACTGTTGTGTAATGTTATTACTTTGTTTTTTCCACCCGCACGAAAGTGCCTGGTGGGCACCTTCGAATCGTTTCTATGCGGGTTTGGCGAGTTTCGCTAAAATTTGCATAGGGCCGATTCTGAGGGTGTTACAGATAAGAATGACCTATCCGGATCCAACCTGAAGCTAACACCAAACAAACCCATCCTGATGTTTCCCCCTCGAGACCAATCGAGGAAGTCAACCGAGGAACTCACGCAGTTGGCAGTTTTACTTATTCGGTTATCGTTGCAGCAATTACTAGTCAGGTTTAGATAATCATCCTGAGAAAGTAAGCAGTGGGCACTTTTAGTTAACCATTCCGTTAAAGTTACAACACTTACTAATCAGATACAGATAGCATGATATAATCCCAAAACCCAGCAGTTGTTGGTACTTTTATTCAGCCATTCCGTTGTAGTTGCAATACTTACTAGCCAGGTACAATGGTCGCAAGCGACACTCCAAACAAGCAGCTGTGGGCAGTATTAATTAGCCATTCCATTATAGTGAAGCTGATTACTAGTCATTATAAAGTCAAATTTATAGCAATAAACTTTAGTTATGCTTGTCTATGGTCGAGATACTGTGCTCCAAGTCGTCCATATCCGCGGACACGGCTTTCAGAAAGTTTTACCCGGCCGGGGTGCACCAATAGCAACACACGCTCGATCAACCTCGGAAAAACCAAAACAAAACCCAACGAGGATTTCACGACTGAACAATCACAGGATTCAGAAATATTTCAGGGGGCCACCCCTTGGAGTACACCCGCAACGAAGTAAGCAAGCTCCGAGATGGACTCAAGGTTTGCGATAATGGCTGTAAGCAACTGGGAACCCGAAAACTCGGGGTGTCGATACCGCGTAATCACTCCGCTTACCTAAACAGTACAGTGTGCTATCTGTCGCACAAACGTAAATAAACAGTAGCATGGCATAAGTACAGGATAGTAAATAAAACCTCAAACTAGTTTGTGGCCCCAAGAAATAAGACTGAATCAAGCTCTGGCTTAGGGGGGTCCCATATACCTCCCGGATGTGGATAGCGCGATAAATCAAGGAACAGGTATCAAGTACTCGGGGTCCTACGGGACACAAGTGGGCGTTCGGAAACCAAATATTCTCTATCACCCACCGATGCCTCTGCTTACTTCCATTTTAGTTGTTAAACATGAATTAAAATGAACGGTAAGTAAAACTAGAATCATCTCCAACATCCAAGATGCGGCATTACTCCAACAAATGTGGCACTTGACAACACGCAACAGCACTTGAGCAAGCGACTACGACGCGCAAGTCCAACTATCTACCAAACAACAGGTAATAGGATGTGTCCAAGGCAATATAGGGCTGCAAGGGATATCACGGGTACGAAAACTAGAGCAACGCAACACAGATAGCAATAGATCAACAGGAGGGAATAAATACTATAAAAGTAAGATAGGTAGAAAGGGGGAGATGCTCGCCTGAAAACATTGTCGAAGGTTCAACCGAAGATCGGGGCGAAGCTCACATCAACTCAACGGCCTTATCCGCGAAGAAGTAAAACACTAGAAGAAACACCGGATGCGCTATTTAATACAACGGCAGAAGATCGGCATGATGCATGTATGATGTATGGCATGGTAAAGGTGCGATGCAATTAGGTCAGAATAGGCGGAACCGGGGTCCCGACAATTAATTAGATGGTTCCAGTTGTTTATACCCCCGCCATTTCAAATGTTGTGTTAACAAGACAAAATATATCACCGGTGCGCTACACAATTTTAAATGAGGCCAATATGAGACTAGATTTGCCCGCATATGGGCCCCATATTTAATTAGGTTAATCGACATAAGGCCCCCAAACCACATGACAAGTATGCATGCAAGATGATCAATTAACATGCAACAAGTTGTTATTATATTATAAAATAGGGTTTTCGGGAAGGGGTTCACACATTGAGGGGTCTCGACGGTCTTGGAGTTCCGGGGGTTCCGGGGTTCGGTCTCAGGGTCCAGGGTTCGACGGGATCGAGGTTCGGACTCCGGGATCGTTCTCGGATTACTGGGTAGATCTTGTTGTTCTGTGTCGGTGACCTCGGCATCCGGGAAGCAGGACTTGGTTCGGCGCCGGGGCGCATCGGACTTTCCTGGTCGCTGTCGTTCTTGTCGTCGCGAAGGTCTTGTCGGGTCCCACGGGGTCGGTGTTGCCGTTGCAAGGGTCTTGTCGGCCCGCGCCATCGAGTCGGCCTTGGCGTTCGGGGGCGCATCCCTGGTGCTTCGTGAAGGAGAACTTGATGTCCCGAGAAGATCTTGGCCGAGGTCTTGAGCTCGTGATGAAGTACTCCAGGTTCCCGATAGAGATGCGGTGGAGATCTTGAATCGACATCGGTGGTTTTCAAGTACCTTAATCTCTCTGGTCCTTACTCGTGTAGCGGGTCCATCTACACACACAAACGCCACCTCGAATCCAAGGGCCTGCTTTGGAAACAACCTCTGACGCGGAAGGGACAGACACGGAGCATCTACAACAACACTAAGGCACCAGGGCCAAAACAAGGAGGAGGAAGCGGCCAGGTCTGCTGCTGTTCGAGGCGAGGCGTAAAGATGGGGACGGCTCGCAGGCGCACTGCTCGGCTCGGAGGGAGACGGGGTCGGGCTGCCCGCGGTCATCGACGGCGGGGCAGCGGGTCGAGGGCGACGGACGCGGGTGAGGGCGGTTGACTGGGGGAGGCGGGCGACGCGCGAGGGGGCGGGTTCGGCCGGCGAGCACGGGCCGGGCGGCGCAGCTCGAGGAGGGGGAACCGGCGACGCGCGGCCGGCCGGAGGAGGGCCGCAGCAGCAGGAGATCGCCGGAGGGAGCCCAGGGCGGGGCAGACGGTGGCGACCGGAGGACGCGCCGGAGAGGAGATGAAGGCCGGAGGTGGGGGCGCGACGGAGCCGGACGGGGCCTGCCAGGGCGGGGTCGCGTGGCACCGGCGGGGCCGAGGTGCGGGACGCGCGAGGCAGGGGGCGCGCTGGAGGAGGAAGCTCGACGCGGGGCGAGGAGACCGGAGGCGGGGCGAGCGCGCGGTGGGGGCGCGGGCCAGGCAGGGGAGGCAGGGGGCTGCGCGATGGGGCCGCGCGGGAGCGGCGAGGGACGTTGGGCGGCGGCGGGAGTTGGTGTGGGGCGAGCGGAAGGAAGGGAGAAGGTGGGGGGAAGAGGGAGCCGCGGGAGAGAGGAGGGTCGGTGGGGGAGGTGCGGAGGCGCGACGGGGAGGGTCGCCGCCGGCGGCCGGAGGTGGAAGAGAGGGAGAGAGAAGAGAGAGAGCGAGGCAGAGCGGGGGCGTCGCGTGCGGGGCGAGCGCGAGGAGGAAGAGAGGCTGCGCGCGAGGGAGGAGAAGGAGGGTGGGGCCCGTGGGTGGGGACAGGGGCTGCGTGGGGATCTGCTGCGCGCGGGGTGGTTGGTGTGTGGGATGTGGGTTGTGTGTGTGGTGTTGTGTGGCTGCGTGTGTGGCCTGTGAGGGGTGGTGTGCTGGTGGGAGAGAGAGGAGAGAGAGGGGGGATGAGGTGTCAGCATGGGATAGGATAGAGGGGAAGAGAGGGTGAGGTGGCGAGAGCCGATTGGGCAGGGTGGGGTGGCCAGAGGGTTGGGTAGACTAGGATGGGTAGCTTTAGGATTTAGAGGTGGACCGTTTGTATTTTTCTGGGGTGGTCGTTCGGGTCATTCGGCCCGTTCGACTGCCCCACTAAAATAAATAAATATTTTTATTTATTTCAAACAAGGCCTTTGCAAACCTATATCAGTCAAAACAAAATATTCCGGCGACCCGGATTTTGTGTGTTGAACAAAGAGGGGGCGTTTAGAAAACTAATTAGGTTTTTCCGAAAATAGTTTTATGCAAGCACATGCAAGATGATGACGATGCTCAAATGCAATGTGGCATGATGACATGAGCATGCGGTCATGATGATGCAATGCACAAAAACAACGCGATTTTCTAGTAGTGGTTTTGCGGGATGCCACAATTCGACACCACTAACAATGGATCTCGCCCTCGAGATCCGCCTCATGGTACCGGAAAGAAGGTCGGCGATCTGCGTCTTCTCGCATCGTGTAGATCCTCGCGACACCACTAACGAGGGTTCATCCTCCATCTTGAAATCGGCGACACCACCAACAAAGGTTCGTTGTTCCTGATCGTCGAGAGAGCACTCCGGAGAAACAAAGGACGAAGGTAGAGGTATCAACAAATAAAGCCACCTCTAGCTTCCATGGACGGAGTAAAATCGCTGGATCCACTGATTCGATGTACAAGAGCGAATGATAAGAGTAGTCGGATGGTGATCAGTCCATCGCGCACCCAAACCATTACTCTGCACACGAATAGGCGGATTATGCAACCAACTCTCGGACTTAGACTGAAGATCTCGACAAACGAGGTTCAGGAACAAAGGGGTGATGCAGACTCTGCATCGGATCTGGCGTAGATGATGTCGTCGCGTTGGAAAACACCGGAAGGCACAAACAAAGAACAAAGAATGGTAACACCGGACGAAAGATTCCTCGGATAGCATGAAGACCAGATATAGCAACACCGTTATCAAAGGGGGAAGCGAAACCCTGAAGATACGACGGAACCCAACCACGAGAATTCCTGGACTCGAAGAAAGAGAAGAGAGCGGATTTAAAACGCGTAGAGATAAGAGGAGAATAGCAGAGGGGTAAGGAGTAAAATCAGACCTAACCAGAACTATCCAACCGATTTTGCAAAAATAGTTTTGACACTCTACTTCGGCCGTTAGCTAGGTTATCCTACAGGCTGGACTTGTGGGGTATCGCAACTGCTGTGCTCTGATACCACTCTTTAACACCCTCAGAATCGACCCTATGCAAATTTCAGCGGTTCCCGCCAAACCCGCATAGAAACGATTCGAAGGTGCCCACCAGGCACTTTCGTGCGGGTGGAAAAAACAAAGTAATAACATTACACAACAGTCCTCGATGGGACCCACAGAACAGATATATATACAACGACGACTCAAGGAGTCAAGAATACAAATATACGATACAAAGATCCAAATCACCTCGAAAACGATGGAGCGTCCGACTACGGACAAGATGCAAATGGGGCTAAGAGCCCTGAAGAATAACCAATGGCGTCCATAACCCTGCCCAGGCCAAGCCGAAAGGGTAACCCTGCTAACGGCGTCGATCTCAAAACCTGCTTAAACAAAAGGGGTGCCGACAAAGGGCAAAGGAAAAAGGGGAGCGTCAGTACTGAGGCCAGTACACGGCGAGGCTAGAATTCGGCGGTCCTCGCCTACATAGGTATGGTGGACTGAGCGGCAGCGGCAGCATGCACCAAACGACCTATAGAGACTCGATACAACTGGCGGTTATCAGAGAGGGATAAGAATGACCTATCCGGATCCAACCTGAAGCTAACACCAAACAAACCCATCCTGATGTTTCCCCCTCGAGACCAATCGAGGAAGTCAACCGAGGAACTCACGCAGTTGGCAGTTTTACTTATTCGGTTATCGTTGCAGCAATTACTAGTCAGGTTTAGATAATCATCCTGAGAAAGTAAGCAGTGGGCACTTTTAGTTAACCATTCCGTTAAAGTTACAACACTTACTAATCAGATACAGATAGCATGATATAATCCCAAAACCCAGCAGTTGTTGGTACTTTTATTCAGCCATTCCGTTGTAGTTGCAATACTTACTAGCCAGGTACAATGGTCGCAAGCGACACTCCAAACAAGCAGTTGTGGGCAGTATTAATTAGCCATTCCATTATAGTGAAGCTGATTACTAGTCATTATAAAGTCAAATTTATAGCAATAAACTTTAGTTATGCTTGTCTATGGTCGAGATACTGTGCTCCAAGTCGTCCATATCCGCGGACACGGCTTTCAGAAAGTTTTACCCGGCCGGGGTGCACCAATAGCAACACACGCTCGATCAACCTCGGAAAAACCAAAACAAAACCCAACGAGGCTTTCACGACTGAACAATCATAGGATTCAGAAATATTTCAGGGGGCCACCCCTTGGAGTACACCCGCAACGAAGTAAGCAAGCTCCGAGACGGACTCAAGGTTTGCGACAATGGCTGTAAGCGACTGGGAACCCGAAAACTCGGGGTGTCGATACCGCGTAATCACTCCGCTTACCTAAACAGTACAATGTGCTATCTGTCGCACAAACGTAAATAAACAGTAGCATGGCATAAGTACAGGATAGTAAATAAAACCTCAAACTAGTTTGTGGCCCCAAGAAATAAGACTGAATCAAGCTCTGGCTCAGGGGGGTCCCATATACCTCCCGGATGTGGATAGCGCGATAAATCAAGGAACAGGTATCAAGTACTCGGGGTCCTACAGGACACAAGTGGGCGTTCGGAAACCAAATATTCTCTATCACCCACCGATGCCTCTGCTTACTTCCATTTTAGTTGTTAAACATGAATTAAAATGAACGGTAAGTAAAACTAGAATCATCTCCAACATCCAACATGCGGCATTACTCCAACAAATGTGGCACTTGACAACACGCAACAGCACTTGAGCAAGCGACTACGACGCACAAGTCCAACTATCTACCAAACAACAGGTAATAGGATGTGTCTAAGGCAATATAGGGCTGCAAGGGATATCACGGGTACGAAAACTAGAGCAACGCAACACAGATAGCAATAGATCAACAGGAGGGAATAAATACTATAAAAGTAAGATAGGTAGAAAGGGGGAGATGCTCGCCTAAAAACATTGTCGAAGGTTCAACCGAAGATCGGGGCGAAGCTCACATCAACTCAACGGCCTTATCCGCGAAGAAGTAAAACACTAGAAGAAACACCGGATGCGCTATTTAATACAACGGCAGAAGATCGACATGATGCATGTATGATGTATGGCATGGTAAAGGTGCGATGCAATTAGGTCAGAATAGGCGGAACCGGGGTCCCGACAATTAATTAGATGGTTCCAGTTGTTTATACCCCCGCCATTTCAAATGTTGTGTTAACAAGACAAAATATATCACCGGTGCGCTACACAATTTTAAATGAGGCCAATATGAGACTAGATTTGCCCGCATATGGGCCCCATATTTAATTAGGTTAATCGACATAAGGCCCCCAAACCACATGACAATTATGCATGCAAGATGATCAATTAACATGCAACAAGTTGTTATTATATTATAAAATAGGGTTTTCGGGAGGGGTTCACACATTGAGGGGTCTCGACGGTCTTGGAGTTCCGGGGGTTCCGGGGTTCGGTCTCAGGGTCCAGGGTTCGACGGGATCGAGGTTCGGACTCCGGGATCGTTCTCGGATTACTGGGTAGATCTTGTTGTTCTGTGTCGGTGACCTCGGCATCCGGGAAGCAGGACTTGGTTCGGCGCCGGGGCGCATCGGACTTTCCTGGTCGCTGTCGTTCTTGTCGTCGCGAAGGTCTTGTCGGGTCCCACGGGGTCGGTCTTGCCGTTGCGAGGGTCTTGTCGGCCCGCGCCATCGAGTCGGCCTTGGCGTCCGGGGGCGCATCCCTGGTGCTTCGTGAAGGAGAACTTGATGTCCCGAGAAGATCTTGGCCGAGGTCTTGAGCTCGTGATGAAGTACTCCAGGTTCCCGATACAGATGCGGTGGAGATCTTGAATCGACATCGGTGGTTTTCAAGTACCTTAATCTCTCTGGTCCTTACTCGTGCAGCGGGTCCATCTACACACACAAACGCCACCTCGAATCCAAGGGCCTGCTTTGGAAACAACCTCTGACGCGGAAGGGACAGACATGGAGCATCTGCAACAACACTAAGGCACCAGGGCCAAAACGAGGAGGAGGAAGCGGCCAGGTCTGCTGCTATTCGAGGCGAGGCGGGAAGATGGGGACGGCTCGCAGGCGCACTGCTCGGCTCGGAGGGAGACGGGGTCGGGCTGCCCGCGGTCATCGACGGCGGGGCAGCGGGTCGAGGGCGACGGACGCGGGTGAGGGCGGTTGACTGGGGGAGGCGGGCGACGCGCGAGGGGGCGGGTTCGGCCGGCGAGCACGAGCCGGGCGGCGCAGCTCGAGGAGGGGGAACCGGCGACGCGCGGCCGGCCGGAGGAGGGCCGCAGCAGCAGGAGCTCGCCGGAGGGAGCCCAGGGCGGGGCGGACGGTGGCGACCGGAGGACGCGCCGGAGAGGAGATGAAGGCCGGAGGTGGGGGCGCGACGGAGCCGGACGGGGCCTGCCAGGGCGGGGTCGCGCGGCACCTGCGGGGCCGAGGCGCGGGACGCGCGAGGCAGGGGGCGCGCCGGAGGAGGAAGCTCGACGCGGGGCGAGGAGACCGGAGGCGGGGCGAGCGCGCGGTGGGGGCGCGGGCCAGGCAGGGGAGGCAGGGGCCTGCGCGACGGGGCCGCGCGGGAGCGACGAGGGACGTTGGGTGGCGTCGGGAGTTTGTGTGGGGCGAGCGGAAGGAAGGGAGAAGGTGGGGGGAAGAGGGAGCCGCGGGAGAGAGGAGGGTCGGTGGGGGAGGTGTGGAGGCGCGGCGGGGAGGCTCGCCGCCGGCGGCCGGAGGTGGAAGAGGGGGAGAGAGAAGAGAGAGAGCGAGGCAGAGCGGGGGCGTCGCGTGCGGGGCGAGCGCGAGGAGGAAGAGAGGCTGCGCGCGAGGGAGGAGAAGGAGGGTGGGGCCCGTGGGTGGGGACAGGGGCTGCGTGGGGATCTGCTGCGCGCGGGGTGGTTGGTGTGTGGGATGTGGGTTGTGTGTGTGGTGTTGTGTGGCTGCGTGTGTGGCCTATGAGGGGTGGTGTGCTGGTGGGAGAGAGAGGAGAGAGAGGGGGGATGAGGTGTCAGCACGGGATAGGATAGAGGGGAAGAGAGGGTGAGGTGGCGAGAGCCGATTGGGCAGGGTGAGGTGGCCAGAGGGTTGGGTAGACTAGGATGGGTAGCTTTAGGATTTAGAGGTGGACCGTTTGTATTTTTCTGGGGTGGTCGTTCGGGTCATTCGGCCCGTTCGACTGCCCCACTAAAATAAATAAATATTTTTATTTATTTCAAACAAGGCCTTTGCAAACCGATATCAGTCAAAACAAATTATTCCGGCGACCCGGATTTTGTGTGTTGAACAAAGAGGGGGCGTTTAGAAAACTAATTAGGTTTTTCCGAAAATAGTTTTATGCAAGCACATGCAAGATGATGACGATGCTCAAATGCAATGTGGCATGATGACATGAGCATGCGGTCATGATGATGCAATGCACAAAAACAACGCGATTTTCTAGTAGTGGTTTTGCGGGATGCCACAGCGGGCTCCGACGCTGGGGCGGCGGGCTGCGAGGACGCTGGCACGTCAGGGCGTCGGCGTAGGTCATGGGGCCGGCGGCGGGAGGAGGCGACTCGGCGGCCGGCGGCGGGACGGAGGGAGAAGGAGGGGAGCAGAGAGGCGGCGTCGGGGAGGGAGGAGCAACGCGGGGCGCTACGATGGCTCAGTGGGACCAGGCCGAAACCTGTCGTGGGAATGGTCACGGCAGACGCTGCAATCGGCAGCGAGTAGTAGAACGAGGGGCAAGGGCGGCCAGCCATCTGCGGTGCGAGATGAGGGCAAAGACACAGGGTTTACCCAGGTTTGGCCCCCCGGAGGGTAAAGACCTACTCCTGCTAGATTGTATTAGGGAGGTGTTACAATGGGCGAGCTCGGCGGCTAGGCGGCGAGTCGCTTAGGTGTATGAGGGAACGTGTCTCTACTCCCCCCATAGGGAGGTTTATATAGGCTCACCTCCCCTAGGGTTTACATATCCCAACCGATTCGGTTACAGCTTCAGTAGTCGTTTAACCCAATCCGACTGGGCCTATCTACTCGCCTGGGCCTTCAGCTTCCAGTCGCTCGGTACCTTGCTGGGCTTCAATCCACTCGCCGTTCTGCAGGCCCACTCGCCAGCCCTGGGGCCAGTCGGAAACGTCCCGCTGAGTATACCCCAGTAGGCGTATCCCCATCAGTAGTCCCCGAGGCCGTCGTCGATTGGGCGTAAGTGGCTGCTGGCAGTCGGAGTATACGGCTTCAGAGTAGGCATCCAGTCGAATCGTCGGCGGGCTCCTGTATGAAGAAGAAAATCCGGTGAACCAAGTCGCGTTTTAGGCGAGTCGAGTCGGCGGAACGCGGTCGTGGTGATTGACCTAGCGAGCCGAATGACCGGAGTTGGACCGTCAGGTGTGGTCAAACTAGCCGTTGGGGTAATCCAACGGTAACTTTTGGCGTAATCATCGCGCGGTAACGACCCCCTGATTTGGCGGGTAACTCCCGCTATATAAGAGGAATGGTAGGCAATCGCAGAGCCAACTGCCCACCACTTCTTCCGAGTGCGCGCATTTTCCTTCCTTTGCTCCGCGATCCAATCGACCCGAAACCCTCCGATCTCCAACCAACCTCTCGGCCATGGCCCTTTCCACCGAACCATGGGGCAGGTCCAAGTGCACAAGGGCGCAGCTGGCCTCTTTCGAGGAGGCTGGAATCCTGCGAGCCGGCTGTTGGCGTATGCCCGCAGCCGGAGAAACGACCCCAAACCCGCGAGAGAGGGAATTCGTCTGTTTCACCAGTCATCTCGAGCGGGGGCTAGGGTTTCCCACGTCTTTGTTCTTCCGGCGTTTCTGCGCCTACTACGGGATCCAGCCTTCAGATCTGGGTCCCCACAGCATTGAGCAGCTCGCCATCTTCGTGGCGTTCTGCGAGTGCTACTTGGGCTGCCGGCCCTACTTTCCCTTGTGGCAGGATCTGTTCCATGGACGGATCAGCCGCGAGGAGGCAGGCGGCCCAATGCTAGCCGCAGGCGGCTTGACGTTCCAGCTCAAGTCCAAGGCTTCTTTCTTCGATCTGATGCTACCCGCCAAGGCAGCGAGCGACTGGAAGAAGTCATGGTTCTACGTGGCCGAGGCGACCCCAGAGGACGAGGTGGCGATCCCGCGGTACTCGGCCAATCGTTCCGAGCCACGCCATCTCCAAGTCGGCAAGCTCCCCAACGACCAGTGGATGGTCGTTGACGAGATGCTCCAGGCCATCCGTGGTCTGAAAAAGAAAGGCCTTCAGACGATAAACTTGTACAATTGCTGGCTTGGGCGACGGCTCGTTCCACTCGCCCAACGCGACCACTACATGTATCAGTACACGGGCCGGGGAGACTCGACGAAGGCCTGCCTCGACGAGTGGAAGCTGGAGGATTATCTCCCAGCGTTGAAGAAGATCACCCAGGCGGTGTACCTGGATGCACAGGCCGGGGTCGCGCCCTACACCGTGAAGCGTCCGGCTCCAACGGTAATTTCTTTACCTTGTTCGCAGTCACAGCGTGTGCAGTCGCGGTAATTCTGATTCTGTTTTGTATTCATTGCAGCTATTCCAAGTGGTGGAAGGGTGGCTCCCACCTTCTGATGATGAGAGCCCGGGGCCATCCGCCCAGGACGTAGGCGAATCGCCACCCGCGAGGGGCAATGAGGACGACGAGGTCGAGTCCGAAGAGGAAATCGCCCCGCTGGTCCGAAAAACCCGCGGGCAACGTCAGCGCGAAATCGAAGCGAGCAGCAGCCTCGAGCGTCATGAGGACGACGACGAGCTCCCAGAAACCACCTCGCGCCGCCAGGCCACTCCTTCGAAGAAGAAGAAGAAGGAAAAGGAAGCGAGGGCCCCCCCGAAGAGGAAAACGAAGCCGTCAAGGATGGCCTCGCCGCCGCACTCGACGAGCAGCTCCGATGCTCCCAGCTCGGCCGGTGACGGCGCGCCCCCAGCGACAACCGCGCTAGACACGCCGACCGTGGAAGTGCCGCTGGCCTCGATGCCTCCGCCATTCGCGCCGGTCTCTGGGCTAGGGAAGGCTCCGGCTGCGGCGACTTCGCCTCGCAGGGAGGTTCCGAGTGTGGCGGTCTCGCCCCGCAAGGAGGCTCCGGCCGCAGCGGCTCCAATTCGCGAGGAAGACCCCGCCGAGGGTGTCCCAGAGGCGCCAGCCGCGGCCTCAACGACGAATAAGCCGTCCGTGTCTTGGGCACGCGATGTCCTGGAACTGGGGCTCAGTCGCCAACTGGGCCCCGAACTGGAAAAACCGGCCGGCCTTCGTACAGGGCTACGTTTCATCCCAGTCGCCAAGTGAGTGCGTTCACCCTTCCCTACTTTTCATAACTATTTCGATTGTCTTTATTGATTTGATTGATATGTAGGACCGGACTGAAAAATATGGGCCACCCGACCGTGGCTCAGGTACCCTCCGCCGCTAGCGAGGAGGACCCTTCCCGTAAGAGGAAATCGGACGAGGTCGTCGCCTCAGCGGAGGGCAGCAAGAAGACCAAGGGCGACGACATCGTCACTGTCTCTGACGACACGGCGGTCGCACCGGCCGGACCCGCGGTGGAAGCAACCGCGTCTACGAAGGAGGGCGTTTCCTTGCCTAGACCGGAGGAAGCGACTTCCTTTGGAGCGGGTGCCTCGATCGCTACCTTCCCCCGCTTCGTGACCAAGGCGGCCACGGCGAGCGGGGATGCGCCCCCGAGCCTCGCTCCTGGGACCGCCGATGCTGAAGTCGACCAGCGTCGCGGGCACACGCCAGCGCTGCTTGCGTTCGTGGACGCGATACAACTCCATGGCATGCTTGGTGCAGCCATCCAGGTACCTCCAGTCCCCGAGGATCAGGTCGGTGCTTTGCAGCGGCTTGATTCTTATAATTTCTCGTCTATTACTTTCGCATCCAGTCCCCGAGTGCGGACGCGCTAAATTTTAGCGGGTGGGCACTTAGGAATTTTCTTGATCGCCAGTCCCCAAGTGCGCACGCACTAAATTTAGCGGGTGGGCACTTAGGAATTTCTTGATCGCCAGTCCCCGAGTGCGCACGCGCTAAATTTAGCGGGTGGGCACTTAGGAAGTTCGTTTTTACTGACTTTTTTGATGATATGCAGGGTCTGCAACTTGAGTCGGCGGACCGATTGGCCGCGAAACAGCGTGCTGAGAAGGAGCTGGCCACCATCCAAGAGGCGAACAAAGAGCTTCAGGCTGTTGCTGCGAAGGCCGAGGAAGATCGCCAGGAGCTTGTCCCTGCTGGTGAGTTGGTGGCGGCGCGATCTGCTCTGGGTGCTGCTGAACAGCGGGTCGCCGACCTCGAGCGCGAACTGCGGGAGGCGAGAGAAGAAGCAAGCTCGGCGGACGGGCAAGCTAAGGCCGCCATTGCGGCCGCGGAGGAGGACCGCAAGGTGTCGGAAGTCCTTATTGCTGGGCTTCAGGACGACCACACGTCGCTTCAGTGCTTCATCACGGGACTCGCCCGCCCGTTGCTTGGTGAGTGCATCTTCCCTTTCTGTTAGTTGTAGTTTTTGTGGTGTCCGTCGTACTCATCATTGTCTCCTTCTCGCAGGTCGCGTTATTGGTAGCCAAGAAGAAGCGAGCTCGCTTGACGCGAGGCAGTGCGTAAGCATGCTCGTCGACTCGGCGACGCTGTCGGCGACGTGCATCCGCGCCTACCTTCAAGAAATATCGCCCACAGAGGTTATTCCCAGCGACCTTGTTGAGGTGTGGGAATATTTGGAGAAGGCGCCCGCGGTCGTCGAGTTCATGACGCGGTCGGCGTTTCGGCGTGGAGCGTCGACAGCACTGAGTCTCGGACTCGCCCACTTCCCCGAAGATTTCGACGTTGACGATGTGACGAGTGGGTATCCATCGTCGACTGGCGCGATGGATCTGTCCGAGGTTCTCAAGTTGCAGGAGCGTGCTGCCAAGTACTCGGAGCGTGTCTGGGCGATGGGCGATCTCCTTCCCTATCAGGAGACGGTCGTCGCGCCGAACGACCCCGAGCCGCTGCATCGTGACTTCAAGGTCGAGCAGCCTTTTCGCGCGGCGATGGCTGGTGAACTGACGACGTATCCATCAAACCCGTACACCGCGTTCATCCGTAATCGCCGTGATGCTGGCGAGTCGTCATCCAAGCCTGCAGAGTAGGGTAGTTTGCCTTTGAAGTGTTAGCAGCAGTTCTGCCATGCGGCATATTTTGTAACATAAGACAATGCAGTATGCGATTGAATGGGACGTGGTATCCATTTTGCTATTCGTTTGTGTGATTTGGATTGATTTTGAACGAGTCCCCGAGCGCGTCCGCCCTTTTGTGGGGTTTACCTCGTATATGGTGTGTGTTGTTATCATGTGTTCTGTTGATTTGGTCGACTCGCCCGAGCTCGGAGAGCCAGTCGCGAGGCGACTCCCTTGAGTGCTCTGTACTTTACCGTTTTCCCGTACGCGGACGGGGTCGGGTGGCCGAGTCCCCGAGCGTGGTACTTGGTAGTTCTAGGCGCGACTCGAGGGTGGTTGAGGACTT
Organism: Avena atlantica; assembly: GCA_910589765.1. NCBI lineage: Eukaryota > Viridiplantae > Streptophyta > Magnoliopsida > Poales > Poaceae > Avena > Avena atlantica. The sequence continues at coordinate 362,453,931 of OU342736.1, forward strand.
AGCATGTTGTCGTGAGCGCGTCACTCCTGCCTGGCCCGTGGGGTCAGTCGCGTGGCGAGTCCTGGGCATGCTCTCTTACTTGGCGTTTTCCCTGACCGATCGCGACGAACTGGTATTCAGTCCCCGAGCGTGGTACTTAGCCGTTCGAGTCGCTAAGCTGAGGATGCGGAGGACCAAGGTTGCTGTGAGGAGCGAGGGCAGTTGTCTTGGCTCGTAAAGCCAGTCGAGCTAGGCGACTCCAATGGGGCTCCGGGTTGGCGTTTTTCATGGACGATGCAAGACCTGAAGTGATTCAGTGCTCTTACACCGCACTACTTAGCCGTGCCGATCGCTGTACCAAAGGTTGACTTCTGCATTTTAGCGTACCGCTGTTATTACGAGTGCGTGTGGCACAAGTCATGGAGAGTAGGCGCAATTTGCGGTAACAGTTTCTTTTATTTCATAGCGACTGGAGAGTACATGTGTGGGGTTCTAGGAGTAGAACTTCCGGAGGAGGTTTACATTCCATGGTCGCTTGACGTCGAGCTCGCCGTCCCCGCGGACGTCGATGAGGTAGTAGGCGTCGTTGCTGAGTACGCGCCCGATAGCGAACGGGCCCTCCCACGGAGGGGAGAGCTTGTGCATGCCCCTCTTGTCCTGGATGAGGCGTAACACCAGGTCGCCTTCCTGGAAGGTGCGGGTTTTCACCCGTCGGCTGTGGTAGCGGCGGAGTCCTTGTTGGTAGATGGCGGTGCGTGACCGAGCGAGGTCGCGTGCTTCGTCGAGCTGGTCGAGCCCATCTTGGCGGGCCAGCTCGTTTGCGGCCTCCGTATAATGGACGACCCGCGGCGAGTCGTGTTCGAGGTCGGTGGGCATGACTGCTTCGGCGCCGTAGACCATGAAGAAGGGGGTGAATCCCGTCGATCTGTTAACCGAGGTGCGGATTCCCCAGATAACGGAGGGCAACTCTTCGACCCAGCACCTAGCGGTGCGCTCGAGTGGTACTTGGAGTCGCGGCTTCAGGCCGTGGAGGATGCTTTGGTTGGCTCGTTCCGCCTGGCCGTTGGATTCCGGGTGGGCGACTGACGCGAGATCGAGCCGGATGTGGTGCTCTTCGCAGAATTCGGCCATTGCTCCCTTGGCAAAGTTTGTGCCGTTGTCCGTGATGATACTATTTGGGAACCCGTAGCGATATATGAGCTCGCGTAGGAGTTTAGTGGCGGTCTCCCGTCGCATTTCCGGACTGGCTTGGCCTCCACCCACTTGGTGAATTTGTCGACGGCGACTAGCAAGTGGGTGTAGCCGGAGGGGGCTTTCTTGAAGGGGCCCACCATGTCCATGCCCCATACGGCGAATGTCCAAGTGATGGGGATCGTTTTGAGCGCCGAGCTCGGTACGCGCGTTTGATTGGCGTACTTCTGGCACCCGGCGCATCGCTGGACGATGTCGACAGCGTCGGCGTGTGCGGTGGGCCAGTAGAAGCCGTGTCGCATAGCCTTGGCGACCAGGGAGCGAGCGGCGGCGTGGTGGCCGCAGTCACCTGAGTGAATGTCGTGGAGGATTTTGCGTCCTTCAGCCGGTTGGACGCAACATTGGAACACGCCGGTGACGCTGCGCTTGTGTAGCTCGCCGTCGATGATGGTGTAAGACTTGCATCGGCGAGCGATCATTCGAGCGTCTGTCTCGTCTGCTGGCAGGGTGCCGGCTTCCAGGTAGGCGATGTAGGGCTTGGTCCAGTCGTCTGGCTCGGCGATGAGTGCGACCAAGGCTGCCTCTGGTTGGAGTGGGACTCCGATGTCGATCTCCCTCGGGGGAGAGACTGATGGTTTGGAGATTGTGTCGAGGAACACGCCGGCGGGTGGTGCGAGTCGAGCCGACCCGATGCGAGAGAGGGCGTCGGCCTCCTCGGTTTTTCGCCTGTCGATCCACTCGACAGAGTAGCCGGTGAAGTGGCCGCACAACTTGTCCACCTCTTGGCGGTACGCCGCCATGGTAGGGGAGATGGCGTCGCAGGTGCCGGCGACTTGTCCCGCGACGAGGTCGGAATCTCCGTAGCATCGAAGGCGATTGGCGTTCATCTCCTTGGCGGCTCGCATGCCGTGGAGTAGGGCCTCGTATTCAGCCATGTTGTTGGTGCAGGGCGTGAATTCGAGGCGGAGGATGTAGCGGAGCTTGTCGCCCTTTGGTGAAGTCAACACTATCCCCGCTCCTGCACCGTCCGCGTTCTTGGAGCCGTCGAAGTGCAGGCTCCAGTAATGGAGGTACGGCAGCTTCTCTGGCTGCTGGGCCTCCTCCCAGTCGGCGATGAAGTCTGCCAGTGCCTGCGACTTAATCGCCCTTCGTGGCTCGTATTTAATGTTGTGGACGCCAATTTCGACGGCCCACTTGGCGACCCGTCCGGTCGCCTTGCGGTTGCGGATGATGTCTTGCAGTGGCGCTGAGGAGACGACCGTGACCGGGTGCTCCTGGAAGTAGTGCGGCAGGCGCCGCTGAGCCCTGAAGACCGCGTATACTAGCTTTTGGTACTGTGGGTACCGCTGGCGCGACTCGGTGAGGACCTCGCTGATGTAGTACACCGGACGCTGAACCGGGCGCTCCTTTCCTTCCTCTGGTCGTTCGACGACCATCACAGCACTGACGACGCGCTCGGATGCCGCGACGTAAACCATCATAGGTTCTTTGTCGGCGGGAGCGGCGAGTAATGGTGCGGCGAGTAGCACTTTTTTGAGGTCGCGGAGCGCGTGGTCCGCCTCCTTGTCCCACTGGAAGGTGGGGTTCTTGCGCATCAGGCGGTATAGGGGCATCGCCTTTTCGCCCAGGCGGGGGATGAAGCGACTGAGAGCCGCTACTCGCCCGGCCAGCTTCTGGACGTCACGCAGGCACTCGGGTTTGCCGAGCCGGGCGATCGTGTCGATCTTTGTTGGGTTCGCCTCGATCCCTCGTTTGGAGACGACGTACCCCAGTAGTTGTCCGGCGGGTACACCGAAGGTGCACTTGCCTGGGTTGAGCTTTATCTTGTACCTTCGCAGATTGGCGAAGGTTTCCGCCAGGTCGGCGAGTAGGTCGCCTTGGCGAGCTGATTTCACGACCACGTCGTCGATGTAGACGTGGATGTTGCGGCCAATTTGGCTCGCGAGGCATTCTTGCATGCACCGCTGGTAGGTTGCCCCGGCGTTCTTGAGGCCGAAGGTCATGGCGGTGTAGCAGAAGGCTCCGAATGGCGTGATGAACGCCGTCTTCTCCTCATCTTCGATAGCCATTTTGATCTGGTTGTACCCGGAGTAGGCGTCGAGGAAACATAGCGACTCCGAACCCACGGTTGAATCGATTATCTGATCGATCCGCGGGAGGACGAACTGCTCCTTTGGGCAGGCGCTGTTCAGGTTTGTGTAGTCGATACACATTCTCCAGGTCCCGTTTTTCTTCTCGACCAGGACTGGGTTTGCCAGCCACTTGGAGTATTTGATTGGCCGGATGAAGCCGGCAGCGAGTAAACGCTGCACTTCCTCGGCGATTGCTCGACGGCGTTCTTCGTTGAAGGGCCGTAGCGACTGCTTGACAGGTCGCACTTTGGGGTCGGCGTTTAGCTTGTGCTCAGCGAGCTCCCTAGCGACACCGGGCATGTCAGAGGGTTTCCATGCGAAGATGTCCCTGTTCTCACGGAGGAACTCGATGAGCGCGGCTTCCTATGCTGGGCTCATGCCTGTCCCGATCGTCACCGTCTGGCTGGAGTCGCCTGGGACCAGCTCGACGGTGCGAGTGTGCGTCGTGGCCTCAAAGGTTGAGGTGTTTGCGCCCTCTGAGTTGGGCTTCTTGAGTATTGTGGGGTCGTCATTGTTGACCCCGGTCGCGTATTTGGCGAGCTCGTCGGCGTGATTAGTCTCTGCCGCGATGACGGCGTCGGCGAGTTCGGCTCCTTTGGCTTCGCATTCGGCGGCCATGTCGGGGTCGCCGTTGATGGTGATGACGCCGCACGGCCCGGCGAGCTTCATCGCGTTGTACGCGTAGTGGGGCGCTGCCATGAATTTAGCGAACGCCTGGCGCCCCAGGACGCAGTGGTAAGGGCTGTCGAAGGGCACCAGCTCGAAGACGATCCGCTCGGTGCGGAAGTTTGCCGGAGTACCGAAAGTGACGGGCAGCGTGACTTTGCCGATCGGGTACGCCTTCCGACCGGGGACGATGCCGTGGAACATGGTGTGGGTTGTCTCGATCATCGACTGCGGGAGCCGCAACCGCCTGAAGGTGTCGAGGTAGAGGATGTTGATAGAGCTGCCGCCGTCCATCAGTGTCTTGGGGAGCCAGTAGTCGCCAACCTTGGGCTTGACCACCAGGGCGACTCGCCCTGGGTACTCGATGCGTGGCGAGTGGTCTTGCCGGCTCCAGGTGATGGGCTGTTCCGACCAGTTCAGGAACTGGGGGACGTCTGTTTGGGCCACCGTATGGACGGCGACGGCGCGGGCGATGACCTTCTTTTCGCGCTTCGTGTTGAAGCCTGTGAAGGTGTGGAGCGAGCCGGCTACTTTGCCGAATTTTCCGCCATTTGGCGGGTCGTTGTCTGTGTCCTCCCGCGCTTGCCATGCCTTCTCGATTTCCCTGAGGGTGTGGCAGTCGGCGGTGGTGTGTGTTGCGGGCTTCCCTTCCCTGCTATGGAACGCACATGGTTGGTTAAGGAGGGTCGCGGGATCGAACCTTGGCTTGTTCTTGTAATTGCCGCCATCGCGCCGTTGCCCTCCGTCGCGGCGGTAGCTCTTGGGCTCGCGCTGTGCGTGCCCAGCGTTGGCGACGAAGTCGACTCGCCCGTCGCTGCGGCGCTTGCCAGTGAGGCGGGTGCCGCTGTAGCGTAGGTCGGTTCGGCGTCCGCTGTCGTTGCCGCCCGTGCGGCGTGGCCCTCCTGACTCGTCGTCAGTTTCCTGGTTTGGATCTTCCTCGGCGTACCGTTTGGCGATCTCGAGGAGGTCGGGGATGTTGTCGAGTGTGCGGGAGTGTCGCTTGAGCTTGGCGACTAGAGGCTCGTAACGGCACGAGGTCTTGAAGCAATGGATCGCGGTGTCCGGGTGGATGCCGACCGCGTTGTACCAAAGCTCTTGCCACCGTTGGACCCAGTTGCGGGTCGACTCGCGGGGTCCCTGGACGCATCGTTCCAGGTCCTCAATGGTGGTGGCGCGGGTGTAGGAGCACTCGAAGTGCCTGACGAAGGCGTCGCGCATTTCCTCCCAGGAGTCGATACTGTCCTGGGGGAGAGTGTTGATCCACTGCCTGCACGTCCCCTCCATCATCAGTGGGAGGTAGCGGGCGGCGAGTAGGTCGGTGTGACCCGCGATCCCCATTGCCATGAGGTATGTGTCGAGCCAGACTGCGGGGTCGTACGAGGAGTCGTATTTTTCTATCTCCTTTGGTGCCTTGAAGTTTGGCGGGTACTTCTCGCCTCGGATCATTGGTCCGAAGCACTTAGGCCCAAGTCGACTGAGCGACCCCATAGGTTCGCCATCGCGGCGATTAGTTAGGGTGTGCCGCAAGTCGTCGGGCTGGCGTGCGCGCCAGCTTTGGTTGTTGATGATGTGGGTGCGGGCGTCGATGGGTTGTCCGTTAGCGGCGACGAAGTTGGTCGCCGGCCGGGGATCGTTGGTGGAGAGTGCCGCGTTCGCGGGTCGATGTTGGAGCTGCAGTGGCTCTGGTGGCGGGCAGTTGAGGGTGTTTGCCGCCGCTGGGCGGCCGCTAGAGGCCGCTCTGCTTCCCGAGGAACGCGAGTATACTCGACCTTGCGAGTCGGCGCCCGCTCTTTGCTGCTCCACGACCTTCGCAAGCAGGGCCTTGACGTACTGGATCTGTAAGGCGCCGTCGCCGGTGGCCGTGATGCTATCGGCTGCTGCTCGGCCTGCCACGAGGTTGTCCATCGGGGTGGAGAACAGTGGGAGGCCGTTTGCGTCTCGCTCCCGTGAGGAGACGACTATCCGCGGCTGGTCCCTGGGAGGGGTGCGGTTGGGTGGTGGTGGGGCACCCATCGCCGTCGATCCTGGCGGGGGCCGGGCGCTTCCTCCTGGTGGCGCGTTCTCGCAGATCGCGCGCTCGGCTATGCGAGCCGGGTCGTTTTCGTCGTCGAAGTTCAGGGCACGCCCTTGAACGGTGGGGTTCAAACGTGACCTGATCCGCTGCTGGTGGTAGCGTGACAGCTCCTGCGCCGTCACCTGCTCGAGGCGGAATTTTTCGCGCTCGGCCTGCTCCTTGCGTACCGCCTCCGCCAGTTTCAAGCGGAGTTCCTCGACCTCCGTTGCCGTGGCGTTAGGAGGGATTGGGGTGGAGAAAGGATCCTCCGGCGGATCGGTGCCGGTGGCCATGTAAGCCGCGGCGTGGCGACTGGCTCCTTCGCGGAGGTCGGCGGAGTTCTCCGACCCGGAGTCGAATTCGAAGATTCCGAGGATGGAGGGGTCCTCGAAGTCTCCCGCGTTGGAGACCTGGGCGATGGAGCCCGCGGATGAAGCCGCGGCGATGGATCCGGTGAGTGACGCCGGGGTCGCCGAGTCGGCGTCGTCGGTGAGGGCCGCATCTTCTGTGGCCGTTGAATTCCCGGCCACGTTGCTGTGGGCCGAGTTGTACTCGGAGGCAAGGCGGTGGATCGTGCGAACCTGGCTCTCGGAGAGCCGATCGCGTGGCGGCGACTCGCGGATGCGAGCCGAGTCCTCCGAGATGATGACGTCGGTGAGGCCGACGAAGAGGCTGATCGTGCCGATTGGCAGGATCACGCTGTGCGTGACGGGTCGCACCGCCGGGACGTAGCTGCTCGGCAAGATCTGGAGCATCTCGCCGATCGCTATCATGCGGCCGGTGGCGACCGTCTCGTTGATGGGCAGATTGGATCTCGCCGCAGAACACCGGCCAGACCGGCCAGGCCCCACGGTGGGCGCCACTGTCGTGGGAATGGTCACGGCAGACGCTGCAATCGGCAGCGAGTAGTAGAACGAGGGGCAAGGGCGGCCAGCCATCTGCGGTGCGAGATGAGGGCAAAGACACAGGGTTTACCCAGGTTCGGCCCCCGGAGGGTAAAGACCTACTCCTGCTAGATTGTATTAGGGAGGTGTTACAATGGGCGAGGTCGGCGGCTAGGCGGCGAGTCGCTTAGGTGTATGAGGGAACGTGTCTCTACTCCCCCCATAGGGAGGTTTATATAGGCTCACCTCCCCTAGGGTTTACATATCCCAACCGATTCGGTTACAGCTTCAGTAGTCGTTTAACCCAATCTGACTGGGCCTATCTACTCGCCTGGGCCTTCAGCTTCCAGTCGCTCGGTACCTTGCTGGGCTTCAATCCACTCGCCGTTCTGCAGGCCCACTCGCCAGCCCTGGGGCCAGTCGTAAACGTCCCGCTGAGTATACCCCAGTAGGCGTATCCCCATTAAAACCCTAAGGGGACGGGGTCCCGCGTTGGCCCCACTCCGGCCCGTCCGGCCCCTGCAGGCGGGCCACTCGGCCCGCAGCCTGACGTCCTGCCCGCGCCAGGCCTGGATCGGGTTTGGGCCGGCCACGGGCCCAATCCCCACCCACGGCCCAGCCGCATGGGAACCGACCAGGGTCGCCCCGACCCCGGGACAGGGCGTCGCCGGGGAGGAGGTCACCGGCGCCGGCGCCGACGAGGGATGGATCTCCAGGGAGGGCCCCAGTGATCCCTCCGTCGCCACGCGGGCGTCAGCATCCTCCTGCCCCCGAGGTGACCCCTGTGGCGGCGAGGACCGGCGACCGCGGGGAGGGGTCGAGCGAGGTGCCGGTGGCGGGGGAGGGGTCCGGCGCGGCCGCGCCGACGGTCTGGGGGAGCGGACATGGCGCGCCGCCGCCAGGTACTCCGCCAGAGTGGGGGATGCTGGGGGCGAGCACCTGCGAGACGCCTCCGCCGCCACCGCCTCCGCCTCCTCCTCCTCGTCGGCGACGTCCGCCCAGCATCGGCCACGGAGGTCCTCTGCGGTCTCCGTCGGGGCGGGCGACGGCGATGGAGCCATTGCCCCCTCAGGCGAGGTCGGGGGACCTACAAAGACAGCGGCTTTCGCCGGGAGGAAAGGAGGAAGAACCTGACGGCGACGGTGCGCAGCCGAGCCCGAGGGGGTCCTCAGATGCGAGCTGGGTCCCTTACCAGCCAGCGGCGCGGCGCGCCGGCGAGCGCGGGGAGGGCGTCACCATCTGGAGCCATCTGAGATGCGGTCTAATCCGGGAGACTATGACATCGTGGATCACTGCAACGGGCTCCTCTTGCTTCACAGTAACTGCGTGGTTAACCCTGCCACTCGGCAGTGGAACACTCTGCCGACGTGCCCGGCTAAGCGCCGGAGGTTCCAATATAGACCCACCGACATACCAAATTCATGCCTTGTCTTTGATCTTATAAATGATGATATTCGTGGGGGTGGTATGCTGACAAAACACTCTACCATTGCGCCCCTTCCAAATTTCCCAACACACCAAATTCATGCCTTGTCTTTGATCTTATAAATGATGATATTCGTGGGGGTGGTATGCTGACAAAACACTCTACCATTGCGCCCCTTCCAAATTTCCCATGTGACTAGCATGGTAATTGAAACCAAGGCTTTCCGCTCTCTTCCGTTCTCCAAAGCTAGTTTTGACCAGAGGTGTGCTTCGGTCCCCCCCCCCCCCCAACTTAAGTTGTATGGGTCATTTTATTTTTTTGACTCGTTGAAACCCATATCGAGGCCACGTATATCTCCGTATATTTATATTCGGTCGAACTAGGTATAATCCGTGTTCCGGTCGACTCATCCCACCTCCCATTAACGCGATCTACTCTTTGCATGTCATATTAAAAAAGTTGTTGCTGTTATATAACTTTTGATTTTTGCCTCCCGCGAACACATGAGTATACGTATATGGTGAGTATACGTCTAAGAGGACCATATGGACTTCGCGTGGGTTCTAAATAATCGATATTGAGTTTTTGTGTATCAAAGTTTCAAAGAAGAGGGGGGGGGGGGGGGGGGGGGGGGGATCGAAGCAAAAGTGCATGTAAAATATTAAAGACGGGATGTTAGAATACAGATATATGAATATTGCCTTCAGCTGATCGGCCAATTTAGTTGTACATCTTTCTATATATGAATCAAGTCATGAACGTGCAGTAATTTGATCGACTAATAATGTTACAATAGAGAACATGTTTCCATAAAATCTCGACCATCTCAAGAGAGAGTATGTTTTGGCAAAACCACATGCAGATTGCTAGTCATAAAGGACATCTTTTTTTCTTCCATATTCTTGTTTGAAATTTCTATTTGCTTAGACATGTGAGACCTTAGGAAATTGAATTCACATGTCCTAGTCGCAGCAAAGTACCGAGCAGCCAACAGCTGCCGTGAGTGGTAGACAACATCAAAGTACCGAGCAGTCAACGGCTGTCAAGCCAAGTTCTAGTCAGCCGACTCCCCCCCCCCCCCCCAACTGCACCCAAGCCCAGTTCTAGTCCATTGCCTCTCTAGCTTCTGTGGGGAAGGGCATAGTCGAGGACGGGTGAACGCCTCTGTGGGGCAGGCATCCCGTGCTGTTTTCACCGTGTGTAGATAGTACTGCTCTCTACCGTTGGTGGACCGAAGTTGGGGTGAACCCATTAGAGCATGACTAACAGCATCCTTAAACCCCTGACTCATAAAACGCGAGTACATATCCCTGTACTTGTGATTTTCATGTTTGAGGGCGCTGATTAAAATCGAACTGTAAAATCGAAATTCGAAATTCCCCGGGAAGATCGAACTCGTGTGCTCGTTGATCATCGTTCATACATACAATACATAGCAAAATTACACCTAAAAACGAAAATAGAAGTGGAGAGCTCGCCGGAGGACACCGTCGCGTCCTCAAATGGCCAAAATCCGATCTCTTAGCGCGTCGTCGTCGACCTAGTCATCGAGGACGACGATGTCCATCTCCATGGTGCAGGGTTCGGCCTCCTCCTCCTCCTCCGCGACGCGAATCACCGCGATGGACTCCTCTAGCTCCTCCCGCCACTTGGTCGTCTCCACCGTGGTGACGGCGACCGCTATCTCCTCCTCCTCGCGGTGCCTCTTCTCCTCCTAGTCGGCCGTGGAGGCGGCAAGTGCCTTGCGGAGCTCCTCCATCTCCTTGTCGTCGCTGCAGCGCCGGCGCGAGGACGAGGCCAACGACGAATCCTCGCTGATGGCAGGGGACGAGGCCGACGACGATAATCGCGGAGTAGGATCTCGCGGCGTCGGCGTAGTGCGGGATCTGTCCACGTAAGGGGCGAGCGACGGCAGGGGACGAAGCCCCTAGTTGGTCTAACGCTGGTCCGCGTGCCCCTTGGCCCCATGGACCTTACCGGTGCCTTTGCCACCTCGTCGTCACCGCACGGATGCGGCGAGGCCCTCTCAGGCCGACAGTCACCTCCTTCCCCCGCCGCTATGACCACCCCTAGGCCGCATTCATGGCACAGGGATGACATCCGCTCGTCGACCGTGCCGATCTAGCGCCGGAGCCGCACGAATCACTTGCTGGAGGAGATGGAGGTGAGCAGCAGTGGCACGAGGGTAGGGTTTGGACGCGGCGGAGGGATACGGATTCTGACCCGTGTCCGCGGTCTGGGACGGTACTAGTAGGGGTTAGCACGGACCGTTAACAGGGCCCTGTGAGTTTTGTTTACGGGCTGGGCCCTATACGGGATCTGTTAGCTTGCCCATGCGGCCCACGGCCTAAACGGACGATACAGATGAGTTTTATCCAGCATCGGATGACTTATAACACACTCCCTGGAAGTAGTCTGACGGGACGGGGTATTCACCAGACATAAGCCTACAGATAATATTCTATTCAGGTTGTAGACTTCAGCTTGAGTAGGAAGTAACATTCTTTCATACAAATAGATCTGGGTTTCTTTTTATCGAAATATCAAATATGAGGGGTTAGGGGTGTGGGTGTGGTGGACGACAATTCTGGAAGGGAGTTGGGCAAGCTAAAATATTAAAGCTGGTTGAAATGGAGTAATAATGAAATTTGTACCGATGTCTGCCTAAGATCAGGTCCTTTGCAAGTGCAATATCCCAAGTTTTGACTAGTTTGATATATATTCTCTACTCCGTGTGTTATCCAGTTTAAGATATGTTTTAGGAATTTGTAATTGCAGTTCGCAACGCGGACACGAGTAAGAATTTTATTTTCCTAAAAGGGTCATGTGTACATTAGATGATAATATGTTCTTTATCAATACATTTTTTGGTAGCACCAATTACCGCCTGTCCCTCTACGGTTCTTCTCTATGTGTGATTTTGAAAAGTGAAGTGGAAGAAATGACAGAGACGACCATAGGCAAGGGTAGGTGTGAGGACCTATTAGCACCCGCACATCTATCGTTTCTAGACATTTTTCACTTTCTCGGTTTTTATGTAAATGAGTATGAGAGGCATCGGGATAAGGCAATGCAGCATAGCTCATCGCATCCGTGATGTCACTACAGGACAGAGCTGACGACCGAGGAGATCCAGAGGCTCGACCAGCAGCAGCCCGACATCTCCTACAAGGTTAGGCTTAGGCTTCCGGTGCCAAATAAAAACGCAGACCTGGCATCTCCATCGTGTTCATTGCACTTCATCCTGTGGCCCGAGCTGCAGGTTCGTTCCCCCTACTTCCCAACCATGCGCAGTTCGGTGTCCCCGTGCCGATCGTTCCACTATCTCCTTTTTTGCAAAACACAAAGATCATCATCACAAATCCATACAGTTGGCGGATTTCTCCGGAGTCCCACGCGACGTGGAGGAACGGTGGGAGGCTGAGCACGCGGGCGGTCGCGCCCTGACCGCCCGCGTGCTCTGTACTCCCTAGCGCTGCTGCTCCTGTTCCCTGTTCCCTGACACGTCTCCCGTGCTGCTGCTCTCTCTGCCATCCGCCTGGCCTGCCGCCGGCTGATTTTGGTATGTTTCGTTTGTATCAATTAGATCTGGGTTTAGATCTGATCTGATAAAAAAAAACAAGAGAGAGATGTCTTCTTCATCAGGTTATGTTGCGATTCCTCGCTGCCCGGTGGTCTTTGATGGCGCGAATTACCCTGATTTCGCTGCCTTTATGCGCGTTCACATGCGCGGTCTCCGTCTTTGGGGTGTGCTGTCCGGCGAGGTCTCCTGTCCGCCGTGCCCCCTGCTCCTGTGGCTCCTATTCCGCCAACGCCGATTGTTCTTGGTGCTGATGCTTCTCAGGAGGCCAAGGATGCTGCTCAGAGTGCTGATGATAGTGTTGTTGCTGCTTATGACCTGAAGTTCAAGCAGTACTCTTCTGATCTCGAGGCCTATCGACACGCTCTGACTGCTTACACTCAGTGGGTTGATGAGGATGCTCGTGCTGCTGCTGTTCTCACCTCCAGTGTTCTGCCTCAGTATGCTGCTGAGTTCATGAGTCTTCCTACTGTTGCCGCTCAGTGGGCTCATCTTCGTCAGCGCTATCAGCCGTCTGGGGATGATCTTTACCTGTCTGTGGTTCGCTAGGAGCATGCTCTTCAGCAGGGTGATTCCACTATTGATGAGTTCTATACTCAGAGTGCTGCTATCTGGTGTCATCTTGATTCTCTTCGTACTGCTATCTGTGGCACATGCTCGTGCTGCCAGATTGTGCGCTCGGATCTGGAGTTTCACCGCATCTATGAGTTTCTGTCTCGGCTTCGCCAGGAGTTTGAGCCCCGGCGTGCTCAGCTGAATGCTCGTGGTCGTGTTCCGCTCTCTGAGGTGTTGTCTGAGCTTCGGGCTGAGGAGACCCGTCTTCGTACTGCTGGCCTTCTTGCGGTTCCGTTTGTGCTTGCTACTCGTGGTGCTCCTCTATCGTCTGCTCCCTCGACTCAGCCGCGGTCCCCTGTGCCGCCACCGCCGCCGATTCTGCCCACTCCTTAGGGTCAGAGTCAGCAGGCTCGTGGTCAGGGTCGCCGTGGTTCTCTTCGTCACTGCTCTTACTGCAACAGGGATGGCCACACTTGGGCCACCTGTTATACACGGGACCCCAGTTTACGTCAGCAGCACCAGGCTCGTGGGCAGTCGGCCCCTTCCGGATCTTCAGCAGTTGCTCTCTCTGATCAGGACATTATCAGGAGTCTTCGCGGTCTGCTTGCTGCTACGGGCTCTTCTTCGACGGGCACTGCTGGTTCTATGACTGACTCTTCAGGCACTGTGCGACCACCACCTTCTACACAGTCAGGTACGTCTCCATGGTATCTGGATTCTGGAGCTTCTTTTCATATGACCCCCGAGTCTTCTTTTCAGTCCGCTCTTCGTTCCCTCCCTTCTCATGTCCGTGTTTTTACGGCTGATGGTACCTCTTTTCCTGTTTCTAGTCAGGGCACCCTTTCTACTTCTTCTTTTTTTGTTCCTCATATTTCTCATGTCCCTCTTCTTAAGATGAATCTTTTCTCTGCTAGCCAGTTCTTGATGCTGATTCTTGTGTTATCCAGGACCGTCGCACACAGGCCCTGGTTGGAGCTGGCCCTCGCAGCCGTGACTCTTCAGGACTTTGGGAGTTAGACTGGCTTCGTGTTCCTTCCACTGCCACTTCATCTGCCAGTTCTTCTCCGGTTGTCGCCTCTACTACCAGCTCCTTTCAGCAGTGGCATCATCGTCTTGGTCACCTCTGTGACTCTCGCCTGTCGTCATTAGTTCATCGTGGTCTTCTGGGGTCTGTCTCAGGAGATGGGTCTTTGCATTGTCAGGGCTGTAGGTTGGGTAAACAGATTCAGCTTCCCTATCCTACTAGCGTGTCTGTATCTCAGCGACCATTTGATTTAGTTCATTCCGATGTTTGGGGTCCGGCTCCTTTCGCTTCGAAAGGGGGCCATCGCTACTATATTTTATTCATCGATGATTTTTCTCGGTATACTTGGTTGTATTTTATGCGCTCTCGCAGTGAAGTGCTTTACATATATCAGCGTTTTGCGGCCATGGTCCGTACTCAGTATTCTACCCCCATCCGTGTTTTTCGTGCTGATTCTGCTGGTGAGTATATCTCCCAGATGTTGCGAGGTGTTCTTGCTGAGCAGGGCACCCTTGCTCAGTTCTTCTGTCCTGGCGCACATGCCCAGAATGGTGTTGCTGAGCGTAAGCATCGCCATCTTCTTGAGACCACTCGAGCTATGATGATTGCTTCTTCTCTCCCGCCGCATTTCTGGGCTGAGGCTGTCGCTACGTCGGCTTACCTCATCAATATTCAGCCTTCTGACGCCTTGCAAGGTGGTATCCCTCTTGAGCGCCTATCTGGACAGTCTCCGGATTACTCCATGCTTCGTCTGTTTGGTTGTGTTTGCTTTGTTCTCCTTGCTCCTCGCGAATGCACCAAACTGACTGCTCAGTCTGTTGAGTGTGTCTTTCTTGGATACAGTGATAAGCATAAGGGCTATCGCTGTTGGGATCCTGTTGGTCGTCGGATGCGTATCTCTCGTGATGTTACTTTTGATGAGACGCGTCCTTTCTATCCTCGTCCCACCGCTGGTACTTACCCGGTGGAAGATATCTCTTTTCTTCTCTTTCCTGACACACCTCCTTCTACCCCTATTGTGTCTTCTTCCGGATCTCCTCCCCCTGTTGTCCATTCTTCGACACCGTCCTCCTCTGCTCCGTCTAGTTCTCCTAGTTCTCCTCGTTCTCCGGAGTCTTCCTCTACTATTCCCTCTTCTTCATCGTCGTCTCCTGCGTCGTCTTCCTCTGATGATCTTCCATCTCCTCGTCCTATTCGTCAGCGTCGTGCCCCCGACCGTTACTCTCCTAGTTAGTATGGTTTTTCTATTGCCTCTGAGCCGACTTCTTATCGGGATGCTGAGCATCATCCTGAATGGCAGCTGGCCATGGCTGAGGAGATCACCGCGCTTGAGCGCACTGGCACATGGGAACTTGTATCTCCCCCTCCCGGTGTTCGTCCTATCACATATAAGTGGGTCTATAAGATTAAGACTCGCTCTGATGGATCTCTTGAGCGCTATAAAGCGCGTCTTGTGGCTCTTGGTTTTCAGCAGGAGCATGGTCGTGACTATGATGAGACCTTTGCTCCTGTGGCTCATATGACCACTGTGCGTACTCTTCTTGTTGTTGCTTCTGTTCGTCACTGGTCTGTGTCCCAGCTTGATGTTCAGAATGCCTTTCTTAATGGTGAGTTGAGTGAGGAGGTTTATATGCAGCCTCCTCCTGGGTATTCTGTTCCCGAGGGGATGGTTTGTCATCTTCGACGTTCTCTTTATGGCCTCAAACAGGCCCCTCGTGCTTGGTTTGAGCGTTTTGCTTCTGTAGTGACTGCTCCTGGTTTCTCCCTAGTGCTCATGATCCAGCGCTGTTTGTTCACACTTCTCCTCGTGGACGCACTCTCCTTCTTTTCTATGTTGATGATATGATCATTACTGGTGATGATCCTGAGTATATCGCCTTTGTTAAGGCTCGTCTTCGTGATCAGTTTCTTATGACTGATCTTGGTCCTCTTCGATACTTTCTTGGGATTGAGGTCTCCTCCACTTCTGATGGCTTTTACATCTCTCAGGAAAAGTATATTCAGGATCTTCTTGCTCGTGCTGCTCTTGGGGATGAGCACACTATTGAGACCCCTATGGAGCTTAATGTTAAGCTTCAACTCACTGATGGTGATCCTCTTTCTGATCCGACGCGTTATCGTCATCTTGTTGGGAGTCTTGTTTATCTTGCTGTCACTCGTCCTGACATCTCTTATCCTGTTCATATTCTGAGTCAGTTTGTTTCTGCTCCCACCACTGTTCACTATAGTCATCTTCTCCGTGTTCTTCGTTATCTTCGTGGTACGATCACTCGTCGCCTTTTCTTTCCTCGTTCCAGCTCCCTCCAGCTCCAGTGCTACTCGGACGCTACGTGGGCAAGTGATCCTTCGGATCGTCGTTCACTTTCTGCTTACTGTGTGTTTCTTGGTGGTTCGCTCATTGCTTGGAAGACGAAGAAACAGACAGCGCTTTCCCGTTCGAGTGTTGAGGCTGAGTTGCGTGCTATGGCCTTGTTGACTGCTGAGGTGACCTAGTTACGGTGGTTACTTGCGGATTTTGGGGTCTCCATTACCACACCCAGTCTGGTTTTGTCTGACAGTACAGGTGCTATTAGTGTTGCACGTGATCCGGTCAAGCATGAGCTTACCAAGCATATTGGTGTTGATGCTTTCTATACACGTGCTCAGGTGCAGGCTCAGGTTGTTGCGCTTCAATATGTGCCTTCCGATTTACAGTTGGCGGATTTCTTCACGAAGGCACAGACCAGAGCGCAGCATGATTTCTTCCTCTCCAAACTCAGTGTTGTGGATCTACCATGAGTTTGAGGGGGGGGGGTGTTAGATGTATATATCTGTATATTGTATTTCCCCCATATGTTAGGGGGCTTCCTGCATATTTGCCATGTACCTGTACTATATATTGTGGCCTTTGGCCCCCAGAGGAATACAACTTTGTCTATTCCTAACAAAACCATCCCTACATCTCATTTAGCTCTAGCCATGGAGCCCGAGGGATCCCGACCCGAGACGTCGGTGCATCGAGGAAGTAAAACCAACACATGGAGAACCACCCGAAGAAGCACCGGGAGAAGCACAGCTGGAATGAAGCGGTGTAATCTCGTGCCACAAAATCAGCATGGGAGAATCCGGCCCTCGGCATGGGCCCCGACATTTGGACGTCAGCGTAGGAACCCGGCCCTTACCGCCTCACAGTTTTTGTGCAGTGAAAGGAAAATTTCCCCGCTTCTTCCATGCCCCTGCGTCGCCTCCCCGAGCGAGGCGAATGGGGGATCCTCCCTCCCTCTAGAGCCTCTCCTCTCTCCTAAGCCCCTCCCACCGCCGAGTAATGTGTTTCTAGAAAATCTCGACCATCTCAAGAGAGAGTATGTTTTGGCAAAACCACATGCAGATTGCTAGTCATAAAGACATCTTTTTTTTCCATATTCTTATTTGAAATTCTATTTGCCTAGACATGTGACGCCTTAAGAAATTGAATTCACATGTCCCTAGCCGCAGCAAAGTAACGAGCAGCCAACAATATTGCCGTGCCAAGTGGTAGACAACACCAAAGTACCGAGTGGTCAATAGCTGCCAAGCCAAGTTCTAGCCAGCCGACTCCCCCTCCAACTGCACCCAAGCCCACTTCCAGCAAGAAGACTCTCTTCCCACCTAGACGCAAGTCCATTGCCTCTCTAGGTACGTACTATGGGGAGAGGGAAAGGTCGATGACGGCACGGGTGAGCGCCTCGGTGGGGCGGGCATCCCGTGAAGTTTTTCACCGTGTGTGTAGATAGTACTGCTCTCTACTATTAGGAAAGAAGTCCACGTGACCCCCCTATATATCAGGTTTAGGACACTAACCCCCCGTAACTTTAAACTCGGACACTTAACCCCCCAAAGTATGCAAAACCATGCAAATTATTCCTCACAGGCGCTGATGGTTATTTTAGCTGTGGTATTGGTCTGACGTGGACAGTGGTTTACGCCACGAAGGCAAGTCTAGATAACCCCTCTAACTTTGGTTCTGTTTGAGCTCATGGGCAGTTCTGTTCGAGGCCAGAAGCCAACCGCCCCCACGATTTCTGCTCTCCCGCTCGAGCTGGCGCGATCGCCGCTGCCCTGGAGGGTGATTGCAGGTGATGGAGGTCGACGGGTGAAGTTCCACTGGGTCGCAGTTCGACGGAGGAATCTTGGGTGTACCCACGAGGGCTACCACCAGGCGCACTCTGTCGTCACCCTGCAGTTCAATGGCGACCTCGCGCTGCTCGTGCTGGATGGGGCAGCGATCTACAGGAAGAGTTTTTCAGTTCAACAGATACTAGTAGATGCAAGGAACTCTCCTCTGTTTATTCTCGCTGAAGCTGTGGCGATTGACCCGTCCGGAGAATTTGTACAAATCATAGTTATAATGGTGGGACAGGATAAAGATCCTCCATATGGATCGATTCAACGGACCTGGCACTTTCACCCACACCAACGAGTTGTAAGGTCAAAGCTTCCAATGGCTATGCTTATTCAGCAAGTGTTGTTATGTTCCTGTCCGCTACATTCTGGATAAAGGACCTAGTAAATTTGCCGTAGATCCGTGGTTCAAATGTTTATCCATGCGCTTTGTGTATTCCAAGTCTTGAAGATTATGCTGATTAATTGGTACTGCCAGATTTAGAGAATGAATTCAGACTAGATTTGTAATTCAGATGCAGAGATAAGAAAATTTTGAAGAATTTGTAATGTAGTAATCAGACTAGTTGTGTATTAAATATGATGGCCATATCCTTTGTAATTTGGTATATATGAATGAATTCAGTAATTTTTTACAGCATTTGGCTGCTATTATGGCTGCATTTTTACAGTTGCAAGAGACACATACCTTGACAACATTTGGCTACTTTTATGGCTGCATTTTGACAGAATTTGCATAGGAGGATTGTTCACTGTAATTTAACACAAACAAAAGAGAGAACTTGTTCACTGTAATTTAACACGACCAAAAGACAGAAACTTGGTTCACTTTAATACAACACAAATAAAATACATAGAACTTGTTCAGTACCTCAGACATGGGAATTGTTTGAGATCTTGGCCCTTGCAATCCAGCAGAGGATTGAGTACCTGCTTGAGAATTTGAGTGACCAGCTGCAGCAGGAGCTTTCTTTTGCATTTTCTTTGGTGGAACAAAAGGCCTATGTACCGGATTTTGTGCTTGCGGCTGGGCATTGCTGTAGGACCTTGGTGCATTACAGGAGCTTTCTTCTTAGCTCTCTTCTCGCTGGGCATGTACTCGTGGTTGCTGCTGGGCACTGGACACGTAATTTCACAGCCTTCCTATCCAATGATGAACACTCAAATCAGAGCAGAAATATACAGCCCAACAGTAACGATCACAGTGAGTCTGATGGCCACCGGTTGTAATCCATGGACCATTCCTTTACGTGTGTATTCACTCAAATCAAATCGTGGGGACGGTTGGCTTCTGGCTTCAAACAGATCTGCCTGTGAGCTCAAACAGAACCAAAGTTAGAGGGGTTATCTAGACTTGCCTCCGTGGCGTAAACCACCGTCCACGTTGACCAATACCACAGCTAAAACAGCCATCAGCGCCTGTGGGGGGTAATTTGCCTGGTTTTGCATACTTAAGGGGGTTAAGTGCCCCAGTTTAAAGTTAGGGGTTTAGTGTCCCAAACCTGATACATAGGGGGTTATGTGGACTTCTTTCATACTATTGGTGTACCAAAGTTGGGGTGAGCCCATTAACGTCACAAGAGAGAGGCACCAACATATAGTAAGAAAAAACTTAGTTTCCTAGCTTGAACGGACGATCTAGTCTAGGTGAGTTTTATTCAGCTAGGAGTGGTATGATGGGACGGGGTATTCATCAGGCTTAAATCTATAGATAATATTCTATTCAGGTTGGAGACTTCAGCTTGAGTAGGAAGTAACATTCTTTCCGACGCACAGATCTGGGTCTCTTTTTATGCAAATATAAAATATGAGGGGTCAGTGGTGGGTAAGGTGGATTCTGGAAGGAGTTGGGCAAGCTAAAACATAAAAGCTGGTTGAAATGGAGTAATAAAGACATTTTTTTTTTGCTTCGGTGTTGTCCTTATTTTCAAATTTTGACAACATATACTCGACACCGATTCATTTCGAAAACCGTACGAACCCACCTGAAGCACGTATGGTCCTCTTAGACGTAGATGTATATTCACTGTACACGTATGCTCACGAGCCTGCGGAGGCAAAAATCGGAAGGTATATAGCAGCAACAAAGTTTCAAAATATGGCATGCAAAGACGTAGATCGCGATAACGGAAAGTGGGATCAGCCAGTGAGAACATGAAGTATACCTAGCTCAACCGAGTACACATATATGGATATATATATATATATATAGCCTGGATATGAGTTTCAACGGTCAAAATAAAATTGACCCATGTAAACTTAAGTTGGAGGGGCGACACCAAAGCACACCTCATAAAAATTTTTGGACCGATGTGTGCCGTGAGATCAGCTCCTTTGCAAGTGCAATATCCCAAGTTTTGACTAGTTTGCTATATTCTCTACTTAGTGAGTTAGTGTGTTTTCCAGTTTAAGAGATGTTTTAGGAATTCAACGGCACAAGTAAGAATTTTATTTTACTAAAAGGGTCATGTTTGTGGAAAATATTGAATCCCTAAAATATTGTGTTATATTGCAATGACCCTTGTGGGGGTTTATATAGAGTTACACGAGATAGGTGAAGACTTGGAGTACAAGATGTAGAGTCCTAGTCTATCTCTAACCTATACACATATAGATTAACATCACCCTAAGTCGGAGCGGGAGTGAAGCGGACGCTTGCGATTGTATTTGAAGTCTTGCGCTTCTGTTGTCTTCACTTCCTTGTCATCATCACCTGCGTGGACATGATCATGGATGACACCTAGGGGCGGTGACTGCGTCCCTTTCTAGTGCCTCTCTTCCCTCCCGCAGTCACATCGGGAGTGGCGTGGACGCAAGTGACGATCCAGACGCTGTTGACTAGAGTTTTTGAGTTGCTATAGACGTTGTTCTTGATGTTGATGTCGAGGTAGCCGGTCGTGATGTAGCCGTGGTCAAGGTTGTCTTGATCATTGTAGCCGCGCTGGAGGTGCAAAAAAATTTGTGCGGTTTGTGTCGTAGGGTTTTAGGTTTTTGTGCGGCGGCGGCAGGAATCTGCAGCGGCGGCGGATTTCTTGGTCATAGTGCGGCGGCGGGTTTTTGTGCAGCGGAGGCAGGGATCTCCGGCGGCGGCAGGTTTTTGGTTGTAGGTTTTTGTAGGCGGCGGTGGCAAGTTTTTTATGGCGACGGCGGCGGATTGCATAGGATCAGCGACGGCGGCGGGTTTTTGACCAGACGGGCGAGGCGATTGTGGGATCGCCCTAGCAGAGTGCCGGGCTGTGGTGGCGGCGGGACCACGTGATGTTGACCTTGGCGATGATTTTTGTTGGCGATGTAGAATTCGACGAAGATCTTGGTATAGTCGTACAGCTTGACGTCATAATTTGGGTCGATGTAGTTTGGCTCGATGTAGTGCAGATCTTGGTACCTGTAAAGTCGCGTCTCGAAGCAGTGCAGATCTTGGTATTGGTGTAGTCACGTCTTGGAGCGGTGTAGATGGGTGCGGCTCGACGTAGATGTTCTTTATCAATAAAATTTCTAGCATAGTTCTCTTTTTTTCCCTGAATCATGAGATGTTCTCTGGATTATTAATGCGCAACATTATCGCACAGTCCTTGCTCTTTTGAGTGCACCAACTACCTTCAGTCCCTTTACGGTTCTTCTCATCCCATTATATATATGTGAATTTGAAAAGTGAAATGGAAGAAATGATAGTGATGACCATAGGCAAGGGTAGGTGTGAGGACCATTAGCACCGACACATCTATCGTTTCTTGACATTTTCACTTTCTCGGTTTTTATGTAAATGAGCATGAGAGGCATCGGGATAGGGCAATGTAGCACTGCTCATCGCATCCGTAATGTCGGTGCTGCAACTAACTAGCATCCGGTTACTCTGGCCCGTAGCTCGGTTCTAACAACTACAGGCCAGAGCTGACCGAGGAGATCCAAGGGCTCGACCAGCAGCAGCCCGACATCTCCTACAAGGTTAAGCTTAGGCTTCCGGTGCCAAATAAAAACACAGATCTGGCATCTCCACCGTGTTCTTTGCACTTCATCCTGTGGCTTGAGCTGCAGGTTCGTTCCCCCCTACTTCCCACCCATGCGCAGTTCGGTGTGTCGTGCCGATTGTTCCACTGTGCCCGTTTTTTGCAAAACACAAAGATCATCATCACAAGTCCATACATGAAAAACATCCCTACATCTCATCTAGCTCTATCTGTAGCAATGGAGCCCGAGGGATCCCGACCCAAGCTCAGACGTCGGACATTGGTGCATCGAGGAAGTAGAACCTGTCAGGAATATGCAACTTGTATTCCTCTGGGGGCCAAAGGCCACAATATATAGTACAGGTACAAGGCAAATATGCAGGAAGCCCCCAAACATATGGGGAAATACAATATACAAATATATACATCTAACACCCCCCCCCCCTCAAACTCATGTTGGATCAACAACATTGAGTTTGGAGAGTAAGAAATCATGTTGCGCTCTGGTCTGTGTCTTCGTGAAGAAATCCGCCAACTGTAAATCTGAAGGCACATACTGAAGCGCAACAACCTGAGTCTGCACCTGAGCACGTGTATAGAAAGCATCAACACCAATATGCTTGGTAAGCTCATGCTTCACCGGATCACGTGCAACACTAATAGCACCTGTACTATCAGACAAAACCAGACTGGGTGTGGTAATAGAGACCCCAAAATCCGCAAGTAACCACCGTAACCAGGTCACCTCAGCAGTCAACAAGGCCATAGCACGCAACTCAGCCTCAACACTCGAACGGGAAACCGCTGTCTGTTTCTTCGTCTTCCAAGCAATGAGCGAACCACCAAGAAACACACAGTAAGCAGAAAGTGAACGACGATCCGAAGGATCACTCGCCCACGTAGCGTCCGAATAACACTGGAGCTGGAGGAAGCTGGAACGAGGAAAGAAAAGGCGACGAGTGATCGTACCACGAAGATAACGAAGAACACAGAGAAGATGACTATAGTGAACAGTGGTAGGAGCAGAAACAAACTGACTCAGAATATGAACAGGATAAGAAATGTCAGGACGAGTGATAGCAAGATAAACAAGACTTCTAACAAGATGACGATAACGCGTCAGATCAGAAAGAAGATCACCATCAGTAGACTGAAGCTTAAAATTAAGCTCCATAGGAGTCTCAACAGTGCGCTCATCCCCTAGAGCAGCACGAACAAGAAGATCCTGAATATACTTTTCCTGGGAGATGTAAAAACCATCTGAAGTGGAGGAAACCTCAATCCCAAGAAAGTAGCAAAGAGGACCAAGATCAGTCATAAGAAACTGATCACGAAGACGAGCCTTAACAAAGGCGATATACTCAGAATCATCACCAGTAATGATCATATCATCAACATAGAGGGGTGCGGCCACGAGGAGAAGTGTGAACAAACAACGCTGGATCATGAGCACTAGGGGAGGAACCAGCAGCAGTTACTACAGAAGCAAAGCACTCAAACCAGGCACGAGGGGCCTGTTTGAGGACATAAAGATAACGTCGAAGACGACAAACCATCCCCTCGGAAACAGAATACCCAGGAGGAGGCTGCATATAAACCTCCTCACTCAACTCACCATTGAGAAAGGTGTTCTGAACATCAAGCTGGAACACAGACCAGTGACGAACAGAAGCAACACCAAGAAGAGTACGCACAGTGGTCATATGAGCCACAGGAGCAAAGGTCTCATCATAGTCACGACCATGCTCCTGCTGAAAACCACGAGCCACAAGACACGCTTTATAGCGCTCAAGAGATCCATCAGAGCGGGTCTTAATCTTATAGACCCACTTACACGTGATAGGACGAACACCGGGAGGGGGAGAAACAAGATCCCATGTGCCAGTGCGCTCAAGCGCAGCAATCTCCTCAGCCATGGCCAGCTGCCATTCAGGATGATGCTCAGCATCCCGATAAGAAGTCGGCTCAGAGACAGCAGAAAGACCATACTGACTAGGAGAGTAACGGTTGGGGGCACGGCGCTGACGAACATGACGAGTAGATGGAAGCTCATCAGAGGAAGACGACTCAGGAGACGACGATGAAGAAGAAGGAATAGCAGAGGAAGACTCCGGAGAGCGAGGAGAACTAGGAGAACTAGACGGAGCAGAGGAGGACGGTGTAGAAGAAGAGACATCAGGGGTAGGAGATCCTGAAGAAGGCACAATGGGAGTAGAAGGAGATGTGTCAGGAAAGAGAAGAAAAGAGATATCTTCCACCGGGTAGGTACCAGCGGTGGGACGAGGATAGAAAGGGCGTGTCTCATCAAAAGTAACATCACGAGAGATACGCATCCGACGGCCAACGGGGTCCCAACAGCGATAGCCCTTATGCTCATCATTGTATCCAAGAAAAACACACTCAACAGACTGGGCGGTCAGTTTGGTGCGTTCGCGAGGAGCAAGAAGAACATAGCAAACACAACCAAACAAGCGAAGCATGGAGTAGTCTGGAGACTGTCCAGATAGGCGCTCAAGAGGGATACCACCCTTCAGAGCAGCAGAAGGCTGAATGTTGATGAGATAAGCGGATGTAGCAACAGCCTCAGCCCAGAAATGCGGCGGAATAGAAGAAGCAATCATCATGGCACGAGTGGTCTCAAGAAGATGACGATGCTTATGCTCAGCAACGCCATTCTGGGCATGGGCGCCAGGACAGGAGAACTGAGCAAGAGTGCCCTGCTCAGCAAGGACACCTCGCAACATCTGGGAGATATACTCACCAGCAGAATCAGCACGAAACACACGAATGGGGGAAGAATACTGAGTACGAACCATGGCCGCAAAACGCTGATATATGGAGAGCACCTCACTACGAGAGCGCATAAAATACAACCAAGTGTACCGAGAAAAATCATCGATGAATAAAATATAGTAGCGATGGCCCCTTTTCGAAGCGAAAGGAGCCGGACCCCAAACATCTGAATGAACTAAATCAAAAGGTTGCTGAGATACAGACGCGCTAGTAGGATAGGGAAGCTGAATCTGTTTACCCAACCTACAGCCCTGACAATGTAAAGACCCATCTCCTGAGACAGATCCCAGAAGACCACGATGAACTAATGACGACAGGCGAGAGTCACAAAGGTGACCAAGACGATGATGCCACTGCTGAAAGGAGCTGGTAGCAGAGGCGACGACCGGAGAAGAACTGGAGGATGAAGTGGCCGCGGAAGGAACACGAAGCCATTCTAACTCCCAAAGTCCTGAAGAGTCACGGCTGCGAGGGCCATCTCCAACCAGAGCCTGCGTGCGACGGTCCTGGACAAGACAAGAATCAGCATCAAGAATGACGCGACAACCAGAGTCAGTAAGTTGGCTAGCAGAGAACAGATTCATCTTAAGAAGAGGGACATGCGAAATATCAGGAACAAAAAAGGAAGAGGTAGAGAGGGTGCCCAAACTAGAAACAGGGAGAGAGGTACCATCAGCTGTGAAAACACGGATATGAGAAGGGAGAGAACGAAGAGCGGACAGAAAAGAAGACTCGGAGGTCATATGAAAAGAAGCTCCAAAATCAAGATACCATGGGGACGTACCTGACTGTGTAGAAGGTGGTGGTCGCACAGGGCCTGAAGAATCAGTCACAGAACCAGCAATGCCTGTCGAAGAAGAGCCTGTAGCAGCAAGCAGACCGCGAAGACTCCTGATAATGTCCTGATCGGAGAGAGCAACTGCCGACGATCCAGAAGGAGCCGACTGTCCACGGGCCTGATGCTGCTGACGTAAACTGGGATCCCGTGTATAACAGGTGGCCCAAGTGTGGCCATCCTTGTTACAGTAAGAGCAGTGATGAAGAGAACCACGACGACCCTGACCACGAGCCTGCTGGGGCTGACTCTGGCCCTGAAACTGCTGGTGCTGACTCTGACCCTGAACTAGAGGAGTGGGTAGTATCAGTGGCGACACAGAGGACCGCGGCGGAGTCGAGGTAGCAGACAACAAAGGAGCACCACGAGTAGCAAGCACAGACGGAACCGCAAGAAGACCAGCACCACGGAGACGGGTCTCCTCTGCCCGAAGCTCAGACAAAACCTCAGAGAGCGGAACACGACCACGAGCATTTAGCTGAGCACGCCGGGGCTCAAACTCCTGGCGGAGCCGAGACAAAAACTCATAGATGCGGTGAAACTCCAAATCCGAGCGCACAATCTGGCAACACGAGCATGTGCCACAAACAGCAGTACGAAGAGAGTCAAGCTGACGCCAGATAGCAGCACTCTGAGTATAGAACTCATAAATAGTAGAATCACCCTGCTGGAGAGCATGCTCCTGGCGAACCACAGACAGGTAAAGAGCATCCCCAGACGGCTGATAGCGCTGACGAAGATGAGCCCACTGAGCGGCAACAGTAGGGAGACTCATGAACTCAGCAGCATACTGGAGCAGAACACTGGAGGTAAGAAAAGCAGCAGCACGAGCGTCCTCATCAACCCACTGAGTGTAAGCAGTGAGAGCGTGTCGATAGGCCTCGAGATCAGAAGAGTACTGCTTGAACTTCAGGTCATAAGCAGCAACAGCACTATCATCAGCACTCTGAGCAGCATCGTTGGCCTCCTGAGAAGCATCAGCACCGAGAACAATCGGTGTCGGCGGAATAGGAGCCACAGGAGCAGGGGGCACGGCGGACAAGAGACCTCGCCGGAGAGCACACCCCAAAGACGGAGACCGCGCATGTGAACACGCATAAAGGCAGCGAAATCAGGGTAATTCGTGCCATCAAAAACCACCGGGCAGCGAGGAATCGCAACATAACCCGATGAAGAAGACATCTCTTTCTCTCTCTCTCTCTCTCTCTCTCTCTCTCTCTCTCTCTCTCTCTCTCTCTCTCTCTCTCTCTCTCTCTCTCTCTCTCTCTCTCTCTCTCAGATCAGATCTAGATCTAAGTGCAAGCAGACGAAATCCGGCCAGACGGGATCGGTGACGGACAGACAGGGCCTGGCCACGCCGAGCTGGAGTAGCAGGATCAAGAGCACGCGTCCAGGCTGCAGGGAGCACGCGTCGGTCAGAAGGAGGGCGCCAGGCGCGGTCGACAGGAATGGTGGCGTCACGCGTCGGGCGGGCACCAGACGAGGCAACAGGCGAGGCGGGGCGCCAGGCGCTGTCACCGCGTCACGCGCAGGGAATGGCGCCCTGGAGTCGCGCGACGTGGGCGTACGTGGTCCTCTTGCTCAGATCGACCGCGTTTGGAGGAGGCCGCGCGTGGGTGTTGGTGTTGGTCTCCGAGCCTTGGTATTTTGATAACAGAGAAGTAGCAGAGGATGGCCAGGCACGTGAAGAAGCAGAGGACGGCCAGGCACGTGAAGGAGCAGAGGACGCGTGAAGCCTGCAGACCAATCTGGAGACGAGAAGAAAACACCGCGTCTGGAGATTGAATCGGATCGGGAAAGACCAGCGAAAACCAATCTGGATCGGATCTGGATCAGAAGACGGAACGGCAATAGCGGACACGGCCAGAAACTGAGCGGCGACCGGCGGCGGCGACGACGGCAAGACCGTCGGCGACAGGGACGGTGGCGGCTACAGCGACGAAGTTGCAAGTAGGAGGAGGCTAACCTAGCTCTGATACCATGTCAGGAATATGCAACTTGTATTCCTCTGGGGGACAAATGCCACAATATATAGTACAGGTACAGGGCAAATGTGCAGGAAGCCCCCTAACATATGGGGAAATACAATATACAAATATATACATCTAACAGAACCAACACATGGAGAAGCACCGGGAGAAGCACCTTGAGCCACACGGCCGGAATGAAGCAGTCAAACTCAGCATGGGAGAAGCTGGCCCTCGGCATGGGCCTCGACATTTGGACGTCGGCCTAGGAACCCGGCCCTCAGCACCTCACAGTTTTTGTGCAGTAAAAGGAAAATTTCCCCGCTTCTTCCATGCCCCCCGCGTCGCCTCCCCGGGCGAGGCGAATGGGGGATCCTCCCTCCCTATAGAGCCTCTCCTATCTCCTGAGCCCCTCCCACCGCCGCAGGCTTGCACCACCGGGCGTTGCCCACATGGTGTCGGTGGCGACCTAGATTTTCCCCGCGCGTGGCGCCTCTGTTCGGGAGGATGCGGTTGACGGCGGCGTCCCCAGGCAAACGATGGTTCCGGGCGACAACACGCTAAATCAAGGTGCTTGCTCTACGATGGTTACCACCGGCGGTGACTCGGCCCAGATCTGGGCCTTTAGTCCCGATCTGGGTCCATACGGGCCGGTTCACGAGGCAGCGGCTCTTCCTGGAAGTGCGTATGGACGCGATGGCGATTGTGTGGTGGCAGTTTGGCTGGTCTGCTGCAGCGTGGTGGAGGGGGCTTTAAGGGCCCGATCTGGGCTTGTCCGGTCTCATCAGGGCTTGGTATGCCCCTACTAGTGTGTCCGAGCGGCTCATGCAACAACGGTGGAGGTAGTTCCCTCCCGCGTGGGTGCACCGCTGCCGCCATGTTACCTGTTGTTTCCGTCTTCCATCTTCTAGGCATCGCATTGGTTCATAGTTAGACGATGTTGGTGGCGACAAGAGCATGGTGGTGCATGTTGGTGGGCAACATTGATCGGTGGAAGACTACAGATCGTTCGTGGTAGTGGGTTTTTGGGGTTGGGAGAAATCCTTGTCAGTCTTCCGACAATAACGGGGTGACGCCTACGGGATC
Organism: Avena atlantica; assembly: GCA_910589765.1. Classification (NCBI taxonomy): domain Eukaryota; kingdom Viridiplantae; phylum Streptophyta; class Magnoliopsida; order Poales; family Poaceae; genus Avena; species Avena atlantica. Next base: position 362,482,189 of record OU342736.1, read on the forward strand.
GACGTTCCTTATTCAAGAGTGTCATGTGTACCCCCTTTTCCACCCACATTTGCGTACGGAAAAACCCTAGGACATGTCTGGGCAGCAGCGTTGTCATTGTCGTAGTCCTTCTTGAAGTGGTTGCGAGCCATCTCCATTTTGTTGATTTGTATTTGTTGGCATTACTTTCTCTTTTCTTTCTCTCATTTTTTCGTTTGGATTTTGCTTGTGCCGAGGCTATAACACCCCTCCATAAAGAAGGCAATGTTTCCATTGTCGGTGATGGGTGGAGATTTAGGCCTATACAACACATGGGCCTAATCCACGATTCCTACCCTCGGGGACCTCCATGTACAAGACTCAAAAGCCTGTGACTAGAAGCTCTGAACCGACCTAACTCGTGGGGCTGCAAGATAGCTCTATGGAGGTTTTCGAAGACCAGACGTATGTCCAAGGAGGATTGAAGGTCGACTTAATGTGCACGGATAGATAAAGACCTGTCGCGACCAGGGGAAACTATGACACCACCGGTGGCTATATACTAGAATACATTCACCTAGAGAAGATAAGCCATAATCGTCCAAGTTGTACGCATTAGCCTTAGTCATAAACCCTAGATTAATATATTCTCGCCGTTCCTGTTATAAACCCATCGAGATCATTGTGTAGCCACATTATATAATGGTCTTGACCACCTTGTAAATAAATTCCAAGGGAATCCTCCCCATTATATACATACCTTTGTCTTTGAGATCCAAACCTGCTGACCCGAACCAATTGCCGAACAAATAAACTCTCTTTTAACCTTTATAAGTGAGACTGTCGTGTCATCGTGAAAACTATCCTTTGTGAACTACTAACCAACAAACATAGCTCAACATGATGGTGGATAATCCAACAACACCTCCCTTGTACCGTCGGACATCCACGACGAGCGGTTGAAACAACATAGTTTATATATATGTATCACAAACGGAAGCACAACAAAATTTCACACTCATCGCTAACGTAATAAGGAGCTAAGTGCACTAGTAGGAAAAAGCAAATTGGTGGCATTCGAAAAATGAGGTTAGTGATGTTGAACCCACATGCCACTAACTTCACGCCCCTGGTAGCTACTAGTGGTGGCGTGTAACTCGAACGCCACTAGTAAAACATGTACTGGTGGCATGTCTCTTGAACTCCATCGGCAGCATTCATATTGCTGGCGTGTGGGTCAATCGCCACTAGTAAGTAAATCACCCATGGCGTTCCAATGTATTTAAATGCCACTAATAAAAATACGAGAATTAAAAAATAGCAGAATTGAGAGAATACAATAGCAATAATATCGGAAATAGCAAAAATAGATAGTTATTTCATCATATGAAGTTGCGTAGAAGAAAACAAACAAGTTGGTTCACCGCATGTTCTTAACATCATATATATGAAGTTGCATCGCTACAACTAGTTATTTATGAATAATGATGTCAATGACGAACATCATATGAAGATCACGACCTGAGGTGGTCCTGCCGGTGACGAGAATGGCTTGCCAAATATGCAGGTCTTGGAAGTCAAGGAAGTTATTCCACCCCTGCTTGTCACGCATCAGGAACCATCATGCCTAGACTATGTCCATATTATCCCTACTACCATGCTGCCATGCCATGGCCACCGCCACCATCCACCTAAAAATTGTTCCTATATCCTCGCTACCAATGCAAAGACCCTACCACCATGCACAAACATCGGCAGCCATAAGCAACCCCTCCACCGCATCATTATCCCCCGGCCGGGCACCCACCGACAATGACTAGCGCGCGCCCTATATAGGAGAATAGAACCACCACCCCGCCACCCGTGATAAGCACACACCTCTAGGAACCGAACAACTTCGTTGCTGCCGATCGAGCTTGCCTTTCCTGCCATTGTCGTACCGCTGCCAATAACTCCCTCCCGCGATACCACTCCAGTGCCTTAGCCATAACATTTATGTCACCTGGTTAAGGAGCTTTGTGGACTCAAAGTAGGCACCATGCTCCCGACATGCTTGTTTTTGTACTTAAGGTTTTTCTCCCATATTGCTGACACCTCGCTATTCATGCTTCACTGTCCAAATATTACTATGTACCTACTCGTGTATGTCGATGATATAATTCTGGTAAGCTCGTCCCCTGCTTCTGATGATTGCATGGTACAAGGTCCGTGCTCTAAGTTTGTTGTCAAGGACTTGGGGACCCTGCATTTTTTGCTTGGTTTGGAAGTCTCCTCTTTCTCCAATGGTATTTCTCTCATGCAAAATAAGTATGCACTTGATCATCTTCGTCGTGCCAAAATTCTTAGGTGTGATCGTGCCTATAATCCAATGGAGTGTAGCGATACATTGCCATCCGCTAATGATGATCTATTGTCAACATAGGATGAGACTACCTCCTCATTCGACTAGATCTCTCATTTGCTATCAAGAAGGTCTATCAATACCTTCATGCTCCATGCAACACACATTAGTTGCCATTAGGTGCATCCTTCATTATGTCATCCTGAACGTGTCCCACAGTTTGCATGGTTTTTTTGGCATGTCCAGTCTTCTCTATGTATTTTCTGATGCTAATTAGACCGGTATTCTGATGATTGGCGACCCATGGGAGATATGCCTTCTTCTATGGCTCCGGTATGATCACATAGGGGATATTCCTTCTTATATGGCCCTAGTTTGATCAACTTAGGTGCTCGCAAACAATCCACGGTGTCATGTTTGAGTAGAGGGTCATAATATAAGGCACTTTCCATTACAACTGCCGAGCTGATCTGGGTTTAGTCGGATGGAGCGTACTGTGCATCCCCTAGGGGATCGGACACGTGTCTAGGAAAATCTCTGCTACATTTGTCCCGCTTTTGCTATCCGATTTTGCTACATTTTGGTATATTATAGAAAAAAGGGTTCGCCCCAGAAATAGAACAAAAAAGATGCCCCTCGTTGGAGACATGGCCAAAGACTAATTTGTAGCAAAAAAGTTGTTATAATATAGAAAAACCGACTTCACCAAAGGTGTTGTCAGAGTCATCATATAATTGTTTTTATAATATTATAGCAAAACACAATAAAGATTGTAACAAAACCTTTTATTGGTTGTATAAAAAATTGTTTATATTATGCAAGTCCACAAAAATATACATAGAAACAATTTCTTCTATATTGCAAGTTTGTAGAACCATTGTAGCAAAAGAATCTTGATGCAAAATTTGGTGAGTTTGGTGGCCACATGGAGGAGGTCGTCTGGAAGGAACCGGTGGAACACCAGCCAGTGTCGGAAAACTAACCGCAACAGGGGGCCAACGGGGGTTGAGACCAGCGTAGGGCAATGATCGTCACCATGTGGCAGCGGGTGCCTATGGGCGCGTGGAGGCGGCGACGACGAGAGCCACAGAAGACGCGGCGGCGGGTGGGAGCCACAAGGAGGCAACGGCGGGGAGCTGGACAGCAGACGCACGCCGACTGGATATCTAGAATATGAGGAAAAATATTGAAACATGCAGAGAGGTGGGGCACACATGGACGTGGGTTCTCTCGCAAGTCAAACTACCCACACAATGCCAACACGGTATCCCCAGGGGAAGAGTACCATTTCCCTTCAAGAATTGGGATTTTCACCGGATCGTCCACCGATGCTTTGGTGTGACAACATCAGTGCGACATATTTTCCATCAAATCTTATATTTCATGATCAAACTAAACACATCGATTGACTATCATTTTTTGAGAAAACGAGTTGCACATAACACACTACCTATCATGTTTATCTCGTCAAAGGATCAACTTGTCGACATCTTCACCAAGCCACTACCATTGCCATTGTGTTAGTCTTGCAAGGTATAATTTAAACTTGCTAGACACCGTTAAGATTGATGGGAGGGTGTTAGATATGCTAGATGTTAGGTAGCTTCTGATCTAATCCTAAACGAATCGCTTAATACATTGCATATGTAACATCCACTAACATAGATACAACAAAGGCCAAGCTAGTTAGCCTTGAGCAGTTCCTTAAATCAGCCTACCTCTCCAGGTTTTACATTGATTAACGCCACCCTTACCTACTATTGGTCATCCCGTTTTCACTCCTTATATATGCAATCAATATGACTCTTAATCACTTATCTCAGTGAGAAATATCAATGCATCACCGAAATGCCACGAGGCCTCACCAATGCAGCATGTACCTCTGCCCGCGTTTTTGCTTCGTCTCATCTATGTTGTATATAAACTCCCGGACAGGATATGTACATATGAACCAAAAGAAACAACAAAGGACAAAAATAAGAGGAAGAAGAAATCATGAATTAATGTGTTTGTTTGCTTCACTTCACTATCGGTAGCACCATGCATGTCTGTAATGTTGCACAAGCGTCAACATAAGCATGCATGCTTTGGCTTTTTTTAATTTGCTTTTACTCAGTTTCTGTTTTGATGGGCATGAGAGGTATCGGTACCAAGAAATTTAGCTCCTAGATTGGAAAGCGTACGTGTTTCAAGGTTGCAACGACACATAATCACAGGAAACGACATACAGAGATCATGTGTATGATATGGGCTTAGCAAAAGCACACAGCCTGTAATTGAGTTGTGCATCAGGAGAGGACACTATAGGCCTGTTGTCCAAGAATGCCTGAAGCGGAGGGTTCGTAGACGTACAATGGTGTTGCCAAGCAGAGTCGTTGATGGCAGTGTCATTATTCCACGATTGCAACTCTTTGTAATTTAGTACTGCACCAATAGTGTGTGTCTCTGTACACAAGAAAAGTATTCATCCAGCCATTACAAACTTTCCCCCTTGCACTGGCTAGTGTTACATTTTTTCCATTTCTTAGTAGCAATATCACGGCTTGTCTCAAATATTTAGTACAACGTCACAAGCCCAAATGCTGAACTAAAGAAAAAAAAGTACTTAGAAACTGGTGCAATTTCCACAGCTATTTAACTTCAATTGGAGACGACGAACGCGTACACACAACTCACAAAGGATGTTGATTGTTCAGGTTCCGTAGGATGACCTCTATGGACTATGGTGTGGTTCAGGATACATGACACATCGTACATGGCAGTGCGAGTAGCCAAACTTTTGTGCTACATGGTATTGGTTCAGGGCACATGACACATAATCTATCTATCTATTATATACTAAAAGCAATATAAGGTTGTTTTTCGAGGCACCAGGTTGATCCACATATGCTACAAAAATATAAACCTATAATTTTAATCTTAACGGCTAAGATTAAAAGATAAAAAGTGTTACGTACAACAGTTGACGTGTACAAAAACAAAACATGTGACACGCTAAGCCATAGTTTTTTTTTTACGAAAAGAAACGCTAAGCCATATGACCACAGACGATCTTAGCCGATGAATTTGGTTAGTCCTGCACAAGTTCCTATCCCGGTACCCAATCGATCGATATATAAAAAAACAAAGACGAGAAATTAAAAGCCCCATCGTTATCTCTGCCCCCATGGTCCTGGGCTAACGAATCTATAAGCTTATGCCCCATAGCCTTCGTCCTTTTTTGGTATGATGATGAAAACCGGCGGAGACATGCAACATGAAAAAGACATGTCTTGGAGGTAAAGGCCAGCCTTTGCTCTAGACCGCATCTAGCTGAAAACAGGTGAGCGCTGGACAGAGATCCACTCCGGTCTCCGGAGATTGACATGCATGTATTACATGCTCTGTATACATTTAAAAAATTAATTAGAAACTCATACACCAAATTTTACGCCCCGCTCACAAATGAAGCTATATGGAGTACCTAATGGTCTGGGTATATATGTTCCAACTGATAGAATCACATATATTTTCCTACTACGGCGTGAATGGTCCAACATCCTCAAATTTTGGAAAGTGATTTATTCACAAAACTTCACTGATTTTTAATATATCTATATCATACTCAAACAAATACGAGAGATCACTATTCAGAACAATCTAGAATATACTATCCGATAGTATATTCGATATCGCGGTCCTCATGCCGCTGTGTTAAAAAAAGAGGCGGTAACATTGGACCATAAACTAGAGTGATACACGAGGTTCTAGAAAACGGCGTGAGTTTCTCAAAAAAAAAGGTATATTGGACCATAAACTTAAACGTTTAAATATATTTGCACACCCAAGTTATTCCTTAACATGACATTTTTAAAGTTTGTCGTTATAATATTTTTATGAAAACTAAAAAACTATATTACGATATACACCATCACATCTGATCCATAATAAATGTCGCCGATTTAGTACATATTATAGATCGGAGGGAGTACATGATATTAGATATAGGTCAGTTTAGTCTATAGTACTTTATCTATATGATCTCAGGAGGCTGAGCTAACCATTGATTTGTAATTTGTTAATCATTCATCTTCATGGATAAGATCACATCATGAACCGACGAATTTTTCTTTGTACTAAGTTGGTAGGATGTTACTATGATGTTATATCAGTGCATTATACCTATCGGCCATGTCAGCCAATATACTATCTAAACAAATATAGTTTTTATGTGATATTAGACAAGAATGGAGAAGTAAAACTAAAATCAGAACCAACTCAGTCATTTGTACTAAGGTGATGGGATTGTATGGATGCTATATTAGAGAAAAGCACATAACTAGAAATTGATGGCATAAGAATATTCATAGGTTTATTTACTGGAAATTTGTATCGCAGAATGTAACACACATTATAGTTTTGCAATTAAAAAAAACCTGATGCACATGTTTGTGTATGCCCACATACAAAGTTGTTCATGCGTGTATGATGTAATTTTTTAGGCTATCATGTCCAAGGCGATTATTCTAACGAAAGCATATATAATTTTGGAATTCCCGTTCAATGATATATACTTCAGATTTTATATTTTTATTTAATCAACTATAGAACTTAAAAAGTATTTTTTGTGGAATAAAGACACGTAGTTGGGACTGTGACATAGCTTATATATAGGTTCAGTGTCGGTCAAAAACCACTTTAGAATGGTCAAAACTACTCCAATGGATTAAATTTATTTAGTTTGGAAAAATCTAAATTGTATCAATAGTTATACCTAAAGTATATTAGTGATATGTATAGCTCCTTATATAGAATATGACTTGATATTATACTAGGACATAAAGCTAAAACTGATATCCTGAACCGACCAATTGGTTATATATAATAAGATGATCCATTGTTATTATTATATTATATATCGTTCTTAAACTATGGATCATGTGGGTCGATATATATATCAATTGAAAAACATGGTATGGATTTCCACTACTAACTAATAGAAGACATGCTGGCAAACTAAACTATAGGTTTCCAAAACGTCTTATATTAGTGAGAGGCAGACATGCATGATAATAGTTGAACATGCAAAACTGAGACTAAAATAAAGAGAAAGTCACTCATCTATACTAAGACGACCTATTTTGAGTACAGGTTATTACATAAAGACAGAAAAATTAAGTTTGAGACATAAGCATAATGATTGGTCTGTATACTATATCAGATTCATGTGTAGTAGCACAAACTAATTAAAATTTTGCACTCCCAAGAACTAACTAATTGCTCATGTAAAAATTACTTGGGTAATAACTCATTAGACTCTCTAGGTTTGGCTCCTTTAATATTGATATAGCATTAATTCTACAATGTTAAAAAACCATAAAAGTTTAAAGAAAAGTAATCTTTAAGAAGTAGATAGACTATTAAGATGTCGCCCTCGCATTTGCGAGGGCCACCCTGCTAGTCTATCTATTATATACTAAAAGCAATATAAGGGTGTTTTTCGAGGCACCATGTTAACCCACATCACCTAAATTATTCTTAATAGTTAGATCTAAAATTTATGGCTGAGATTTAAGGAAAATAATTAGTTACGTAACTTTTAAATCTGGGTTGACACGATGTCGTAACCATAAACGACCGAAGGGCCAGGGTGCAACCCAGGTCCATATAGGTGACGACCGGCTCGACCATGTTAACCCGCATCAACTAAATTATTCTTAATAGTTAGATCTTAAATTTATGGCTGAGATTTAAAGAAAATAATTAGTTACATAACTTTTAAATCTGGGTTGACACGATGTCGTAGCCATAAACGAGCGAAGGGCCAGGGTGCAACCCAGGTCCATATAGGTGACGACCGGCTCCACATTGATTAACTAAAAAAAAGGACATAGCGTGTATGACAAGGGCACCTAGCAATAAGCCTACAAGTAGTATCTAGCAGAAAAAAGTTTGGCAAGACTTGGGACAATTTTAACACGATTAAGACACGAGAAATAAAATTATACCGAACTTACTTACTCCCTTCGGCCCATATTAATTGACTTAAATTTATCTAGATTTAAATGAATCTAGACACTATTTAGTATATAGGTTCATCTAAATTTTGACAAATCAAAGTCAATTAATATAGATCGGAGGGAGTAGCAAAACCACTTGATTTTGGTTGATTACATTTATGCCGATGCCATCTGTTCTACACACGGACTTACAAGGAGTAAACTCTAAAGCTGATCTTTCTTGAGAAAAAAAAACTCCAAAACAATGAATAGATATATGAAGCCAATCCGAAAACTGATGGGCACCAAAAAAAACTCCAAAGCATATTGATACTATTCGAATTTAGCTTAAGAGTATTTACATACGATAAGGTGGCAACCTCTCAAGAAAAATTATACAGGAGGCTATAAAATTGGATTGATTTATATGGAAAAAAAGGTCCAAATCAGAACTATATGATCTGCATTTAAATAGAGATAAGTAGTCATACAACAACCATGTGATTTAGGTCGACTAGAATTATGCCGATGATCTGTTCTGTGTATGCACCTACAAGAAGCTAACTCTAAAGCTCATCTGTCTTGGAAAAAATCCAAAATAATGCAGCCAACAACCGGAAAACTGATGGGCAATGGGAAAAAGACTCCAAAGCATATCAAGACCATTCGATTTTAGCTTAAGTGTATTTACATACGACACGGTGACAACCTCGCAGGAAAAAGTATACAAGAGACTCTAAAATTAGAATGAACTGTATGTACAACGTTTACTAAGAAAAGAAAATCACCGACTAATACAAAACCTTTTTTGAAACTATGAACATTACACAACTTGAAAACATAGTAGGTAAATGTTAAATTGACTTCACATTTTTCGTAAATGCATATTAGACATTGGATCGCACAATGATGAAAATGCACACTCCTTGACACACTTCATTCGAATATACAATCATGTAGAAATAATAGCAATCGAGTAACATGCCTAAACTTTGTCGCTCATGATAGTGTTGTCATGTTACATACACGAGATGTAAGTGAGGGTGTGCAGAATGTTTAGATTGAAGAGTAGGGTTAACCTTGGCATAGTTAAAAAATAGTTAAACAAAATACTACAACCATTATGAATAAATGGTATGCTATTAGTATTGCTGTACTAAAACATGACAAAAGAAAGTAAGATCGATATATTTGTGATAAAATGTATTAATGATTTATATTTAATAACATAATGATGGTTAAAGTTATATATTGTAGATTGTTCATGTCTAAGACTTTGTATTTAAAAACAAGAGAGTGTGACGTATTTTTACAACAAATGAAAAAAAGAGGTAGAACAATCATATATAAGTAGAGATAAAATTCTTTCTCTTTCGCCAAACTATATTAATGAACATATATTATATTTGTTGTTAGAAAGAAAAAGAAATATTTTTCGTTCCAATAGAATGACTGACCATCGTACATTATTTCTCAAGCAAACCCTAATCTTATGAAAGTTATTCTTGCCTTCACATAACAACAGCTAGGTCACAGTCTAAACTTCAATTCTATAACCAATTTAATATCATGCAGAAACTTCATATATGTTCATTAATGTAGTATTTTCAAAATATCCTAATAATATTTCAACCATAAATTAATGACCATCATAGATATCTTCTAAAAGTGTGATATATACTTCACAAAGATCATGCCTATATAATTTACTATTTCTATAGCATTTAAGGATTTAATATTTTCGATCGATTTTGCCAGACTAAAGATATCAACTATAGGTGATGCCCTAGCATTTGCGAGGGCCCTCATTCTAGTTATATACTAAAAGCAATATAAGGTTGTTTTTCGAGGCACCAGGTTGATCCACATATGCTACAAAAATATAAACCTATAATTTTAATCTTAACGGCTAAGATTAAAAGATAAAAAGTGTTACGTACAACAGTTGACGTGTACAAAAACAAAACATGTGACACGCTAAGCCATAGTTTTTTTTTTACGAAAAGAAACGCTAAGCCATATGACCACAGACGATCTTAGCCGATGAATTTGGTTAGTCCTGCACAAGTTCCTATCCCGGTACCCAATCGATCGATATATAAAAAAACAAAGACGAGAAATTAAAAGCCCCATCGTTATCTCTGCCCCCATGGTCCTGGGCTAACGAATCTATAAGCTTATGCCCCATAGCCTTCGTCCTTTTTTGGTATGATGATGAAAACCGGCGGAGACATGCAACATGAAAAAGACATGTCTTGGAGGTAAAGGCCAGCCTTTGCTCTAGACCGCATCTAGCTGAAAACAGGTGAGCGCTGGACAGAGATCCACTCCGGTCTCCGGAGATTGACATGCATGTATTACATGCTCTGTATACATTTAAAAAATTAATTAGAAACTCATACACCAAATTTTACGCCCCGCTCACAAATGAAGCTATATGGAGTACCTAATGGTCTGGGTATATATGTTCCAACTGATAGAATCACATATATTTTCCTACTACGGCGTGAATGGTCCAACATCCTCAAATTTTGGAAAGTGATTTATTCACAAAACTTCACTGATTTTTAATATATCTATATCATACTCAAACAAATACGAGAGATCACTATTCAGAACAATCTAGAATATACTATCCGATAGTATATTCGATATCGCGGTCCTCATGCCGCTGTGTTAAAAAAAGAGGCGGTAACATTGGACCATAAACTAGAGTGATACACGAGGTTCTAGAAAACGGCGTGAGTTTCTCAAAAAAAAAGGTATATTGGACCATAAACTTAAACGTTTAAATATATTTGCACACCCAAGTTATTCCTTAACATGACATTTTTAAAGTTTGTCGTTATAATATTTTTATGAAAACTAAAAAACTATATTACGATATACACCATCACATCTGATCCATAATAAATGTCGCCGATTTAGTACATATTATAGATCGGAGGGAGTACATGATATTAGATATAGGTCAGTTTAGTCTATAGTACTTTATCTATATGATCTCAGGAGGCTGAGCTAACCATTGATTTGTAATTTGTTAATCATTCATCTTCATGGATAAGATCACATCATGAACCGACGAATTTTTCTTTGTACTAAGTTGGTAGGATGTTACTATGATGTTATATCAGTGCATTATACCTATCGGCCATGTCAGCCAATATACTATCTAAACAAATATAGTTTTTATGTGATATTAGACAAGAATGGAGAAGTAAAACTAAAATCAGAACCAACTCAGTCATTTGTACTAAGGTGATGGGATTGTATGGATGCTATATTAGAGAAAAGCACATAACTAGAAATTGATGGCATAAGAATATTCATAGGTTTATTTACTGGAAATTTGTATCGCAGAATGTAACACACATTATAGTTTTGCAATTAAAAAAAACCTGATGCACATGTTTGTGTATGCCCACATACAAAGTTGTTCATGCGTGTATGATGTAATTTTTTAGGCTATCATGTCCAAGGCGATTATTCTAACGAAAGCATATATAATTTTGGAATTCCCGTTCAATGATATATACTTCAGATTTTATATTTTTATTTAATCAACTATAGAACTTAAAAAGTATTTTTTGTGGAATAAAGACACGTAGTTGGGACTGTGACATAGCTTATATATAGGTTCAGTGTCGGTCAAAAACCACTTTAGAATGGTCAAAACTACTCCAATGGATTAAATTTATTTAGTTTGGAAAAATCTAAATTGTATCAATAGTTATACCTAAAGTATATTAGTGATATGTATAGCTCCTTATATAGAATATGACTTGATATTATACTAGGACATAAAGCTAAAACTGATATCCTGAACCGACCAATTGGTTATATATAATAAGATGATCCATTGTTATTATTATATTATATATCGTTCTTAAACTATGGATCATGTGGGTCGATATATATATCAATTGAAAAACATGGTATGGATTTCCACTACTAACTAATAGAAGACATGCTGGCAAACTAAACTATAGGTTTCCAAAACGTCTTATATTAGTGAGAGGCAGACATGCATGATAATAGTTGAACATGCAAAACTGAGACTAAAATAAAGAGAAAGTCACTCATCTATACTAAGACGACCTATTTTGAGTACAGGTTATTACATAAAGACAGAAAAATTAAGTTTGAGACATAAGCATAATGATTGGTCTGTATACTATATCAGATTCATGTGTAGTAGCACAAACTAATTAAAATTTTGCACTTCCAAGAACTAACTAATTGCTCATGTAAAAATTACTTGGGTAATAACTCATTAGACTCTCTAGGTTTGGCTCCTTTAATATTGATATAGCATTAATTCTACAATGTTAAAAAACCATAAAAGTTTAAAGAAAAGTAATCTTTAAGAAGTAGATAGACTATTAAGATGTCGCTCTCGCATTTGCGAGGGCCACCCTGCTAGTTAGACTAAAAAATGGAATATTTTGTGTGCGCAATTATTATGAATGTACTGATCAATTGGGATCTCATTGTCCTAATTAGTGCTCTTATTTTGGCTGCAAGCAAGGTGGTGATGGAAACAGATTCTGCGCAGGTAGTGGAGGCAGTTCAGCTAGCAGCGAACTACTTAGGGACCTGATGCAGATACGGTGGCCCAATGCATTCAGCTGACAAGCCAGTTCGAGAAGGCTTTGGTCCAACACCTCATGCGTGAAGCAAAGCTCTATCGCCGATTGTTCAGATATGGCTGCCCTCTCCAGCAGATCTTCAGCAATCTGGGATGATCAGACCCATAAATTTATTTGATTATTAGTTTTAAACGATTCTGCTATCATTTGACGAATACGTCTTTACCCGTCAGGAAAAAATGATATATGCTACGCGGATTCGTTTGTTGAATTTATTCAACTGGTCCGACGACATCTTCCATGCCTAGCGTACATATAACTATCATATTGAACTGCACCCTTTCCGCCTTTTGGCGAAAGAACAAGAAATTTATTGCTACAACATTTACTCTCGCATGGTTTCTCACCATCTTATATAAACGTCAGAATGCAATGTAGAAGAAACAATAGAGGCCGAATAAAATGACATAAAGAGTTACAGAATACTGCTTTTCTTGCAGTGAAGAGTTGGAGAATACTTCTAGCAGCAGGAAAACCATCTCAAGCCTAGAGTTTCATGAAATTTGTTTTTCTGAATTGGTGTTTGTGTAAGGATGGGAGTCATCAGGACAAATACATTAGCCCATTCAGATAATGATGTCATTTGCAAGTGTCCATAGTGCAGATACACTGAAATATTTTGACTGCAGCTTGGCGAAGAGAGTGATATACAATTATAAAGGGTGGGAAGGCGCATAAATAACTATCCATCTGCTCCTTTGAGAGTGAAATATCCCAAGGTGTTCTCTGAGTATGATTGACATGATAGTACCATCTACGAGCTTCACTGTGACGCTAGATGTGATATCCAGTTTAGGAGATGTTTTGGTTATGGCTCTTAAGGAGAGCTCATGAGAGGTTAGATGAGATCCTTTTGGTCTGAGAAACTTAAATAAAGGTTATAAAGATCTCGGTGACTCTTGGATAAAATGATTTCCTTCATACATTGATTTTTTTTGTAGTTTTCTCTCATTCCTGAATCTGACATATTTGACTCTTATACATATGCAACACTACAGTGCCCACTCTTCTCAATCCATCACCCAGCACCCCTACCTTCTTGATTCTTCCCATCCCCATTATATAAACTTCAAAATGTGAACAAGTAAAATGATATAAGGGACCAGAGGTATGCATAAATGTAAGAGGACTACTAAGCATTGGATTGGAGTGTCCATTGTTTCTTGACATCATCACACTCTATCAATTTTTATGACCATGAGATTGGGAGGCACCAGGAGAAATCAATGCAACACGGTTCGACTAGCTTGTAAGCAACATTCATGTTATCATTTTCCTCCATGCTCCATATTGTTTGTGATAATCGATCTGTTGCCTAGTTTATAAGTTCATGTGGTGATTCACAATTGTAGTTGGTGAAGACATCCTGACTAACCACCTACACCCCCACCCCCTAGAAATTTTGTATGAAACACTCTTACGTGAAGAAATACAATTAGGACTATGTGAACAATTAAGCATTCAACGCCACTGTTTTTCGAAACGAGGCAAAAGACATGCCATTTACATTAATTAAAGATAAGTTTTTAGATGGTTTTAAGAAAACTACATAGGACAAGCACCCATTGCGCCTCCAAATTCTTGCCTCGTCTTTGATATTGTCAATGATGATATTCGTGGGGGTGGCATGATAACAAAACACTATACCATTGCGACTCATCAAAATTTCGCATGTGACTAGCATGATGACAGAAACCAAGGCTTTCTACTCTTTTCCATTATCCGAAGTTAGTTTTCACTACCAATCTTTAACATTCTCATCATTGGCTGAAAGAGTGGGGTTACTGTCATCAAATCTGCTCCACGAAAGGGTATCCATCCAAATGCATACCAATAAATGATAATTGAAGAGAAGATGCACCAATGATTCTTGAAATTGATTGCATAGATGGGAATTTTCACAATTTGGTCATCCTCTATTTTGAAGGAAATCCATCATCCATACACCACTACAGGAATGGCGTCGTGCACCGAGGGCCGGTCGCTACGCCGACTGCCAAAGGTCGGGTCCGTCGGCATAGGACCGGGCCAGGCCAGCCCCCAAGCAGCCGTCAGTGTATAATTTCCCTACTCTACGCCGACGGCTGCCCTTGGCGTAGCTATTTTTTTTCCTTTTACCTTATTAAACTTTGAAAAATCATAACTAAATCATTCTAATTCTGAAAAATACAAATAATATACCAAAATTTTCATAAAAATAAGATCTATCTATCTACACTTAAATATTACATATTTATAAATAAAAATTAAGTGAAACATAACACATTATATATAGATAAAAACGGTCATAAGAAATTTAAAAACGATCCAAACAATGCGAAACCTTCGCGTGGTGTCATATTATGTGACATAGTTAGAATTAAAAATATCAAACTTGGTATATTGATTATTTCTCAAAAAACCCTTCACAAAATGACCTATCACATTCGAGGTTTCGTGGCTTTCGGGTCAAATGACTAATGTTATGGCTAGAATCAAGGCATAGTTTGTGATAATGTGTATATATTGTGCATATATGTGCATCATAGGATGACGAACAATGTTATAGGAGGAAGTTTTCCTTTTCGTCGCAACAAAAAGCTATTTTCCATTTTCTGAGTGCAAAAAACGGGTGATTTTGTGAAGCAACCATCAAATGTCTAATTTAAAATGCTACCACCATATTTTTACAAAATACTATACCACCTTACATGGACAATGTTCTAACAGGGAGATCTCAAACTTTTCCATCTATCACTGATGAAAAAGACAAATTCCTGCCGAATCGGAAGGAAGTGGGTCAGATATGAACTATAGGTACATGATATGATACTCATGATTTTTTATAAAATTCATTTTTAGGTTCACAATATGCTATTTCATCAGATATCCACTTCAAGTTTATCGAGGATCATCCCTGAGCTAAGAATCTTCATGCCCGTCGCTCGACAAAGTTTGATGATACTTTAAAACGGGCATAAAAATTTTAAAAACGATCCAAACAATGCGAAACCTTCGCGTGGTGTCATATTATTTGACATATTTAGAAGCAAAAATATCAAACTTGGTATATTGATTATGTCTCAAAAAATCTTCACAAAATAACATATCTCATTCGATGTTTCCTGGCTTTCGGGTCAAATGACCAATGTTATGGCTAGAATCAATACATAGTTTGTAATAATGTGTTCATATTATGCATACATGTGCATCATGGGATGGCGAACAATGTTGCAGGAGCAAGTTTTACTTTTTGTCGCACCAAAAATCCATTTTCCATTTTCCGAGTATAAAAAACAGACAGTTTTGTGAAGCATCCACCAAATAGCTAATTCAAAATGGTACCACCACATTTTTCCAAAATACTATATCACCTTACATGGAAAATTTCCTAACAGGGGTTCTCAAACCTTTCCATACATCCCTAGTGAAAAAGACAAATTCCTGCCGAATCGGCAGGAAGTGGGTCAGATATAAACTATATGTACATGATCTGATGCTCATGATTTTTTATAAAATACATTTTTAGGTTCACAATATGCTATTTCATCGGAGATCCACTTCAAGTTTATCGAGGCTCAGCCCCGAGCTAAGAATCTTCATGTCCGTTGTTTGACAAAGTTTGACGATAGTTTAAAACGGGCATAAGAAATTAAAAAAGATCCAAAATGTGAAACCTTCACGTGGTGTCATATTATGTGACATAGTGAGAAGGAAAAATATCAAACTTGGTATATTGATTATGTCTCGAGAAAACCTTCACAAAATGACATATCTCGTTCAAGGTTGCCAAAAAGCCATTTTCCATTTTAAACGGGCAAATAAAATTATGGCTAGAATCATGGCATAATTTGTGATAAGTTGATATTGATATCATATTTGGATTCCTCCATTTTTTCTGATCAATTCAGACATATTATTTGTCAAATTACGATTTACGGATTTAAAGATATTAAGTATTCCATATTAAATAGAAAAATACAAAAAAATCATTATATTTTTATTTGAATTTAATAATGTTTTTACTTATTCATTATTGTTTACTTAAATAATTGTTTGTAATTTCAAAAAATACAAGCATGTGACATGATGATATAAGAGTTAATAGGATTGATATCATAGTATTGGCAATAATGTATAAATTGCTTTGCGAAAACCGATTCTGAAGAAACGAGGAAGTTAAGCGTGCTGTAGCTGGAGTACTGAGGATAGGTGACCGATCGAAAAGTTTGACCAAGACTGCAATTTGATCAAATATTAAGTATAATTAGTGTTAAAGATGTTCAAAGTGAAAGATTAGCGAGTCAAAAAATTAAAACAAAATAAGAAAAAAAATATTTTTTTAAAAAAAATATTTTTGCAACCGGCCTGTAGGCTATGCCCACGTAATTAAGCCCACTTCTATCAAGCCCCTTTCCAACTACACAAGTCCACTCCGTCTCTAGCTTCATCCAAGCCTAGTTCCAACCAACAGAGAATACCTAACCATGCCACTACCAAACCCACTAGCATTTTCGCCACTTCCAGCCACATACAGGTGGCGTGCAATCCAGCCCTTACGACAAACTTTTGCAAGCTTGATACAACATACACCCTTCAAAGGATGTGATCCAGCAAGTCGATGCACCTGCCGCCCTGTGAAAAATTTGCGACAGATTTGTGCAATCGTGATGCACCACCGTTCCCGAGGCAACCCCCATCAAAGGATGTGAGACCGCTGCACGAGGCACCTGCCGACCCTACACACTATGCGAGCCAGCTCCCGGGGCACCCACTTCCCCTGCGGCAGATTCTCGAAATCGCAATGCACTTCCATCAACTACAGTGGGTGTGAGACATAAGCTGGAGGCAACAACCGCCATCCCTCTGTAAGATGTGTGCAAGACCAAACCCACCGCTTCGGTGAATGATACAAGCAAGAAAGGTTTGAGTGCAAAGAAGGAGAAACAACTCTAGCCCCATGCAAATTCTAGGAACAAACCCACAATAAAGGGCATAAGTGGCAAGGTAATATTTCTAACTGTTTTGCAGGGAAAACTATTGAAGACATCAACATGCAACACAGAGATAGAACAGTTTACCAAGTCGTATTGGGAACAATTAACTCCATTTTTTACAACTATTTCACGACGACAATACATGCATGAACAACACTGTATATCCAGAATGAAAATAAAGTTGTCCAGGACTTCCATGATATGTGCACGTAGATTATGAAAAGAGATACAATGTTTCGCATGTCCTTTCTCGATAAGCATTTATTTGGTAGATAAGGCGTGATAACCTCTTATAAATGGAGGATGTTTTCCTCCTCTCCACAATAAAGTGTTGGATGCCTCCATATTATAAGTACATCAAACTCAATCAAACTTCCTTAAAAAAAAAAGCTCAATCAAACTTCTCTCTAGATAGCTTGAAAACATATATAAATGACAACTTTACTTATTTTTTCATATGTACTTGTTAAATGATAGCAAGAGTAGAAGTTAGAGGGTGGGTTTCTTCGACCCAATGAGAGTCTACGATAATGTTGTCCAGTCCGATTATAATGCAGCCAAGTTGTACATCGTGAGGACGATGCAAGAACAAACTTGCGAAGAATAATTTCTTTTTTATCATACCACATCGTGTAAGTTAAATATATATGTCTATATACACATTGTCTCTAGTCCACATTGTTCATAAGTTCTTCTATTCATGCAAATAACATTGAGTAATGGTTGTCATCGCGCACAAATTGAACAGAACTTTCTACCTTGATTCTCTCTCGCAAAGGATAGTAAGAGTAACATCAAGAGAAGAAGAAGAAGAAGAGGAAAATCCACGCGATCTTAAGCCTGTGCAACAATTATTGGAAAGGTAATGGCGAACCGGTTGTAAAATTTCTGGTCATTTAATGCTATAGAATTTATAACACATGTCCATCTTATTTTGTGCAGTGCATTAAATAAGTACGTCCTATATGAAGGAGTAAACCGTGGGGTTCAAGACAATGAACACTTGCAAACAACTCTAATAGAACGTGTAAGTTACCATATCCCAGTTTTAAGTATTTTAAGTACTTTATATTCTATAATTTGGTACCAAATATTATGTAAAATCATAATAGATAGATTGTATGTGTTGAATTATTTAAAATATAATACTTGTGCTTAGGTATGTATAAACCAGATTATATGTGCTACAAAACTAATTGTTATGGCTTTATTGCAGTGCCTCAATATCCAGATGAGATATCTTGTGGTTATTATGTTTGTGCACACATGGGTGGATTTATGGCATGCTCGACAACAAGAACAAATCCTATTAGGATCGTGAAAGATGTAATAATGAAGATGGCCATGAACCTATGTCCCCGGAAACCTTAGTGAAAACAAGGAATTCGGTTGCTCAATTCTTCCACAAATAAGTCTTTTCTGTAAGTGTCAAATTCAAGTTCAAGGACTTCATGAACAATTAAAATAGAAGGCTTACTTGCTTGATCTATGCACATATAATGTCTTCTCCTAATTGTTGTCTTCTGAATTCATATGTACTATCTATTTGTGTTGTTATCATGTGAAAATTGATCAAATGATAGATGAATGTTTGTTATGTTATGATGTTTTCAGTAAATAGATGTGTGTCTGCATGCTATAATACCGCATGGATTTAAATTTGGCTCATTTACTGTTTGATAACACTTTCCCACATGATTCAACTAAATTATATCTATGCAGTGGTTTCAAATTACGCATAAAATTAAATAAACATAGGTGTTTGTGATGACATTAACATACGCACACAATGTCTATAAAATACTCATTTGCGACGACGTAAGTAACCCACACGATTCGAGAAAGACTAACCTTGGGGGAAGCACTTTTCTATCGCAAATGATTCGGTATCACCAACCGTGTGCGCAGTGGTATGCCATCGCACGCGGTTTTAGGTAATCGTGTGCATAGTGGATGCCAATCTCCCACTCTGGCATAGTGACGGTCCGATAAATTGCGTGTGTGAGAGGTCATTTCAGCCGTGTGTGAAGATATGTCCTGTAACTTTTCATCAATGTTTGCCTAACACAAACTATAATTATATGATATAAGTTTAACAATTAAGATGTCATAGCAATGACGTTCTGCAATATATAAATAATTTAATTAGGACCACCGATTCTGGTTGGCGACTGGTTTTGGGTAGAGGGACATGCCTGCAGCACGAGAAAGGCGAGTCCAACTATTGGAGGAAGAATTGTGAGGATTCAACATCCGGGCATATGCGCACGAGAAACCGAAGGATGATAGAAGAGTGATGATTAATTTCTCTCTTGTTGGGATGGACTGTAAGCCTGGTTACACTACGGGAGAAGCTGAATACGCCGACGGCCGGGTCCCGTCGGCGTAGGCCCTAAATGCCGTCGGCGTAGGCTGGCCCGACGGCTGCCGTCGGCGTACTGCCCCGTAGGCGTAGCCTCTTCTCCCGTCGGCGTAGAAAAGCCGTCAGCGTATATAGCAAAGCCGTCGGCGTAGACCATATGGGGCCCACCTAGATGACTAACGGCCGTTTGGCTACGTCGACGGCTTTACCGTCGGCCTAGATTTTTTCAATTTTTTTTAAATTTTTTTTTCAACTTTTTTTAACATTTTTGTATTGTTTAACTTGTTAATCTCACATGGACATTTTTAATTCTAAGTATACTTAGTCTCAAGTCAAATTGCACAATTAGTCAAACTTCCCAACCGGGTCACCCATCCTAATACTACTCCAGCCCCAGCACGCTTAACTTCTTCGTTCCTTCCACATGAGCTTCCGACAAACAAATTAGAACTTGTTGTGAATATTATCATATCAAACCTATTGACCATTACACTATAATGTTAGACATATTTGTTTTTTTACATTTCATACAATTTTTTGAGTAAACAACAATAAATAAGTAATAATAATCTTGAATTCAAATAAAAATAAAATAAATTTTATTTATTTTGCTTTTTTTATTTAAATTTGAATAATTCATATCTACAAATCCGTAAATCACAATTCGACAAATAATATATCCAAATCGATCAGAAAAATGAGAGGAATCCAAATATGACATCCATATCATCTATTTAATTATATATCATAAATTTTAAATATTAGACCAACTGAAACTATGCCAAGATTCATAAAACACCCCGTTTTTGGCACTCGGAAAATAAAAAATGGCTTTTTGGTGCGACAAAAGGAAAACTTTCTCCTGCAATATTGTTCGCCATCCCATGATATACACGAGTGCATAATATGGGCACATTAGCGCAAACTATATCGCGATTCTAGCAATCCAGAAAACCTCAATCGAGGAGCATGATGATTCTTAGCTCGGGGACGAGTCTCACTAAACTTGCATTAGATCTCTTATGAAATGGCATATTATGAACCTAAAAATGATTTTTACAAAAAAAATCATGAGCAATATATCATGTACCTGTAGTTCAAATATAACTCATTTCCTGTCGATTCAACAGGAATTTGTCTTTTTCACGAGAGGTGAACGGAAAGGTTTGAGATTCCTAGGTTGGAAAATTGTCCATTCAATATGGTCTAGTATTTTTGAAAAATGTGGTATTATCATTTTGAAACTTTCATTTGGTGGTTGCTTCACAAAAACACCCCGTTTTTTGCACTAGGAAAATGAAAAATGGCTTTTCGGTGCGACGAAAAGGAAAACTTCCTCCTGCAACATTGTTCGCCATCCCATGATACACATGTGTGCACAATATGGACACATTATCTTAAACTATACCACGATTATAGCAATAACATTGGTCATTTGACCTGAAATCCAGAAAACCTCGATTGAGATAGGCCATTTTGTGAAGGTTTTTTTAAGACTCAATGAATATACCAAGTTTGGTATTTTTCCATGGAACTATGTCATGTAATATGACACAACGCGAAGGTTTTGCATTGTTTCGATCGTTTTTTAATTTTTTATGCACATTTCAAACTATCATTAAACTTCCTAAATCGAGGGGCATGATGATTCTTAGCTCGGGGACGAGTCTCACTAAACTTGCATTAGATCTCTGATGAAATGGCATATTGTGAACCTAAAAACGATTTTTACAAAAAATCATGAGCAATATATCATGTACCTGTAGTTCAAATCTAACTCATTTCCTGCCGATTCAGCAGGAATTTGTCTTTCTCACGAGATGTGAACGGAAAGGTTTGAAATTTCTAGGTTGGGAAATTGTCCATTCAATATGGTCTAGTATTTTTGAAAAATATGGTATTATCATTTTGAAACTTTCGTTTGGTGGTTGCTTCACAAAACACCCCGATTTTTGCACTTGAAAAATGAAAAATATGTTATACGAAAGTATTTGTATTTTTTATGTATTTTTTTGAGTAAAAATATATAATATTTGAGTTTATATAGATATATCTTATTTTTCTGCAAATTTTGATATATTATATGTATTTTTATGAATTTAAATGATTTAGTTATGATTTTTCTAAGATTAATATGGCAAAAAAAGAAAAATAGCTATCGGCGTAGACTTGACGCCGTTGCTCTGCCGTTAGCCCAATGGGCTACGCCGACGGTCATGTTTACGCCGACGGCGGCCGTCGGCCTATTTATTCTACGCCGACGGCAAAACTGGGCCGACGGCCGGTCAAGCTACGCCGACGGCCCCGACATTTTTGCCGTCGGCGTATAAAAAGGCCGTCGGCCTATTTAGTTATTCCCGTAGTGTTAGGTGACAGGTAAAAAAAATCTACATATTGAAGGGTAAGGAAACTAGTTGAGCTACCACAACCCTATTCTACTAGTTGGCTAGTACTCGTATTTTCGTCTTTACTCTATACTCATCCGAAAAATAAATTAACGCAAGCAGTATTTCCCACCTTCGATCGCCTATAAATGTGCAAGCTTATAGCGGATGAGGAATCTAGACGGACTGAGGTTAAAGGGAGCTACAGGGACATGACAGACAATGAGACCCACGCCTCCTTCCAAAGCTAGTACTACCAGATGCTTGAAGATTGCTGGGATTCCTTTGCATTTCTATTCTCTCTAGTTCTGTATATGCATGAGCATGGTAGGCATCAAGGAATAGAACGAGACTTCCACCATAGTAGTACAGAAATCAGTTCCTCCAGCACGTACGTAGAGGCATTTATCTTCCTGGGTATGGCGGAGAATATTTTCCGCGTCATATATCTACACATCTTAGGTCATGTGGAATATCAAGAATATGCTAGGGCCTCAAGAATACCCCAACATGAGATTGTACAGCTTATATGTGTAGTCTAGGCTGTCCAGCGTGTGCTTACAAAAGTTCTCATCACTGCGTTTGGCCCAGCTGCTCTCCTATGGCCAAAGTCCCAAAGACACACAAGTAAGCACCATATCACAAAACCGAGGACCCAAAGAAAAAGAGGAAAAGTGGGACTGGGTCGATCTATGGATCGATGGTCAATCAGTAGCTTCGTGGGACGCACATCTGGCAATTGGCACTGAGGTGGCGTCTCAAGGTCATAATTTTATTTTTCTCATACTCTAAGCAATGTTGCAATAACAAGATGTCAAGTAAAAAAATTGACTCATAGTATTATAATTTTTTTTGGAAATTGGTCTAGAAAAAGAACTATGTTTTTGTTTCACTAGGGTTCACTAATTTAACAACATTGTGCTTGTATGAGTCATGTTTCGTTCCGAGCGACACTTTGCTAACTATGAGTTCGACAAGTGTGGCGGTCACAAAAGTGCAACCTAGAAATTGGTTGTCACAAAGTGTGATGAAAGTTTTTGTCACACATATATATATATATGATGATATGGATAAATAAAGTGTGGTAAGAGCCGTAAAATGTGGTGAATTGGAGCCATAAAAAAATATATTAAACTTTACTATATTAAATTGGAGTAATGTCTGTCTCTATACATCGGAAGATTGCACACCATCACCTCCCTTGTGCATCAAATACATGGAAAGCCACAAATCACAAGAGTTTAAATAACATGGAAAGAAAATAACTGAAAACCCACGATCACAGGAAAATTAAGTAAGTATATTATGTAGTACCAATAATCAGGGATTGAGGCAATCACGGAAATCTCTCACATGCATGCATTATTCACAGTTTTGCAAGGAATCATCTAATACCCATTACAAATTCATAAATCATCCTACTGTGAAGATACCTATATGAGTATCCAACACAGTTTTTGCTGACATCGTCACATGAACTCGCTTCTTTCAAGAATATTGTACAGTCCACAGCGCACCATGGTGAAGAGAATCCATACACGTCGATGTTCGAGGGGATATTCCATCTCAACTGGATGACGGAGCAATAACTCCAATATCCAAATATCAAAACCTAGGAGTTGAGTTGCGAGGACGTGTTTCAAACATGCAACATCTGAATTTTAGACTGGCGCCATGTTTATCCATCTGCATGCCAGTTTCAAGTCCCACTCCTCCTATACCTGAATATATATTAAATCGTGAATGACATTTTGTTTCTGTCTAAAATGAGATGAGATGATCCAGTTAAATTATTTCATGAAGAACAAAACTCTCTCAAGCCACTAGGTTGTATAAAGTGGCACACTTATTTTTTTCAGTGGCTATTTCTACAAGTTTTATAGGATGATGCCTAAGTGTTGTTACTCATTAATTATTCTATTATAAAATTTTTCAATAATTATTTGTTAAGAAATTTCAGTTTGCACCCATTTGACAGAAGTGGCCACACCGCACTAGATATTTATTTATTTAGAACCTAGTTTAGCAATTTCCTCTGTCCTGGTTCTATCTGGATGGGTTGCGGTAGAAAATGGGAGTCTTCCTTTGTCCTGGCTCTACCTGAATGGGCTGCGGTAAAAATTGGGAGTCTTCCTCTATCTTGGCTCTACCTGGATCGACTGCGGTAGAAAATGGGAGTCTTGAAGATAAATTTAAAGATCAGGGGGAATAAAATCATAAAATAGGAAAATCAGTTAAGGTGTAGGTGACTAGGCGCCCTAGTCATACCATGGCACATGGAAACACTAATATGCCGAAACAATTTTGATGGATTAAACATATTTTACATTTTATTTTTACTGTCTTTCATAATTTTTGTGCCTAAATTTCCTTTTAATTTTTGTGCCTAAATTTCCTTTTAATTTTTGTGTAAGTGTTGAGGCTCTCTAGTTTTCCTTGTGGATATACCACATGTTCTAGAGATGGAAGTGATACTAAATCTCATTTGAGTGGAGAAATAATGACACAATTTTGTTTACCAAATAAAGGGTACAACATGGAATTTACTATTGTACTAAGTGTGTAATTTCCTGCCATATTATTATTTATCGGAGTTCAGATTGATCTAGATCATGTTTGCAGAACTAAAAATAAGTTGAGGATGCGTGGCTTTACGATAAATAAATTCAAAATTTCCCCACAACTTATAGGATTCATCATAGTATCAACGCCCTTAATTAAAAATATATTCCAGACATATAGGTTAAAAATATAAAACATAATCAATTTTTTTACAAGAAATAAAATGAAATAATCAATTTTGTTCATATATATTATAAAGAGAGATAAAAAACAAATGGTATGTTTGTACTCTATGAAGGAAGCATCTCACACCTTATGAAATAGGTGGTGAAAATGGGAAAACTTATTTTTGCCGGGCGAGGCGGAGGATGAACTTGTTAAGGGAGCTATGTAATGTTGGCATGTTAAATTTTGTCGAATACTAATCATAATTGCAGTCAAATATCTAGCAATGATGATCTATAATATGATCCATCTCACGTGTTAAATTTCCTCATAAGTCGCCTCAAATTAAGTCACACTACCAAGTGTTCTTAGTGCAAATTAAGGCACTGCGAGATCCCCGATTGTTATTCTGTTCACACTTTAGATCAAGGAAGAGCATGCTGTCAGGACACGCTATTACTCGAGTTGTGTGCCAATGCCTGCATCCAACACTGCCTTCCTGCACTCTTGGAGGCAAACTATGGCTATTTTTTCCTGGTGTACTCTTCTTGTCTTCAATAGTGGCAATGAGGTTTTCAATAGCCATACTGCCATAGGCTAACACAAACTCGCATACACATATATGGAAGGAATACCACCACAATTTTTTCCTGGTACCTTGCTCACTAATTACTAAGTTCCATGTACCTGTACAACAACACTCTTCGTGTCAACAAGCAAAAGAAATGATAGCACTAACAACTACCATGGAGATTGCAATATCATATTAACTAAGGGTGACATAAATATGTAAATTCAATTCTTCCTTGCCACTCTTTTACATTTCATCTCTCTCTATATAAGCATCCAAATGTTGTACATATTGCTATCCAGATGAAATGACTAGCCCTTGATGACCTTCTTGTTCAGTTAGTGGGAGGTGCACCTGATGAAATTCTAAATACACAATGTTTCTCCTTCTACATGTATACACGCACATTTTTTGAGATGATTTTTTATATTCATAAATTTCTATGTGCATGGGATGTATTGGGACTATGATATGCAGCACAACGGAGCGCATATGTAACAATTCTCTAGCACATCTAATATTTTTCTTAATTAAAGCATTTTGATAACTCTCTCTATATGTATATTTAGTTGTCGAAACTTCTAGAAATTTTTATTTCCTTCTAAAAATATAGTAGCACATATTCTACTCCCACCATTCGAAAATGAATATCACAGATTTGTCTAGGTAGTCGTGTATCTATATGTGTTTTAGTGTGTAGATATATGTATCTATACAAATCTGTCACACTTATTTCCAAACGGTGGAAGTAGTTTCAAGCATTCATGAGTGAACGAACAAACTAGCCGAATCTGATATTATCCTACTTCGTAGAGCTACTTACGCATACTTTGTTCAGGTAGAACACATGGATTTTACTTACTAGATGTCAAATATAAGTGATCAACCACAAGAAGCTAAGGCATAGCAGCTGGTGTATATCCCACGTGTTGAAGAGAAGGAGCTTAGGATGCTTTGGTTGTGTGCATGCAGAAAATGAACTACTCCTTTCGATCCATATTACTTGTCGTAAAAATAGATATATCTAGACATGTTTCACTGCTAGATATATCTAATTCAGTGACAATTAATATGGATCCGAGGGAGTACTTAAAAACCAGTGCGATTCCTTAGCTTCACAGCTTAGCCACAACTACAATGTGAACGTTGTGCCTTAGCATGTATATGAAAGAGCTCAAGCGCAACACCATAAATTTGGTCCTAATTGCATGAACACAAGTTGTAGACTGCAGCACACACATGTAAACACCATTACAAATGTAGGCAGAACCTAAGGATAGTCTGATGACCATGATTGTTCGTTGAATAGTAAACTCGTAATCCTGCATTTTCTTCCAGAACACATACTTTCAGTCCGAACATAAACAAGATCAGATGAGGGGAACAACAGAGGTCTAGTGGTGAGGGGGGGGGAGGGGGGTGGAGTGCTTGAAACATCGACCTAGCTACAATTAATTCTTCGTCATGTTATCCAACCAATGCTTCCTTGTAATACCATCGATTTACTTATGAAATAACGTCGAATAGTAAATATCTGGGAAATCAAGAAAACAAAGCGCATACATTGCTTAAAATGATTGTGATAGATGAGGTATATTTTTGAAAAACAATAAATTCGCACCCTTGTATCCACCATATAGAAATTAGGTTGTAACTAGCATGGTGGCCCTCGCAAATGCGAGGGCATCATTTTGGTACATTGAAAGTTGTTAAATATTAATTCCCCATCTTATATATATGCTCCTATTTGTTTCCTCTCATTTACCTCTTTCATTGAAATTTGCGTGAGCATCATAGTACATTGAAAGTTGTTAAATATTAATTCCCCATCTTATATATCTATTTGTTTCCTCTCATTTACCTCTTTCATTGAAAATATACAGCGTTTCAAACATATATATATGTATATATATATATATAAGTATAGTTTGAAGAAATAATAAAGCAACTAAAAATTTATGCAAATTGGGAACAACCTAGTTTTTAAACCAATGAGTAGGAAACATCTTTACTTGTTCATCCGGATTTTAGGAAAT
Organism: Avena atlantica; assembly: GCA_910589765.1. NCBI lineage: Eukaryota > Viridiplantae > Streptophyta > Magnoliopsida > Poales > Poaceae > Avena > Avena atlantica. Next base: position 362,510,171 of record OU342736.1, read on the forward strand.
TAAGCAATAACTCACTGTTCAACAACTAATATATTTATTCTCAGTGTTCTTTCTTTATTTCTCCTTCATAGATCCCCATGTTTGTTATGATGAACCATTATATTATGTCAACAATGAAGTGTACTTTGATGTAGATCATCTCTATCCCATGGAAGAGGTAATTACACCCCTGTTCAAAAAAAACACTCATCTATTTTCATCCTAATAAAGGAATTATAATTTTAAAATATAACAAACGAATTTGTATGCACTATTACACAAATAAATGTATATGTACTATCACATACTACCATTATATCCATTAATACACTTGTTTGCAAAAAAAGAAGGCCACCACAACATATTCTCTTCTGTATTTGGCTCAGTTCTTTTTTTTTTGTTTTCCCATTTTTTAAATTTACAGAGATACATAAACTTGGTTTCCATCTATACGAATGGCAAAGCATTTGGGTTGGCACTTATGAGGAAAATATTACTACAACTCGGGTATACATTGATGTTCTATTTTTTTGAAATTTAAAATCCTAATATATTGAAAACTACCCTGTCCCCTCCCCCAAATCTAGGTAATTCTTCATTTGCATTAACCTTTCTTCTATTTTTCGCTCTGCCCCTGATGCACCGCCTCATACATCTTCATTGTGTAACCATATGAGATCCTGCTAATTATTTTAATTCTCTTAATCTAGCATAAGATAGTTGATATTATGAGATGACTGATCTAGCTGATAAAACTCGGCGACCGTATGGAATCAGGCAACACAGCTAGCAAGATGGAATTGGTCCATAAGTTTGGTGGCAACAATAATCGCCTCCTTTTCCGTTTCTCATATTTTCTTTATATATTTTGGATATGGCACAGACTTAGGGACATAGATTCAAGTTTTTGGATTTAAGTTTGGTCTCTATTCCAGTCTGGTTTCTATTAGGGTTATCCTTATTACAAAAGAGAATGTGTATGTATGATTATTAAGCTGATGGATAACTACCTCCGCATCGCAGAAGATAGAAAATTGGGAGCAGTTTTAAAAAGAGCTAAATACACAACTAATTCCAATAGTTGTTCACTAGGTGTATTTTAGTCCCACTAGTTGCAAATTAGGATGGAGTAGTCCCAATAGTTGCAACTAGGTGCAAAACTCATCCTAATTAACTCTAGTGATGGCATGTGGCGATGGTTGTTTTGCAAAAATCCCCATTTAATTCTTTTTTCTAGGACATGTAATTTACAGGTGGCTTGCTCACACCGCCCCCACCTGTCAGGGAGAAAGAAAAAGAATTAAAAAAATATGAGTGGACGGAGATTCGACCGGCAAACAGTTTGTTTGGTGCGCTTCCATAGGGCCACCAGAGCACACAAATTGATCTTACGTATTGTACTTTAAACTTTTATATATTGTGCGCATAATTTTTTTCCATGTGAGATATAGTTAGCTTTAGCAACTCTGGTCTGTCCGCTGCCTACCTGCCGCTCCCGTGCTCAGCCGCATAGCTTGCTGTCGATGTGCTCTATGACTACCCAGCACCGCAAGCCTACCCGACATGCCCCCCATCAACATGGCCCCCACACCTACTTACGCACGCGCTTGGCGTCTCATCGAGATTGAGTTGGTTGTATACATACCAGCGCGCCGCCGGTGCCCTCGCAGACCAAGGAGTCGGCGGCGTAGCTGTAGTGTTTCCTTTGTCATCCATATCAGTTGCAGAGTAATGCAAGGTGAGTTTCAAGTGCGGATATCAAGAAGTGAATTGGCGTTTGCCGCCGTCGTGGAGTCGAGATCTAGGTTCAGTAGGTTGCCTTCGGGCCCTCGGTTAGAAGGAGGTAGATCCTTGCCTAACGATCAGGAACGCAAGCAGCATGGCCATGCACCCGGTCTGCTTTTCCAGAGCATGTGTTGGTGGTTGTACATTTTTAGCTATTTTTTTTGCCTTCTCTGACAATTGGAGTCGGATCGGTAAGCATTAGGTGATACTGTGTTATAAAAAATAAAAAAGGGGCCTTTTTCAAAACAATCAGTGCCATGTGTCAGCCCCGGAGTTTAATTGGGGTGAGTTTTGCACCTAGTTACAACTATATAGTTATGCATGTGCATCTTCCGCTATATTCTGTTAATCATTCAACTTGACAAAGGGCGTGTACTAGTCATGGACTTGAAACATAAATCCCTTGAGCAGTGGAAGGACATGCAGATGCTTCTCCAGTGGTAATTATAATCATTACGACACTATATCGGCAACGTTTGTAAATTTTATGATATCAAATAATTAGTAACTTCTTTTATTCGTTTTCTTCGCCGTGCAGCGCTTGAAAATGGTTCATCAACAAGGCTAGGGGTGTTTGAAAAGAGGAGCTTACATTTCAACCACTAGATGTAAACACCACCAGCTATATCCACGCATCTCTTTAATTCTAGTTTTGATACTGTTATAATTCATGCTTGATTATTTTTTTGATTGAACTATGTTCTTGTAAAGTGCCTGACGCAGGGACCAGGGAACAATTTATATGGATATTATGTTTGTGAGTTCATCCGTCAGACGTGCTGTGAGAAGGGCAGAAATTTAGAGCAACTCCACGTACGTAAACAATTTCTATAGTTTTTAATTACCATCAAATTGTGTGATGTTTCATTCATATAGGTTGACACTTTTTTTAAATCAGATCGAACGTCTACGAGACGGTCTTCTGCCAAAGGATCGCGTACGAGCAATTCAGGAGGAATTGGCGGGATTCTTGGATGCAGAAGTCCTAAACCCAAAAGGAAAATACTATTCGGGTGTGTATAAACAATAGGGATTGTACAAAGAGCTTATTTTGTATGTAGTGAATGAACTCGATCCGTGTATCGAATGTAATATGTTCGACACTTGGATCTATATTGTCATGATGATCTTGTGTAATATAATGGTTCCTTCATTGATGAGTGCAAAACACTAAATAAACAATAAAACAACATAAATGAATTCTCTGCCGCGGCACAAAAAGTGACCAAAATGCTGCCGCGGCAACAAAAGTTGTCAAAATGAATTCTCTGCCGCGGCAGAGAAATGTGTCAAATCTCTGCCGCGGCAGAGGGTTATTTGTCCCGATTCGTGTTACGAACCGGGACGGATGCTCCTCCCCCTCGCCCTCTGCCGCAGCCACGTGTACGCCCTTTTGTCCCGGTTGGAGGGGCAACCGAGACTAAAGGTTGGGACTTTAGTCTCGATTGCCCCGTCCCGGTTAGGGAACCGGGACTAAAGCCCCTTACCAACCGGAACACATGGGGTTGTTTCCAATAGTGTATTGGGACTACTCTACCCTAATTTACAACTAGTGGGACTAACACTAGTGCAGAGCCCCCCCTTTAACTCCGGTTGGGAGGGCCCTCTAACAGCGGTTCCCCAACCGCTGTTGAGGGTTCGGTGTTAGAGGGGGGGGCCCTTTAACACCGGTTCCTATACGAACCGGTGTTAAAGGGTGGCGCACGTGGGGCTGCCGCAGGCCTCAGGGCCCCCCCCCTTTAACACCGGCTCGTATCTGGAACCGGTGTTAAAGGTTCTTCTGCCGCGGCAGAGATTTAGGCCGTTTTCCTGCCGCGGCAGAACTCTGCCGCGGCAGGAAAACGGCCTAAATCTCTGCCGCGGCAGACTTCTGCCTCTGCCCCGTTCTGGGCGTATTTCTGCCGGAGGGGGGGGGAGCGAGGGGAAATCGATCGGGAGCGGTATACTTATAAATCGTCATCGGTACATACGAGTACATGAATAATTAAGCAACTATTATTATACACAAACATCGTCATCGGCACATACATCGCCATCGGCACATACATCGTCATCGTTCATTTTGGTGGATATCTAAAGAGTTCTCCGCCAGGCGTGACGACCTCATCAAGTATGAACCCCGCCAATTCCTCTTGAATGACTCGTATGCGTTCAAATGGTAGGAGTTGGTCCCGCATCCGTTCGATCTGAATATATATGAAGAATGGGCCGTCAATATATATATAAGAATAAAACTCAACACAATTGATGGTAATAAAATAATGTTGTGGACTTTGTTTACTTACTCTAAGTTGTTCTAGTGCGGCTTGGCCTGTCGCACATATCGTGTTGCGAATGAATTCGCAAACATAGTACCCACATAAGTTATTGCCGTGTCCTTGATGCGCGCACTTTACGAGAATAGAGAGTTCAATCAAAATAATAATCAATAAAGCATGATATAATGGAATTGGAAGCTAGCTAGTATTACTTACATTTTGGTCTACAAATTTTAGTTCTTCTGACCATTCACCCACGGCCCTGCCCGTGAACATTTTCCAAACCCTGTCCGACAAAAAAAATGGATAAAGGAGTAATTAATTACTTATTGTCACGAAAGTTGCCGATCTAGTGCGATAATATGATTGAAATTACCTCTGGAGCATCTCTCTAAAGTCTGCCCATAGCTCTTTTTCTTTTCGTAACGAGTCCATGACAAGGACTTTTCCTGAGTCGGGTTGAATGACTAGCAGAATAAAGTGGAACCTACGCACGCATAACTCATCATCAGTTACACTTAACATCGAGTAAGCCGAAACAGAATGTGTACAAGAGAGAGGGTAACAGTACTCACGAGAAGTTGTAAGGCAATAGTATTTCCCTTTTGGTTTGTTGTCTCAGTAAAGACTTTAGCAAGTAATCTTCTGTTTGCCCGGGTTTTTCTCTTACCACTTCTTCATGAACTCTATTTGGGTCAACGAACCCAATGTCAAAAGGGCCTCCTTTCATGCATTCCATAACCTTTTTCCTGCATAATAGTATATACATATATGGTGAGCATATATATATACATGCAATTAATGAAGTGAATGAGTTGAGATAAAAATTACAGAAATAGTACTTACACACAATAAAGGCTGATGGCAGATTTGTCGAGTTCCTTCTGATTGAATAGAAAATGCAAGTCTTGAATGTTGAAGTCGATCGCGTCGTCTCCGCACAAGAAAATCTGATCTCTTATATGCGCCGTGATCCATTCTAACTTTCTCGTCTTGCAGAAATCAAGGTACCACTTGTGCAATTTTCACATCTTTGTTGGTAGATTCTTGAGCTCCTCTTTCTTGACTAGATTCTTCCCATACTTCCATGGCTGTATGGGGTTGACATCGCATTTGGGCAAGTTGTCTCCCATGATGTTCAAGTATGCAATGTAAGTCATCCCCATCTCATTGGCCTTTCTTTGTAGCTCTGCCTCGTAATCATCTACGGGAGGAGCGTCCCGTTTGTCAAACATTTGGAGCGGGGCGCATGATTGGTTTTCCTGCTCTCCGAGCATGGGAACTGTTTTCTGGGGTGCCTCACGACTGCTACTTTCAGTCTCCCTACGGCGCCTTGCATCCGCCTTCAAAATCTGGCGCTCGTAGTCCGGCACAAGTGGGGTTTCAGGTTTCAAAAGATTTTTGTAAAACTTCTCCACCACCGCCGGATCTATTTTCTCCTTTGGCTCGGCCCGTCTAGGTGCAAAGAATTTCTTGACCTGTTCTCCCGAGATCCTATTGGTCTCCTCGTCGCTGCGATTCCACGGTAAAACCGGCAATGGCTTGGCGGAAGGCTGCGGGACGTAGTTTTTTGAACTCTTTGGCGTACGGTTTCCAGCGGATTTCTTTGTGGCAGTGCTACTGATGCTCCTCGTGGCAGTGCTCTTCCGCTTACGCTGAGGAGATGGCTGAAGCACCGGAGATGGCTGACGGGCCGGAGATGGCTGACGGGCCGGAGATGGCTGCCGCGCAGGAGATGGCTGACGGGCCGGAGATGGCTGCCGCGCAGGAGATGGCTGAAGCGGCTCAGACTGCTGACGCTGCGGAGACGGCGGGGGTGCCAGTGACCTCCAATTTGGAAGCACAATGTGTTCCTTCTTCCAAAGAATGGTTGTTTTCACTGCAAATTTGAGTTGAGTTTCCCCTTCACCTGTAGCATGGTCAAGCTGTGCTTCCTCATATTCCTTCACAACCTCATCCACCCCGACAATAGCATAGCCATCTGGAATCGGTCGGCAGTGGTAAGTTCCACCAGCTACAGGAGGTAAGGCATAGCCGACAACCACCTTAATGGATAAGCCCATTAATCTCACATGCAGCTCAGCGTGTTCGCTCTCCGTGATCTCATCAACGGGGTATCGAGGACCCGTCATTTCAAGCGTTGGCTGCACGTTCTCCGTGGAAGCCACACTGCTTTTCCGCGCAGAGTCTGGGCCGCGGGCAGCTTCCAATGCAGGCTCTTCATGCCGCTGAGATGGGCCGGTAGCTTGATGGCTCTGTTGTGCATTCACTTGCGTCTGCAGCGCCGCAAGTGCATGTTCTATCTGTGTCATCCGATCTGTACGCTCTTTTTCTTTTCTGCCGCGCCATCTGTAAGAGTCGCTCCAGTCGGCAAACCCATCCTTCCACGTCATACCCCCTGTGCCTCGTGCATGTCCAGGGTGTTCTTTTTTACCGATGGCGCGTGTGAGCTGGTCATTCTCTCTGTCGGGATGGAAGATCCTGGCGGATGTTTCCTCGTATGCCGTGATGAGTTCAGTGACGGGTTTGGCAAGGATGGTTGGGAAGATACACAATCCTGTTTCTGGGTCCAACCTTGCCCCGATTCCGTAGAACCAAGTCTTTGCACGTAGGTCCCACCCATCTGTCTGGGGTGTGATCCCTCTCTCGCGCAGGGCCCTCTCAGCTTCCTCCCACTTAGGCCTCTGAGATATGTAGCCACCTGACCCCGTCCTCTGGTGATATTCCTTCTTCAGGGCATTAAGCGTATTGGTTTCTGACCTCTTTTTAGCTATAGCACTTTTTTTATATGTCTTAAATTCGGGCCAGTGAGGTCTTATCTTCGCATAATATGCGTCTTCGAAATTTGGAGTCTCGCCAGCTTTGACAAATTTGTTCAATTTTGTCTTCCAGTTGCGGAAAGCCTCAGCCATCTTCTTTAGAGTCCACTCTTTGACCTTTTTCTTTATAACCGGGTTGTTTTCATCCTCCTCTGGCGGAAGGGTGAAATTTACCAACAACGAATTCCAAAGCGTTTCTTTAGATCTGTCATCGACAAAGGTACCGTCGCCCTTCTTTGGCTTATTCCAATTTTCAATTATGATTGGGATTTGGTCCCTAACAAGAACTCCAAGCCTGACGTATAAATTTGTCTGCGGCCTTCTTGGGCTCCATCGGCCTGCCATCAACACGGACTGCTTCGATCGTGAACTTTGCACGATCTTTCAACCGCTGGCTCGCGCCTCGCTTGCTCTTTTTCGTAGAAGAAGATGGTTGCTGGCTGGTCGATCCAGAGGGCTAAAAGAAGAAAGAAGCGTTAATTAATACATGTAGAAGAAGATTGTTGGTGGAAGTCAGCTGAGGCTTAATCAATGCATATACCTCGCCGGACTTTGTAACCATTAAATTGCGTTCACCGGAGTCTTCATCTTCTCCATGACTAGTACTTGAGCTGTCGTCGTCATGTCCCTCCAAGTTCAGATATTGTGAGGTGTCCTCATCAATAATGTTCTCCATTATTTCTTCTTCTTCAAGGTTTCTACTAAGTGGATCCATAGTTTCTAAAACAATAATATTATCACACAAATATCAGTAATACATCTATTGAAATGCTCAAGCAAGGACGATGATATGACAGGTTAAAAGTATTGAAATGTAACCCTAATACATGCTTGGTCATTTCAAACCCTAATTCGGAGAAACCCCGGATTCATATGAGAGGGTACATTTACTTCTTCTAATTAACTTGTCATCAAAGTTGATTAACATAGCATGGTTATTATAATGCTATATTGACAACGAGAGGTGGCGACGCTAGGGCGAGAGCGGGGCCGGGGTGCGTGGGGGTGTGCGTTCGAACCAGCACGACGTGATGGTCTACCTAAAATGGGCGACTCACCCTCGACGCGTGTGTAGGCTCAGCGAGGACATAGGAGGTCAGGGTCGACGGCATAATGGTGGCGGTGGTCGTCGGCGTGGCACAAAATATACACATGCATATACAATACACATACAATACAATATACATATATACATACACATACAAATATACATACACATATGCCACTTGTTCTACTGCATATACAATACACATACAATACAATATACATAGCCTGGAACGCGTCGGACGCCGTGGCCTCTGAGAAGAAGTACTACAACTATGCCACCAACACCTGCTCGGCGCGAGATCGAGGGGGGAGGGGGCGGATATATTTTTTATTTTTAGTGGTGTTCACATGGATCAATCATGGATGATAACACTTTGAAACATTAAACAATGAACAACACAAAACAAACAACCACCATAGGAAAGTTTCCTATGCAATCTAAGAAAGAGCTTTGGGTGGTGTTAGATTTCCTATGCAATCTAGTGCAAAGGATTTCCTAGGAAAGTTTCCTATAGGAATCAATCCTACAAATCAAACAACCACCATAGGAAAATTTCCTATAGGATTTAATCCTACAAATTTCCTATACAAATCCTTTGAATCAAACATGCCCTTACTTATATCCCGCGGGATGGCGACGGCGAGGGCGACGACGAGGGTGGTGTGGGCGAGGGCGACGGCGAGGGCTCCCGCGCGACGAGGGGGGCGATGGCGCTCCCGCGGGATGGCGACGGCGAGGGCGGAGACGGCGAGGGCTGGACGGTGAGGGCGTGGACGGCGACGGCTGGACGTACGGTGACGGCTCGCGCACGGCGAGGGGGGGCGACGGCGCTCCCGCGGGATGGCGACGGCGAGGGGGGCGGCGACGGCGAGGACTGGACGGCGACGGCGAGGGCTCCCGCGCGACGAGGGGGGCGACGGCGAGGGCGGCGACGGCGAGGACTGGACGGCGACGGCGAGGGCTCCCGCGCGACGAGGGGGGCGACGGCGAGGGCGGCGACGGCGAGGACTGGACGGCGACTGGAAATTTCCTCTGCGCGCTTTTCGATCTGGTGGCTGGGGGGAGAAGGAAGAGGGAAGGTGCGAGTTATAACCCCCCCCCCCTTTAACACCGGTTCGTGGCTAGAACCGGTGTTAAAGGGGGGGGGTTTCCCGCGCGCATTTATTACCCCCCCCTTTAACACCGGTTCGTGGCTGGAACCGGTGTTAAAGGGGGGGTGGTGCGCGCGGGAAACGAAATAAATGCCCCCCCTTTAACACCGGTTCCTGTCTGGAACCGGTATTAAAGGGGGGGCATTTATTTCAGGGGCTTTTTTAATTCAAAAAATATGATATGAAATTTAGAAAATTCATATCTTTTTCATTTCAACTCAAAAAAATATGAATAATATATCATAATTTTCAGAAAAATAATATCTATCCATTCATGTAAATCATTTTATATTTACTTTACATGAAATTTTTTAAAATAAATAAACACTTATTTCATGCATTAAAGGGGCTTTTTTAATTCAAAAAATATGATATGAATTTAGAAAATTCATATCTATTTCATTTCAACTCAGAAAAATATGAATAATATATCATAATTTTCAGAAAAATAATATCTATCCATTCATGTAAATGATTTTTATATTTACTTTACATGAAATTTTTTAAAATAAATAAACACTTATTTCATTCATTAAAGGGGCTTTTTTAAGATATATAAAAGAACTGAAAATTAAGATACATGGCCAGATTAAGTAACAATCGGCCGAACTGGAACTGAAAATTAAGATACATAAAAGAACTAAAAATTAAGATACATGGCCAGATTAAGTAACAATCGGCCGAACTTGTTTCGGAATGTTGGAGTGATTTAGTCATGCTCCTGCCTACACCTGTAATACTCGCCACTGTAGTCGTCGTACTCGCCGCCGCCGTCATCGCTGTCGTCGTCGGGGTCACCGTAATTGAACCTCTGGAGAGTACGCGTGGGCTGGACTTGAGGGTAGCGCGTGGGCTGGACTTGAGGGTAGCGCAGACGGGGGTTAGAGTCGGCGGCAGTGTCATAGGCCATGACGCTCTGGAGAGTCCGACCGCGCCACCATAGCCGACGGCCGGCCTCGTTGAAGTTAGGAGGAGGTGGGCCGTCCTCCTCGTGCCTGGCGAGCGCCCTCTCATGCCGATCCACGAAGAAGGCTTCCCAAGTAGAGAAATAGTCGGGATGCCATCTGGGATTCCTCCGCTGCTCCGGCGTGAGCTCGAAGTAGTAGTGGTTCGTGATGGCCATCCGGCGCGCCACACCTAGAGGGACAGGAGGAACCGGCACACCTCCGACGCTCAGCATCCAGCCGACGGGGACACAGTAGCCCGGCGGGCAGGGGTAGTTCGAGGCGCAAAGCGCCTCCGCCTCCCTGGGGGTTAGTGCTACGGTGGAAGCCATGGGAAAGAGTGATGAGGTTGCAGATATGAGTCTAGAGATGTGCAATGACAATGGAGGCCAACCCCCTACATATATATATAGTGAACTAGCGGGAAGAACTGGAGGGAAGAACTGGCGGGAAGAAAAATGGCGGGAAAAAATGGCGGGATGAACCTTTAGTCCCGGTTGGAGACACCAACCGGGACAAAACACGAGTCAGCACTAATAATAGAGGTGAGTGCATGTCGACATTATGTCGTGCGGCGTGTACCTTGTCCCGGACGGTGTCACCAACCGGGACTAAAGATGAACCTTTAGTCCCGGTTGGAGACACCAACCGGGACAAAACACGAGTCAGCACTAATAATAGAGGTGAGTGCATGTCGACATTATGTCGTGCGGCGTGTACCTTGTCCCGGATGGTGTCACCAACCGGGACTAAAGATGAACCATTAGTCCCGGTTGGAGACACCAATCGGGACTAATAATAGGGGTGAGTGTCGACATTATTTTGTAAGTGTCAACACTATGTCGAGCTGCTTGTACTATAAATAGGCATCCTTGTGAGTCCAGTCCTCCAGCCAGTTTGAGGCAGGGACACCACTACGGCCAGTTTCAGGGAGATGCCGACGGAGCTCAGTCCTCCGGCATCTCCGAGAAACTGGTCATAGAGGCACTCCCTAATATGTGAAATTAGTTAGCTCCCTGGTGTATTGATCTAGTTAGACAAGTTACAAAGCTGCAAGATGGTTTTCGAGAGCAGGGACACCACTACGGCCAGTTTCAGGGAGATGCCGACGGAGCCTAGTCCTCCGGCATCTCCAAAAAACTGGTCATAGAGGCACTCCCTAATATGTGACCGCGCGCGTTTGGAGATCAGATCTTAATGGTAAGTACGACGAATCGGGACAACTTCTTCTCATACTCCCGGTCCATCCACAAAACATGACTAACACTCAAGACATGTATTAATATTAAAAACATGAACTAGAGTTACATAATATGAGCATGAACTTCTTGGCATATGCCCTTCCTTATGATCGCTTCAGTCGTAACCATGGAGCATCTTCTTTACTTAACGGAATGCTTGGGTCATTTTTCACTGTGAAGGGCGGAATTTCATCAAACTTATTATAATCTTCTGACATGTCTGTCTTGTCCTCGATTCCCACGATGTTTCTTTTCCCTGAAAGAACTATGTGACGCTTTGGCTCATCATATGATGTATTCGTTTGCATATTTTTTCTTTTTTTTGGTCTGGAGGACATGTCCTTCACATAGAAAACCTGAGCCACATCATTGGCTAGGACGAATGGTTCGTCTAAGTTCTTCATAAGATTATTGAGATCCACCGTTGTCATTCCGTACTTCTTGTCTACCTCAACCCCTCCTCCTGTTAGCTTGACCCATTTGCATCGAAACAAGGGGACCTTAAAATTAGGTCCATAGTCAAGTTCCCATATCTCCTCTATGAACCCATAATACGTGGTCTTTTGCCCATTGTCTTCTGCTGCATCGAAGCGGACACCACTGTTTTGGTTGGTGCTCTTTTTATCTTGGCCTATCGTGTAAAATGTATTCCCATTTATCTCGTACCCTTGGAAAGTACATACAGTCGAAGACGGTGTCCTGGCCAACAAGTACAGCTGATCCCCAACAGTGGTGTTATTCGTGAGAAGTCTTTGCAGCCAGCCGCCAAAACTCGCCATGTGTTCACTTATAATCCATTCATCAGACTGCCCCGGGTGTTTGAGGCGTATTAAATTCTTGTGTTCATTGATATACGGGGCAACCAAGATAGATCTTTGTAAAACCGTGTAGTGTGCTTGATTGAGAGAATGCCCGTCCCTACATATCATTGCTTTACATCCTAGGGTGCCTTTTCCACGCAGTCTCCCCTCATGTCGTGATTCTGGAACACCAATCGCCTTAAGGTCAGGAATAAAATCAACACAGAACTCAATGACCTCCTCTGTTACATAGCCCTTGGAGATGCTTCCTTCTGGCCTAGCACGGTTATGAACATATTTCTTTAAGACTCCCATGTACCTCTCAAAGGGGAACATATTGTGTAGAAATACAGGACCGAGAATGGCAATCTCTTCTACTAGGTGAACCAGGAGATGCGTCATAATATTGAAGAAGGATGGTGGGAACACCAACTCAAAGCTGACAAGACATTGGGCCACATCTGTTTGTAACCCTGGTAGGCTTTCTGGATCGATTACCTTCTGAGATATTGCATTGAGGAATGCACATAGCTTCACAATGGGTACTCGAACATTTTCAGGTAGAAGCCCCCTCAATGTAATCGGAAGCAATTGTGTCATAATCACGTGGCAGTCATGAGACTTCAGGTTTTGGAATTTTTTCTCTGCCATATTTATTATTCCCTTTATATTCGACGAGAAGCCAGACGGGACCTTGATACTGCTCAGACATTCAAAAAAGATTTCCTTCTCTGCTTTGGTAAGAGCGTAGCTGGCAGGAGTTAAGTGGCATCGTTTACCCTTCTCGTTCTCAGGATGCATAGGCTCTTCAGGGGCCTTCAGACGTTGCTGGTCCTGTCGTGCTTCCGGTGTATCTTTTGTCTTCCCATACACTCCTAGAAAGCCTAGCAGGTTCACGCAAACATTCTTCGTCACGTGCATCACGTCGATTGAAGAGCGGACCTCTAAGACTTTCCAATAGGGTAGGTCCCAAAATATAGATTGCTTCTTCCACATGGGCGCGTGTCCGGCATCGTCATTCGGAACAGATAGACTGCCAGGACCTTTTCCAAAGATTACTTCTAGGTCCTTGACCATACCAAATACCTCCTCACCGGTACGGAGGACAGGCTTCCTCCGGGGTTCTGCCAGACGTTTGAAATGCTTGCCTTTCTTTCTTACTGGATGCAGGTTCGGAATAAATCGGCGATACCCTAGGTACACAACCTTCTTACATTTATCCAAATATACACTTTCAGTATCATCTAAACAGTGTGTGCATGCATTGTATCCCTTGTTTGTCTGCCCTGAAATGTTACTAAGAGCAGGCCAATCATTGATGGTTACGAAAAGCAATGCTCGTAGGTCAAATGGCTCCCCTTTGTGCTCATACCACATACGTACACCTGGTTTGGCCCACAGCTGTAAAAGTTCTTCAACTAATGGCCTTAGGTACACATCAATGTCGTTGCCGGGTTGCCTCGGGCCTTGGATGAGCACTGGCATCATAATGAACTTCCTCTTCATACACAACCAAGGAGGAAGGTTATAGATACATAGGGTCACAGGCCAGGTGCTGTGACTGCAGCTCTGCTCACCAAAAGGATTCATGCCGTCTGTACTTAGACCAAACCTTAAGTTCCTTGCGTCACGTGCAAAGTCCGGGTACTCTCGCTCGACTTTTCTCCACTGTGACCCATCAGCGGGGTGTCTCAACATCGCGTCTTTCTTACGGTCTTCCATGTGCCATCGCAACAACTTGGCATGCTCTTTATTTCTGAAGAGACGTTTTAACCGTGGTATTATAGGAGCATACCACATAACCTTGGCGGGAACCTTCTTCCTAGGGGCCTCGCCCTCAACATCGCCAGGATCGTCTCGTCTGATCTTATACCGCAGTGCAGTGCATACCGGGCATGCATCCAAATTCTCGTACTTCTCACCGCGGTAGAGGATGCAGTCATTAATGCAGGCATGTATCTTCTGCACGTCTAATCCTAGAGGGCAGACAACCTTCTTTGCTTGGTCTGTACTGTCAGGCAACTCATTATTTCTTGGAAGAAGATTCTTCATTTTTACCAACAACTTTGAAAATGCGCTGTCAGTCACACCATTCTCTGCCTTCCATTGCAGCAAATCCAGTGTGGCACCTAGCTTTTTGTGGCCATCTTCGCAAGTTGGATACAACAATGTTTTGTGATCCTTTAACATCTGCTCCAGCTTCTCCTTCTCCTTTTCAGTTTCACATTCTTCCTTTGCATCAGTAATGGCCCGACCAAGATCGTCATCAGCGGGCCCATCTGCTCCCTCTTGATCTTCATTATCTACCCCCGTTGCAGTATCATCATATTCAGGATACATATTATGATAGTTTTCATCATCCTCTTCTTCTTCGTTGTCTTCCATCACAACCCCTTTTTCTCCGTGCTTGGTCCAACAATTATAGCTGGGTATGAAACCAGATCGAAGCAGGTGGGCGTGAATGGTTCTGGTATTTGAGTAGTCTTTCTTGTTCTGACAGTGAACACACAGACAGCACATAAAACCATTGTGACCACGGTTTGCATTAGCCACAACGATGAAATTTTGGAGGCCCGTAATGTACTCGGAAGTGCGGCGGTCACCGTACATCCATTGCCGATTCATCTGCATTAATATGTAGTATATATCAAAAAATAATAGGGAGATGACCATTTATATATATAGTACATCAATGACACATGAAACTATAGTTGCCGACCTCGACCGAGACGGAAAGAGCAACAAGAAAGCTTATTTTGAGCTCTCGGGCATTTCACCGAACACCTCTAGTGCATATGAAAAAAACACAAACTAGCACTCTTCACACCCTCTTGCTAGGCTCCAAAATGTGAAAGAATGGAAGAGTGGGGTGTGTGTGGGCTGGGGTGGTGTCTTATATAGCCCCCCCCTTTAACACCGGTTCGTGCCACGAACCGGTGTTAAGGGGGGGGGTGCGCGGGCCACTGGTGGAGAGACCTTTAACACCGGTCCGTGGCACGAACCGGTGTTAAAGGGGGGGCTTTAATGCCGCAGAGGCCACGCTGGTACGCCCCCCCCCCCCCCCCCCCCCCCCTTTAACACCGGTTCGTAGAAGAACCGGTGTTAAAGCCCATTTTCGGGATCAACAAAAGCCCGCGTTTCCACTAGTGTAAAATGCACCTAATGAACAATTACTGGGACTAATGGTGTACTTAGCTCATATTGATACCAAAGGACCGGCATGTAGCAATGGACAATAATATATGATACCAAAGGACCGCCACGATGCATTGCTGGTTGGTCGCATGCAGCTGATAAGGCCGTTATTAAGTTCACATCACTCTGGCCGCATGGATTAATACCATCTTCGAGGACTGTATAGTATAGTGTGCAACATGATTAATCGTGGTTGTCCAAATCAACCAATGGGAAAAATTGTACTTTCTCCATCTAGAATTAGAGATGTTGGAGACTTATAAATTCGTATGGATGTAGTATACACTTAAATATGTAGGTACATACGAATCTATACACTTCTATGATATCTTTCGGGACAAAAGGGAGTAGTTCAACAACTTTGATTCAAGTTTTCCTTGAACCGAAATTATTTATAGATGCCAAACTTGACCGGAGTTTCCCTATAAAGAATTGCAGGCTGGGTCTAACTTGTAAATCGGTCGAGCATCTGCCTGGATGTGCAGGTTTTTTTCCGTCACGCCACACATTGCTGCTGGGGACATTCTCTCGTCAAACCTGAGGAGGTCAAACATCTATCAACAAAAATGTGAACATTGCATAAGTGGTACATAGATGCCTCGAAGGAAGGGAAAAACTGGATAGTGCTGAGAGTTAGAAACGAGCATTACGGGCATGGAGATGACGAGCTAATGATTAAATTTGAGGAACTATTTCAGTTATTCAATCAAGACGCCATCGAAAATCGATCGTCAATGTCTATTGTATGTAATTAAGTCTCTAGCTAGCTCACCTGGTTTATTGCATGTATAATCATACTCACTATGTTATGCAGAATAAAGAGTCTCGAATGCAAAAGAGGACGCATCTATGATATTGGGTTCATTGACCCATATTTTATTCATGAACATACTCTCCAAGAAAAACCCAAGGAAACAGAGAATAATATTGTAAAGGCGTTAAGGTTTCAAGAAACGAAAAGTGAAATGCTATTTCCTTACAACTTCGAGTGGGTGTTATTTTCTTGTACACATTCTATTTCGCTTACTCGATGTTAAATGTATAATTGATGAGTTATGTGTGTGCATCTTTCAGTTTATTCTCCTAATTATTCAACCTGACAAAGGAGTAGTACAAGTCATGGACTCGAAACATAAACCCCTTGAAAAGTGGGTGGACATGCAAAGAATGCTTCGGCGGTAATTTTAATTATTATGACACTATATCTGCAACTTGTGTGAATTTCATGATATCAAGTAATTAATAACTCTTTTTATTCATTTTCTTTGTCGAGCGGTGCTTGGAAACGGTTCACCAACAAGGATAAGGGTGAATGGAAAGAGAAGCTTACATTTGAACCACTAGATGTAAGTATTACTAGATAGATCCGCGCACCTCTTTGATTCTAGTTTCGATACCATTATCATGCTTGATTATTTTTTTGATTGAACTCTGTTCTCGTAAAGTGTCTGACGCAGGGACCCGAGAATAATTTATGTGCATACTATATTTGCGAGTTCATTCGTCAGACGACCTGTGAGAAGGACAAAAATTTAGAGCAACTTCATGTACTAAACAATATTCACTTTATTTTATTATCATTAATTGTGTTTAGTTTTATTCATATATGTTGACTTCTTCTTTAAATCAGATCGAACGGCTGCGGGACGGTCTTATACAAAAGGATCGCATATGAGCAATTCAAGAGGAACTGACAGGATTGTTAGATGCAGAGGTCATAGATGCAAAAGTAGAATACTATGTATAGTTTTATATAAGTAAATAGGACCGAAAAAGAGATTACATTACCTATATATATGCATGATACCGTATGTAATATGTTTGACACTTCGATATCTATATTCATAATGATGTTGTGTAATATGATGGTTCCTTCATTGCTGAGTGCAGAACATAAAATAAAAAGCAAAACAATAAATGAGAAATAAAATAAATGAAAATATACAAAATGGATTCTCTACCGCGGCACAAAAAATGTCCAAAATGCAGTCGCGACAGAGAAACATCGATATTATGAAATGGGACAAACGATGCCCCTGGTTCCAGACAGCTACCACGTGAAAAGATCGATCCCACTTCGTAATCCGAACCAGGACGAATGATGCTCCCCCCTCCCTCTGGTCAGCGACCACGTGGATCCCCTTTCTTCCCGGTTCGCTGCACAACCGGGACTAAGGGAGGGAGAAGGGGTGTGGGGGTGGGGGGGGGGGGGGGGGGTTAGTCCTGATTGCCCCGTCCCGGTTGCGCAACCGGGACAAGAAGCCCTTCTTCCATAGTGATGGTTGGAGTTCACAATGACCAAGTACCAATTATATACTATTAGACAACATGTACAAAATATGATAAACTGGACTTTGGGACTTGAGTGGCTAGAAAAAAAACAGGATCATCCATCTCAAAAAGTATCCCTTCCCATGGAGGTTTGTATGTAGATTAAGCAAAGTAATATGAACTGGAGCTATTGCTTGTCTACGCACTTCAGAAATTTCCGCACTCCGAAAATTTCTGATGGACGCCATTCTGACCGATATGTTGTAGTCTGAGTTCGTTTTTTTTCAATTCATGTGCATCTTTCGAATGCAACCATGATTAACCTTATGAACGTGTACCTGGACATGGCCGGACACGTCGAGCTATATTTCTTTCGGTGTTCATGTGTCTCATTTTTTTGGAAACTAGCATGGTGGCCCTCGCAATGCGAGAGCATTATCTATACAATTTGTGTGGGTAACATCAGTTGGTTATTAAAATTTTATAATAACTAAATTTATGGTTTAATAAAGATTGTTAGTATTCAATAAGAGAAAACGTACATCAAATAAAATGTGATATTAAATAAGTTATCACACAGGTAAATGACATGCTTAGTCAACTTTTTGAATTTTTAGCTCAATTTACTATATTTATTTCTTGTCGATATTTTGTGATTTAGATATAAAGTTTATATGACTCAATACGAATTTTTATTGTCACACATACATTTTTGGATGGAGACACTCATAGTTAAAAATACACCGTGATAAACTAATACGTGTTCACGTGCTTATAATATGTCTTGAATATTAAGACTGTACTTTGAATACAATAACAATATTATAACTACTTAATAAACATATAAGTATAAAAAATTATCATCGCAGATAGGCAAGACGAAGCTAACATTTATTACCTTTGTTTTTCCCTTCTCAGATATCTCTTCCTCTCATTTATTCATGGTGTTCTGTGAAATCTTGGTAATATCCCTCCTTATTAAAATACATAAAACTTTTGACGCACGTGTAGTCTCCAACATGAAACTCTAACAATTGCATTTTGATGGATATATTTACATAAAAATAGAATAGGTTTTTACTGCACAGTTTCTCTGAATTATTATTTTATCTCAGTCTATTCACCTATTTTGACATGTTTCATCTATTATCTTGTCCCCGTTGTACTCTACACTTCAATCAAGTCGTTTTACTCTCTTGCTCATAGTTATTCGTTTTTGTTGTAAAACATGAGTACATGACTGTACGGGCTTGAGTGCCATAGTGTAGACATCTTTCACGGTTACTTAATTTCCCATGTTTCTTCACCCACATAATATTTTCCATTTCCATGATACCACCAATATATGCTTGAGATGGTTGTCAACACTATTTTGTATAGTCATCACACCACCTCAATATTTTAGGGCCATTGTTCGACATAACTCAATAAAAAATCATTTCAAATTGAGTGGTCTGAAAAATACTATGACTTCTAAGCATACAAATAAAGAAACTCGCCATTAATATTTTCTAAGGAACATAATTCTATTAAATACGTTGATTATTTATACAGTGGATATATGTGTTGCCGATACGGAATATAAACATTGTATGTGGGCTTTGTTGTCTATTCATCGGTTGTGCGGTGGGTTTCCATTCAGTCTGCAAGGTGTACATCCCTGGAATACTCTTGAAAATGGATTGCATATTCGGCTTCAAAATCTCAAAGTTATTTTCAGTTTTGTAATTTTTACCATAAAAATTATACCATGTAATAATATATACTCACTCGTACATGCATACATGTAGATAGTGTCTAAGATTTGTCTAAATATGCATGTATTTATATGCATTTTAGTTTGTAAATACATGTGTATCTATAGGCACTACTTTAATTTTGGGCTTCCAGCAAAATGACCAAACCATGGCGTGGTTAGGCAGCCCCCTCCATATGCCCCTGTTGTCTTCAACCGGAAGTTGATGGGTCCCGCCTCTTCTGCTTGCCGCTCCAGTGGCGGGAGGTGGTTGGTCAACCGGCAGCAACATTATGGTGGCTATGACGGTGCTATGCGGGATAAGAAT
Organism: Avena atlantica; assembly: GCA_910589765.1. Taxonomy (NCBI): domain Eukaryota; kingdom Viridiplantae; phylum Streptophyta; class Magnoliopsida; order Poales; family Poaceae; genus Avena; species Avena atlantica. The sequence continues at coordinate 362,529,725 of OU342736.1, forward strand.
ATGGTATACCCGGCTCCTCCTCCTCGTCAGCGGTGATCTCGCCGGTTGCATTGAGGAGGGCGGGGAATCGTCCGAATCGCTGTTGTCGTTGAGCGGTGGATCTCATTCAATCTACGCATGTGACATGTTTGGTGTTAGAAGATTCAGATCTATTTAAGAGATAAATGGCGCTGGTCCTTAGGGCCACGTGCACGAAGAAATAGTGGTCGTTAAGTGGTCCAACAATCTCGATGTAATTTTCATTATGTTTGAGATTCTTTATACTTCTTGTGAACATCTATAATAGATCTGAATTTTTTCTTGCAAAAAATAGAAAAATATAGATTATTTTATTCATTAAAGTTTCAGAAACATAACTTGTGAAACGTCCTCGTGTAATGCCTTGGGAATTTCATTGCACACTATACCAAATAAATATGTGTCACGTGGTACATTAAATTTGCAGTTTCATTGCACACTACCTAATGTGGGAGGTTCATTGCACATGTTTCTATTCCTATTTTGCATAGTCCATCGACCCGAAAACTGGTGAAATAGAGTTACCCTATTGGACGTCTTTTACCTGCCCCGTTTCAACGTGTCATCTCAGATGTATGCAGCTAACGGAAAAGACCTTGTTTCATTTTTCGATCACAACGTTCCAGCCGGATTGGCGTGTTTATTTGGATCACAACCACGTTTTATCTTTTTGGAAACAACCACGATCTAAGCCACAGGGTAGGACACGATTAGTTTAATACGTTTTGTACTCAGATTTCTTAATTACGGTAGTCCACATGTGACACTGCGACACGTGATCTTGTAACATAATATGTGGTGTCAAATAGACTACGTAACTACTACGGTTTGTTAAATCATATCCGTACATTTTAGATCTAACTATCAAAAATAATTTAGATGATGTGGATCAACGTGGTGCCACGAAAAACACGCCTATATTGCTTTTAGTATATAATAGATAGATGGTGTTCATGTCTCATGGTCGGACAAGTAGACGTACTGTCCGGCGCCGCCGCCAATGTGCCTGCAGCCTGCCGCTGAGCGTACCGACAGCCATACATGTTTTGTACACGATATACAAATTTGAAAGGGTCATACGGGTTTCAACAGGGACAATGTACGACTTAATTAATTTATCATAATCATTGCAAAAGACCATCATACTCTAAATTACGAAAGTCTATCAAGCAATCTCAGCCCTTGCTGTGTTTGCGTTTGATTGAGTTTGCGGGAGGGGATTGTACTAGAGCAAACGCCCTAACTTATTCATGTGAGCTCTACTATGGATAAGCTAGCAACTAGTCTCAAATGCGTTTTCAAGTTTGTGTTTATTGTCGGTGGAAGCTTCGGTAGGAAGAGGAGGAGAAAACTTCACTGAGTACTAGAGTCGCTGTGAGCTGTACTATCTCCAGCATATACCTCCCATCATTTGGTAGAGTCTCACTTTACCTTTCTTTTAGGGAAAAGAGTGTCACTTTACGTTGGCATGTACCTAATGACTTCTGCCAATGACAATCTTACTAAAGGCTAGTAACGGATCATGTCAGAGAAAATAAAAGAGTCGAGGTGTATAACGCAAGGAGCGACTTTGTAAACTAAGGTGTCATGTGGGATCCCACCTAGATGGATCCCACTTGACACCCCTACTGTAAACAATAGTTTGAACAAGTTAAGAAAAGTAACGGAGCTCTACAATGATTAATAATTAAGTACTTCGTTTATATGGACCGTCGACAACAACCAGTAAAAGTAACCGAGGTAGAGTGGCCGATCTAGATGTACATGGCCGACACGTGCCAAGGTAGTTGCCATGAGTGCGAGACACACATTAACCGATCTTCATATTGAAAATGCAGTTGTGGCTTAGTGGACTTCCTAGATTTATGGATATTTTTTCATAACTGGACGCTTTATTACTTAAAAGTGTTTTTTCGGATATAGCTCAAACATCAATGATAGTAATTAACAGTTTACCTTTCATCATTTAATTATGTTTCAGTACTGTTGTTTTGGGCTTGTCACATCGGAGAGTAATTTTGAATAATAACATGCATATGTTACTAATTTATTTATCGCCATAGTGGATGTTGTAACATGTATGATAACATAGAAAATACTTTTATTTATTACTCTGTAAGGTCTTTTTAAAGTGGAACGCGCTATGTGATGGTAACATATTATGTTACTCGAATTGCCACTGCCATTTTTACCTACTTGTCATTTATTTTTATTTTTTTCCCCAAATAACATGCATGTTATCAAATATCAACTATTCAACTCCCAGCATGGGTGACATAAAATTTAAATCAAAATTTCCGATCTGGGTAACTCTAATGATCAGTGAGCACAACTTTATTTAATGAAACCTACCGTCATTACTTGATCAACACATGACAACATGCAGTAGGTGTAACACTTCTGAGTAACTGCTCACCGTCTCGTCCACTCATCTCGTAAAACGACCTCTTCCTCCTATAAAACATGGGAAGCGCATGCTAAATAGACAACACAATGTGAGGATCCGGCTTCTCTCCATGAAAAAAAAGGTATATAGATGCCAACGGGTTCAGCCCCATGCTCGCCTAGCGAACAGCGTGAGAATAGGAGGGCTTGGGATAACGACATCTTCTGCGATGGCGAAAACATCAGGTGTCCACTAGCAAGCTTTAGCCTTGACGAAATACAATATTACGATGGTTTGACTGGACGCAAAAGAATTTTAGTGAGCTCTTGTGACGTGGCTTTCATAACCTTCTATGCTCGGATATCACACATACATTGTACCTCTTGCTCCCCATCTTATTGTTGCTTGGATCTCTATCCCTTTCATTATGTGAAATTGGTTGTCAAATTGGTCTGAATGCTGAATTGATGTACACTGGCAAGCTGACCACGCCTTGTGGTTATCTGTGGTTATCTGCTGTAGTCAAATTGGTCTCAACAATCATACATACTACTTGAAAAAAATGTAATCTATATTGATTTCCCTCCTTTGTTCTCTACTTCTCTTGCACAAATGGAGCAGTTGAGATCAATTCTTGTATTGTAGCAGCGGTGCCAGTGAGGCGACTGATTCATTTGTGATCTGGATGTGTATGTAACTATGTATATGAACGACCTTTGATGTGTATGCATACGAAACGTTCCCGAGCTCGTGATTCTCACATCCCACGTTGCTTTTCAACATGTGTGTGTTTTCTCGATAGAACGCAATGATTTCCCTTTTCGTCATTCGATTATGTTTCAGTATCGTTGTTTTGGGCTTGTCACATTGGAGAGTAATTTTGACCAATAACATGCATATGTTATTAATTTATTTATCGTCATAGTGGATGGTGTAACATGTATGATAACATAGAAAAATACTTTTATTTATTACTCCGTAAGGTCTTTTTAAAGTGGAAAGCGCTACGTGATGGTAACATATTATGTTACTCGAATTTCCACTTCCATTTTTACCTAGTGTCATTTATTTTTATTTTTTGCCTAGATAACATGCATGTTATCAAATATCAACTATTCAACTCCCATCATGGGTAACATAGAATTTAAATCAAAATTTCCGATCTGGGTAACTCTAATGATCAGTGAGCGCAACTGTATTTAATGAAACCTACCGTCATTACTTGATCAGCACATGACAGCATGCAGTAGGTGTAACACTTCTGAGTAACTGCTCACCGTCTCGTCCACTCATCTCGTAAAACGACCTCTTCCTCCTATAAAACATGGGAAGCGCATGCCAAATAGACAACACAATGTGAGAATCCGGCTTCTCTCCATGAACAAAAAAGGTATATAGATGCCAACGGGAATTCAGCCCCATGCTCGCCTAGCGAACAGCGTGAGAATAGGAGGGCTTGGGATAACGACATCTTCTGCGATGGCGAAAACATCAGGTGTCCACTAGCAAAGCTTTAGCCTTGACGAAATACAATATTACGGTGGTTTGACTGGACGCAAAAGAATTTTAGTGAGCTCTTGTGACGTGGCTTTCATAACCTTCTATGCTCGGATATCACACACACATTGTACCTCTTGCTCCCCATCTTATCGTTGCTTGGATCTCTATCCCTTTCATTATGTGAAATTGGTTGTCAAATTGGTCTGAATGCTGACTTGATGTACACTGGCAAGCTGACCACGCCTTGTGGTTATCTGTGGTTATCTGCTGTAGTCAAATTGGTCTCAACAATCATACATACTACTTGAAAAAAATGTAATCTATATTGATTTCCCCCCTTTGTTCTCTACTTCTCTTGCACAAATGGAGCAGTTGAGATCAATTCTTGTATTGTAGCAGCGGTGCCAGTGAGGCGACTGATTCATTTGTGATCTGCATGTGTATGTAACTATGTATATGAACGACCTTGATGTGTATGCATACGAAACGTTCCCGAGCTCGTGATTCTCACATCCCACGTTGCTTTTCAACATGTGTGTGTTTTCTCGATAGAACGCAATAGGCTTGTTGTGATTTCCCTTTTCGTCATTCGATTATGTTTCAGTATCGTTGTTTTGGGCTTGTCACATTGGAGAGTAATTTTGACCAATAACATGCATATGTTATTAATTTATTTATCGTCATAGTGGATGGTGTAACATGTATGATAACATAGAAAAATACTTTTATTTATTACTCTGTACGGTCTTTTTAAAGTGGAAAGCGCTACGTGATGGTAACATATTATGTTACTCGAATTTCCACTTCCATTTTTACCTAGTGTCATTTATTTTTATTTTTTGCCTAGATAACATGCATGTTATCAAATATCAACTATTCAACTCCCATCATGGGTAACATAGAATTTAAATCAAAATTTCCGATCTGGGTAACTCTAATGATCAGTGAGCGCAACTGTATTTAATGAAACCTACCGTCATTACTTGATCAGCACATGACAGCATGCAGTAGGTGTAACACTTCTGAGTAACTGCTCACCGTCTCGTCCACTCATCTCGTAAAACGACCTCTTCCTCCTATAAAACATGGGAAGCGCATGCTAAATAGACAACACAATGTGAGAATCCGGCTTCTCTCCATGAAAAAAAAGGTATATAGATGCCAACGGGAATTCAGCCCCATGCTCGCCTAGCGAACAGCGTGAGAATAGGAGGGCTTGGGATAACGACATCTTCTGCGATGGCGAAAACATCAGGTGTCCACTAGCAAGCTTTAGCCTTGACGAAATACAATATTACGGTGGTTTGACTGGACGCAAAAGAATTTTAGTGAGCTCTTGTGACGTGGCTTTCATAACCTTCTATGCTCGGATATCACACACACATTGTACCTCTTACTCCCCATCTTATTGTTGCTTGGATCTCTATCCCTTTCATTATGTGAAATTGGTTGTCAAATTGGTCTGAATGCTGACTTGATGTACACTGGCAAACTGACCACGCCTTGTGGTTATCTGTGGTTATCTGCTGTAGTCAAATTGGTCTCAACAATCATACATACTACTTGAAAAAAATGTAATCTATATTGATTTCCCTCCTTTGTTCTCTACTTCTCTTGCACAAATGGAGCAGTTGAGATCAATTCTTGGATTGTAGCAGCGGTGCCAGTGAGGCGACTGATTCATTTGTGATCTGGATGTGTATGTAACTATGTATATGAACGACCTTGATGTGTATGCATACAAAACATTCCCGAGCTCGTGATTCTCACATTCCACGTTGCTTTTCAACATGTGTGTGTTTTCTCGATAGAACACAATAGGCTTGTTGTGATTTCCCTTTTCGTCAAGGTAAAAATAGACAATAGCACATAAAGCATCTATCTATTATATACTAAAAAAAATATAAGTATGTTTTTCGAGGCATCAGGTTGATCCACATCACCTTAAAATATATCCTCCATCGATCGTAATTTTAATGGTTGAGATTTTAAGCCTACGGGTGTTACGCAAAAGTTGCCACGTACAAACCTAACACGGACACGCACCAACATATATGGACACGTTCACACGTATACAAGTAAAAGAAAAAACATTGACATGTTTCCACGAGTTATAAGAAAAGAAAAAGAAGATCTATCTCCACATATATGTGTTACGTGCAACAAAAAAAACAGGTAGGACAAAAATCTGAAAAAAAAGTGTAGGACAACTCCATATGTACAACACGTATTGGACAAGGACACGACGTGCCTAACTGATTTTCTTTTCGGAAATTGACCATAGAAAAACAAAAAGATGTACTGGGTGCCAACAAACAACAAAACTAGAACACTTCTCAAAAGAAAAAACTAGAACAGAGAAATCAACGGGCTCCTCAAGATCGCAGTGATCGATAAGACTACATCAATTTAGAAAATATCTTTTTTTACGTAAATCGCCTGCTTAGTTTTATGATCAAAATATGTTCAATCAGGAACATCAATCTTCAATAGATTTTCATTGCATGGTCGCAGAATCAATATCACCATAATGTATTAGAAAAAGTAACACCATAATATAAGAGTAGAAAAATTAACAGATAGGACTTCATTAGATGAGAACATGGTCATTGCTTAGCGTATGAGTAGTTCCTTATCTGAAGTAGCCGTACCCACATTGTAGAAACTGGCGATATTGAGCATTGTATTTTCTCAAAATTCGACACAACTTCTAAGTCACATACTAGAAAAAGAACTTGTGTAGAGGCATCGACATATATACATACACAAATCATGCTTATTTTTTCACTTCGCTTCGCTTTGCTGTTCAAGTTCTTTCAGAGCAAGCATGGCACGACTCGACTAATGGGCCTCCTTTAATTAGACGGGTAATTTCTGTACAAATGAGTAAAGTCGACACATATTCTTACTAAAGAAACACATTTTCTTGATTGACAAACTAACAACTAGGTTTGAACACCCCGCTCATAGTGCTGACTCACCAATGCTCCATGTCATGTAAAACATAAAATTTTAGACTCTCATCACTACTATCAACTGAAAAAACAATATAGTCGACAGAGAGAGTATCTTATGATTTTAAGCTCTTGCAACAAATAAACTAGCTTTACTGTGGTACCATGGCATAGTGATAATTAACTGGAAGATTTAGTTCTACAAAAAAAGTGTCACTCTCAAGTTTTATATCTTAAAATGATGTATCAACATGCATTAAGTCGGATAATAGTTTGTGCTGTCTATCGATAAACAATGTTAGATACAATTCTTATTAGGAGAATGAATAATGCAAACCTATATATGATAGTTAGGATGATTCTTAAAAATAATACAACTCTTATTGTATATATGTAATAACCTTATATGAATAAATTGGGAAAATATATAGGTGTACCACATGCCATGGTATATAAAGTCTAAAATAGGTAAATTTGGAGTCAAATACATGTAAAATAAGAACATGATATATAGAAACATAAATGTGAGATAAAAATGAAACAAGTTGATCAACTTGATATTGAATCCACACTACGAGACATGATGTAGCAATGGATTATACATGTCACAAATGTCAACGTGCATAACTATCTAAGATATGTATAAATATGATTCATTTTAACAATGTGAAATCATGCCACGGTAAAAACATACATGAGCTAATGTTATGCATGCATGGATCATCAAGGGCAGAGTTCAATGTGGCCGTAAGTAATAGAACTGTTTAAACGGGAATAATTAAATAGTACATGGACTTTGTACAAGGTATATATGAAGTTAGGAAGTAGAAGCTTTCCCACATAAGCTAATATGCAGACCATATGTATGCGCAACCATATCGAACCAAAGATAACTAAAACAATCAATGTTGTCTCAAAATTATTTACGACAAATGAATCATGCATAATGAGACATTTTAATTTCTAGGTACTCAAAATTAGGCACACCTTAATTATTTAACAATATGAAGATTAGGCTTGATCATCACATGAAAACTATCAACTAGGTCGAGGTCTAAAATTTAATTTTATATACCAATTTAATCTCATGCACAAACTTTACATCTGCTCATTAATGTAGTATTTTGGAAATATCCTAAAATTAAAGACGATCAAAGATGTCTTCTAGGCATGTGATATACATTTACCATATATAAATTATGACTATAATTTATTATTTTCTATAGTATTTTCAAAGGCATTTATATTTTTGATCAATTCTGACATTAAAAGAGAAATCAACTATAGGCGATGCCCTCGTATTTGCGAGGACCCATATGATATTCGCATAAATGCTCTTACATTATAAGATATGGGTGAAATGTACTTAATAGTGGCTGGTTATTATCCTTTGACTTGATCACTCACATATGTAATAGAGTAGTTGCTATCTTTGAAACACGTTGTGAGGAATGATATATTTAATATAAAACCTAGTATTAGAAAACCTTTTGTTTAAATCCCCCTCATGTCTTAGTTTACATGGTAATGGACGACATAATTTGATCAGAGAAAAAATGCAACTCCTGACATCACCTACAACTGATATGATGGCCCTTACATCTCGTAACTGCTCACTGTCCTCCTATGCTCTTCTAGTACAAGTGTACAACAACATCTCCCTCCTATAAAACTTCTCCTAGCGGAATGACACAGGAGTTGTCATCTCCAAGGAAAAATAAGATTATGAACAATTTACCAAAGGGAATTCATATGGCTTCTCATGAGAATAGGAGGCCTTGGGATAAAGATATCTTGTGTGATGGCGCAGACCGCAGGTGTCCATTGACCCACCTTAAATGCGACACCATATAGTTTTACACCGCTGCACATGTTCGCGGGGTGCCCTTGGACGCGTCGGGTTTGGGTGACCGTCAGTACTGCCGCTGCTTGCCCCCTGTGATCGCAACGCAGCCACCTCCCGGCGACGTGGTCGACTGGTCCATTCGTCTGCTAGCCCCGGGTTTTTGGACATGGAGAACTAGATGTCCCGGCACTCTGCAGTAGTACAATTGTTGGCGAGGTGCATCTGTGGGCCCTTGCCGGTGCGAAGCACCTTCTGATGAGAGAGTAGGCTATGTTGCTCGCCAGCGCTCAGGCCTGTGAGTGCCGTGTAAATGTGATTAGGTTATGTTGCTCGCCAGAGCTCAGGCCTGTGAGTGCCGTGTAAATGTGATTCTGTTTGTAATCTTTTCTTCTTCTATCAATCAATACCAACATCTCTTCTGTTGGGCTTAAAAAAAAAAGCAGTTGTAAGATTTTTACTAATCTCTTACACGGTATCCTTCTCGAGCTATTTTTTTGATAATCAATACCATGATATATTTATAGTAGCTAATAGTAGCGAATAGTAATAGCTAAAACATCTTATATTAACTCTAATCAGTAAGAGTGCAGCTTTTATGAAACCTACCGTCATTACTTGATCAGCACATGACAAGATGCAGCACCTAAATAAAGATTTAACTCGTAACTGCTCACCATCTCGTCCTCTCTTTTCGTAAAACGACCTCTTCCTTCCTATAAAATACGGGAAGCGCATGCTAAATAGACACACCTAAATGAAGGAGCTGGCTTCTCCATGTAAGAAAGGGTATGGATAATTATGCCAGCGGGAATTATCGCCTAGAGAATAGGCGGCCTTGGGATAACGATATCTGCAACAATGGCAAAAACGTCAGGATATTAGTGAGGTCTTGCAACATAGCCTTCATAACCTCCTGTACTCGGATATCAGTATCACACAGATACATTATACTAGTAGTTTCTCCCCATCTCACGGTTTCTCGGAGCTCTGTCCCCTTTGCGCATGTGGCTGCCGCCGACCTACATATCAAGTTCTTTGATTGTAGCAGCAGTGTCAGTGGGGTGAGTGCTTCATTTGTGGTCTGGATGTGTATGTAACTATGTATATGAACGATCTTGATATTTATGCATACGAAACATTCCCGAGCTCGTGATTCTCACATCTCACATTGCTTTTCCACATGCGTGTCTTTTCTCGACAGAACGCAAGAGGCTTGTGATTTCCCTTTTCGATAAGGTGATAACAGACAACAGCACATAAATGATGCATGTAAATAACAAAAATGCAAAAGCTTAACATCACGCTGCCGGTAGCTTTGATTACTTCTTCTTCTATTGTGGGTTATACATTCCTCAATTCCTCGAAACATACTTTAGTCCCGCTATATTAATATAATCAATCACACGATACAACGAGAAAGCTAGGGATAAAGCAGCCCAAAATAAATAAAGAGAACAAAAAGAAACAAATGCCGACATTGGCAACTCGACGAAATGAAGACCACCCTCAAGCGTTGAGCCTATCGGAGAAGTCCCACCATGCTCCTGGCATTTGGAACCGCTGTGTACCAAACAACACCTTCACCAAGGAATGCGGCAAGAACGCTGATGCTGCCCGGACTACTCTTAGGAGTTTCCTCCGGTACACGGAGGGAACTGGAGAAGAGGTACACCCAACACCCTTAAGGAAGGAATGGCGGCACCCGTAGGCGTCACCGCGCTAGTGTTGGATGGAGTCAACATGGATTTCTCCCAATCCCCCAAAAACCACCACCCTAGACGATCCATAGCACTCCACCCAACCCGCCGCCAACCAGCACGTGCCACAACGGAAAAGGCGCCATCTTCGACATCTCACCTTGGACATCATCGTCAAGCCTCGAGGCCCGAGAAGAGTGATAGTAGGAGCGATGATAGTAGCATCGCATCCCCGCGAGGGAACTACATCCACCACAATCGCGGTAGCCAACCGAATGCGGCAATAGGCGTACACTAGCCCCCTAGCCCTACCAGTTCCAAGAGGGCATGTAAAAGCCTTGTCCCCATGCTATAGCAGGGGTGGATACCAGCGCCGCCACAACCTAGATCCATCGCCGCGGCTCTGCACCTCCAGGGAACGCCACCAACTTGCAGAGTAGCCAACCCGCTCCGGCCCAGATGGGGCCCAAAAGGGAGCCTCCCATCGTCTTTACGAAAACGGCCCTGGCCCTGGCACAGTTTTGGCCTTGGATGTCGACTCACACGCCAGAATAGGACACTACCCCGAAATGGTGCACCAGTAGACTGGTTCAAAAGGGATGAGGTATTCCTGGCTGTGCACCATCTTCGATGTTCAAATCCATTTATTGTTCGATGATGTTCAAATCCGTTTATTGTTCGAAAGGGAGGATGTGCACCATCTCCGACCTTGACACAAGTCACACACCGACACCCATAGGATATTCGGAGGAATGCTCTTACAGTGATAAGATATGGGTGAAATGCGCTTAATAGTGGCTCGGTTATTATCCTTTGACTTCATAACATATGCATCTTTGAAACACGTTGTGAGGAATAATATATTTAATACTCCCTCTGTCCATAAATAACTGACAAAGGTTTATCTAAATTTAAAGGTATCTATACACTAAAATACGTCTAGATACATTTGAATATAGACAAAACCAAGTCAGTTATTTTTGGATGGAGGAGTATAAAACTTAGTATCAGAACACCTTTTGTTCGAATCCCCCTCATGTCTTAGTTTACATGGTAATGGACGACATAATTTGATCAGAGAAAAAATGCAACTCCTGGGGCCGGCTATAGCTGATATGATGACCCTTACATCTCCTAACTGCTCACTGTCCTCCTATGCTCTTCTAGTACAAGTGTACAACAACATCTCCCTCCTATAAAACATGTGAAGCCCGATGACACAGGAGTTGTCATCTCCCAGGAGAAATAAGATTATGAACAGTTACTAAAGGAAGCTCATATACATGCTTCCCAGTGGGCCGGGCTTCATGAGAATAGGAGGCCTTGGGATAAAGGTATCTTGTGTGATTGGGCAGACCGCAGGTGTGCACTGACCCACCCTAAATGCGACACAATATAGTTTTACACCACTGGAAGCGTCGGGTTTGGGTGACCGTCAATATTGCTGCTGCTTGCCCTGTGATCGCAACGCAGCCATCTCCCGGCGACGTGATCGACTGGTCCATTCGATGCATCTGCTAAGCATTTATTATCTTTAGTTCTCTCTAGTACCAGTATGCACGCTACATTGCATAGTCATTTACTCCCTCCGTTTCAAAATATAAGATGTTTTAGGTTTACGAAGAGAATGTATCTAGTCTTGTTTTAGTATATAGGTTTTTTCATGTTTGGAGTGAATCTAGACACTAACAAGTTTAGATACATTTGCTTCACAAAGCTAAAACATCTTATATTTTAAAACGGAGGGAGTACTGATCTAAACATAGTAGTGTCTTAGGACATTCTAGTTATTTCCCTCCATGTAGATCTGCACATAAATTTCCAGCGGATTTTTGTGGTACCCAGTACTCCATATGTAGGAGAGGGAGTACCAATCAAATCCCCCTGTTAATTCAAGAAGGTAGTTTAGACATTTTCTTTTGGCATCACCGGAGAGGCTGTACCCCTGATCCACCGATCATGTTTCGACCTCCCACTGTCCCACCATGACCTTCCCGATCGCAAGCACGTTCTCCATGAACATTATCCACCACTGCCGCATCTCTGGCCGTCCCGCCTCACTCCGCCTCTCCGGCGGCTCCACCGCATATGCTCATGAGTGCAAGTGCACGACCGCGACATAGTTGACTGTCGCTGGCGCTTTCTCAAAGAAATTCTGTGTTGGCATGTACGAAGAGATTGATAACTGATGTACTCTAGGCATCTAGCTCATTGTAATGAATTTTTTCCCCTACACCTGATCTACTGAAGCTCTCGGTTTCCCCACACGAAACTACAACAAATCCAGCCAACAATTGATTCACTCGCTTGTTCGTGAAATTGGAGCGTTTAAATAATAAAGGTATGTAAAACTTCAATGCACGGCAAGGAGGAAGGCAAAACCATGGATCGGCTGGTAGCGGTTCAGGATCAGAGAAGGCGGGGCGGAGCCCTGGCAGTTCCATTCCCTCCGATGTCTTTGTTCTGCCGACCACCATGAGATCTAGCTTTCCCTCTCTGTGGTCTGATTCGGCACTGTCCCAGTTACCTGTACGGCGCGGGTCATCTGGCCGGCGATCGCTGCCCGCAATGTGCCCGTCTCAAATTGTTAGCGCCGATTAATTGCCCTAAAAAGGACGATCCTACCCCTCAAAACTGGTACTCCGTAATTTCTTTTAACTGTACTCCATTGTTATTGTATTGGAGTACCTTTGAAGCTAATCCGTTGGATCACACAAAATGGAGGGTCCATATTCACTCAGGGGTACCGTAAAAGTGCTCAAATTTCCAAGCACATACGCCAAAAAGGGAACATTTGTAGAGCACGGTATCATGAATGGCAACAAGTGCCGGTATCCTTTTCAAATTCATATAGCAGTACATCATGATCATCTAAGGATGATTATGTTTCACGGCTTTTTTGGTTTTCTTTTATATGCATGGGCATGGTAGGCATCATGAAAAGGAGTCCGAAGTTCACTATTGATCCGAAGCTGAAGCTTTGTTCTATTAGTTCATACATTTTGGGTACTAAGGAAATTTTTTAGCATAAGACATGAGTGTAATGCTAGTAATTCATGATCTTGCTTTTTTTCATGTGCGAGACTAATTCCCGTCACTATTAACTTACAAAGCAACAAGTAAAGACATGAAGCGTTTTCTGGAGAAGTTCCGATAATAATAAGGAATAGGGCATACTTGTGCTGCTTGGACCAAATTTTGTAGGACAAAAAACCAAAGTGGACCGAGAGTCTTAAACATTGAGGTTCCGAATGAAACTCTTCTCTACAAGAGTTTTCCCAAATACTTCAAAAAAGTTGGACATTCAATGGGTGAATTTAATTTCGAGCACAACTGTATTATGGCTATTTTTTCCTACATATTACTTGTGTTGTACATCGATTGTACAATGTTGCTCCTCTTAATTATTGTACCTTGTAATTTAACTTAAACCATGACTTGGAATTAGTTAATATCTTGACCCCACCTAGATCCTCGTCAAACTATATGATAACCTATGGATGTTTTGGAAAAAGTCATATGTATTGTAATATTGTCTATTGTATAATATGCAAAATCATACATAAGTATGCACATAAAGGTTTCAGTATTTCGAATTATTCTGCCTAATACTGTAGTTTAACTGAGACTATGACTAGTAATAGACAAACGCATGCGAGCACAAACATGGGATCCTAGTCCCAGATGTAACCGGTATGGTATGGTTATCTACACTTAGACGTCCAAGCACAAAGAAAAAAAAGGAAAGTTCTACTAAGAGGCGCCGCACAACACTCGGTCTCACGTGGCGTGGAGCGAACCATTCGATTCGAATCCAAGTACCACGGGAGTTTAGTTAAAGGTTGAGTTTCATTCACGCACCCAGCAGAAAATGTGCTCTCTCCTAGATTATTTCCTGAGGACCAACAAAATCTTCTGGAGTGCAGCCTTTGTGATAGCCTGGTCGCCGAAGTCGATTTGGAATATCAGGCATTACCCTTTGTCGAAATAGGCTTTCGCCCCGCTTATAAATAAAGCAACCGTCCACAACAAACATCACATAACAGTTCCACACACACAACACATGCTGGGGCCACAGCACAAGACGGCCCAACTATGGCCGAAGCCAACGAAAAAAGAGAACCAACGCCTCGCCGGGAGAGGGAACGCCGAAAGCACTAAAACGAGCTATGGGGGAGCCGCTGAGCCGCCTCCAAGAGCCGGCGGAGAGTCGCGTCCAACCTCATCTTGTCTCGCTGTCTACACAACGGGTACCAAAGCTGCAGGGAAGCCAGAAAGCGGAAAACCGAGTCAGACGCACGCCGAGAGAGAATCTTCTCAATAACCATCTTATTCCGAATATTCCAGAGGGACCATGACATGGCCGCAAACACAAGCCAGAAGAGGCGACGCCCCTTCCCGGCTTGGTTAGCTTGGGTTTCTAGGAATTCACCGAGATCATGGGCCAGCCAGTCCGGGCCCAACGCCTCTCTGGTGAAGTTCCACAGAAACCGGGCTGCGGGGCAGGTGAACAGTATGTGGGTGCCTGTTTCCGGGACCCCACAAAGTGGACATAACCCATCCCCCGGCCCATGTCGCTTGGCCATCTCAACTCCCGACGGGAGCCTATCGCGTAAAAGTTGCCACACAAAATTTTTTGTCTTCAGCGGGAGAGGGGCTTTCCAGAGGTGCTTGGTCCAGGGGATAGACGCCTGGCCAAAGAGGGCCCGGTAGGCCGAGCCAACCGAGAAGGAACCGGACGGGGAGAGGGTCCAAAGCACGCTATCGGGTTCGTTGGCCAAGGAGGCCGGGAGCTCCGCCCTGAGTTCCCTCCATGCTTCCGTTTCCACCGGGCCGAAGGTACGGCGGAACGAGATGTTCCATGTACCTCCTAGTGCCACGGTGGAAACACGGAGCGCTGGGTCAGAACAGATGGCGAAAAGGCACGGAAAAACCTCCTGCAGCGGCCGTTCCCTGAGCCAGGGGTCCAGCCAGAACATGGTCCCCTCCCCGTTCCCAATGGAAACGGCGAGACCATGCCTGATCTCACCCTTGACCTCCTGAATGGAGTGCCAGAATTGGGACCCCTCGTGTCGATCACAGGCCAGAAGAGGCCGACCCCGCAGGTACTTGGCCTTGATGAGTTTGAGCCAAAGGCCACCATCATCCCGCAGGATACGCCAAACCCATCTGAGCATTAGGGCCTTGTTGAACTGACGGGAGGCCAGGATACCTATGCCCCCAACATCCTTGGGGGCGCAAATGTCTGCCCACTTGACCATGTGGTATTTCTGGCGACCCAAGGAGTCTTGCCAGAAGAACCTCGACAGCTCCTTGTCAAATGTCCCATGCACCCCCTCGGGGAGGAGGGACATGCCCATCATGTACATGGGCAAGCTAGACAGACACGAGTCGATCAGGACGGTCTTGCTACCTTTAGAGGTAAATCTACCACGCCAAGGTTCGGACCTCGAGCGCACCCTCTCCGCGAGCGGGTCCAGGTCCCTGATAAGGATCCTAGTGTCGTGGATCGGCATCCCTAGGTAGGTGATGGGGAAGGAGGCGAGCCGACAATTGAAATTGTCAGCTATCCTCAATTGCTCGTCCTGGGAGAACCCAAGTGCAATGATCTCGCTTTTATCGAAGTTGATGCGGAGGCCAGACATCTCCTGGAAGCATAGGAGGAGGAATTTGAGGTTTGCAATGTCCAGGGGCGAGCCTTCAATCATGATCATCGTGTCGTCCGCGTATTGAAGGTGGGTGATGCCGCCCCCGGGGATAAGGTGGCCTACCACACCGGAGATGTGGCCGGCCGCCTTCGCTTTCTCAAGCATTTCCGCTAGGGCATCGACAGCGGCGTTGAAGAGGAGGGGGGACAGGGGGTCCCCCTGGAGGACCCCACAGGAGGGGCAGAAGTATGGCCCGATCTCGCCATTGATGTTAATCGCGTTGCTTCCGGTCATGACGAACTGCATTATCCAGGTGATTAGGCGGTCGTCAAGTCCTCGCCTAATGAGGACCTGACGAAGGAACCGCCAGTCCAGACGATCATAGGCCGTCTGGAAGTCCAGCTTCAAGAAGATGCCCTTCGATCGTCGGGATTTGATCTCGTGGATCACCTCATGGAGGGCCAGTATCCCATCATGTATAAATGTGCCCTTTAGAAAGGCAAATTGATACTGGTGGGTGAGGCGCTCCATGACCGGGGCGAGACGAGAGGCGCAAACTTTCGCGAAGATCCGATGGATGACATTGAGGACCTTGATGGGTCTGAATTGGCGAACATCCGAGGCCCTCCCCCCCCCCCCCCACTTTGGGGATCAGGGTGATCACACCCAAATTCAGTCGCCCCATCACGAGGGTGCCGGTGTAGAATTCCTGGAACATGGGCATGATGACCGGTTGGAGTTCCTTCCAGAAGGTCTGGAAGAAGGAAACCGGGAGGCCATCGGGGCCCGGGGCGGAGTTGGGCCTCATGGCCTTCACCGCCCGCTCAACTTCCTCTGGTAGGAAAGGGAGGGTGAGCTCCGCATTCTCGTCAGCTGTAACTCTGGCCCCACTAGGCCAAAAGTCGTCAGCCAACGCGATCCCCGTAGGGGGGGGGGTCCTGCCAAGAAGAGCTCCTTATAAAAGGAGTAAATATGGGCGGATAGCGCCCCCGGCTCCTCCAGGAGAAGCTCCCCATCCCAGAGGCAGGGGATCGAGCATTTCCTACGGCGACCATTAGCCACCGCATGGAAGTACGCGGTGTTCGCATCTCCTTGGAGAAGCCAGTTCTGGCGGCTGCGTTGCCGCCAGAATAACTCCTCCCCCTTGTAAATCTCGACGAGCGAGGTCTCTAAGGCATAACGGTGGGACCACTCATCCGCAGAGAGGCCCACCGAGTCTGCCGCCAGGTCTAGAGAACGGATCTCCTCCAATAACGAAGCCTTCTGGAGACGCGTCGCTGCACCCAAGTTGGACCCCCAGCCCTTCATGAATTGGCGGGCCATCTTAGCGCAGTGATGCCAGACGTCCACCGCATTAAAGCATCTGGGTGGGGAAGCTGCCGCCGCTAACCACTTGGCCTTTACCGCGTCCACAAAACCTGGCTGTTGAAGCCAGAAGTTCTCGAAGTGGAAGCGGTTCAGTCGTGGTGGCGAACCCCCTCCAGTCGAGAGCAGTAGTGGGACATGGTCTGAGCCAACCCTGGTAATGGCGCGGAGAGAGCAGAGAGGGAAGGCGACCTCCCAGTCCACGGAGACCAAAACGCGGTCCAGGACGCTCCTGATAGGATCAACCCTGTAAGAGAGCAAATATTAGTTGTCTATATTTTTTCTTTCATGTTTCAACTTTTAGAATCTTATATGTCGATTTTCTTTCCCCAAAGACGAAACACGATTTATATGGTTGCCCACATTTGCTCTCGGGCAGAACGAAAATCATTTTCCTAGTACCTCCCATTCTTATGCGGACTAGACGAAGTGAACTGGAAAGAGAATGAAGCACAATATCCATACCAGATATGTTTTCTCTATCCATCTCTTATTCCTTTTATGTGTTTGACAGTTGGACATTTATATAGCCAATATGAAAGGAAAGGGAGATGTATATTCGAAAAACTGGATGGAGCATTGATGGCAGTCATACACCTTTAAGACTACCTACAAATATGCATATACCAGTGAATGGAAAACAAACATGGCTAGAGCGGTATATGTTGATCGACACGGCATGGGACGGGACGGCTGGCCAGCAACCCCGCCTCTTACACGGTATCCTCTTGGACCTGCCTAGCGCCTGCATCACACACACAAACATCGATAGTTTCTTCAGTCTCAATTTTGCACGCAGCCCTGCCCCTTTCTGTGCGTTGGCTTGTGCCAACTTCATTTTGCATCCAAGTGAGGGAAAGTGGTCGTCGGGTAGGTCTGACTTCTGAGGGCTGGCTGCGCGTGTGTCTACGACTTGAGGTACGTGAGCACGAGAACCACAGTTACCTGAGATGCACAGGACACGTGAACAGGTGTAATTGGTATGATCGCGATATTAATATATGCTTCTTTTCAAAAAAACTGAGATGCACATAGCAGCTTGTCAACAATACTTATATTAAGCTTTATTTGGAAACATTCAAAATGTAATCTTGATTAATTATTCTCTCTTTTTTCTTGCACTTATGGACTAGCTGAGATAAATTCTTTGATTCACTGCAACATTGCCACTCCGATGACTGATTTATTTGTCATATGTACGTGTACATATATGATTCGAAAGACACTCCTCCTCGAAACAAGCTTGCGCCCAGCTGTATTAATATAACAACCAACTGATAAAAGAGTGAGACTGCTGTTGGAACAAATAGCATATCAAGTCCAGCAGAAAAAAAAAACAAAAAGAGAAAACAATGCCAACGCCATCAGTTCAACAAAAACAAAGAAGACTCTCAACCGTTGATCCCTCCTAAGAAGTTCCACCATGCTCATAGCGTTCCGAAGTGCCGTGAACCAAGCAGCACCTCCAAGAAGGAAAGTGACGACGACGATGCTGCCAGGAGCGTTACTAGGGTTACCCCCGATACACATCCTAGGGTTTCTCCTGGTCCGCTACAGGGGTTGGGAGAGAGGTACACCCGACACCCTTCAGCAAGGGAGGCGACACCCACAGGCGTCATCGCGTAAGTGCTGAGACAACAGGGATTTCTCCCTACCTCCAAAAAACCACACCCCGACACTCCAGATAGCTCCACCAAATTTTCCACCCACTAGCACACGCCACCACGGTCTTTCATCCACCCCGTCATCTCATGTGGACCCATGTTGCGAGGGTGGTAAGAGATTCGAACGACACTTGCTTCCACGATAGGCTAAAAAACATTTATCTAGGTGCGGCCCTTTCAAACCCTAGCGTCACAATAGTCATATTTACAATGGAGAGGAGTTCTTCCTTGGTTAACATGTACAATTAAAAACCTGTCAGAAGAAACAAAACAACAATAATACAAAAAAAAACATTTGCAGTGGCTCTCACCTTATTTTCTTCATGGGTGTATTTTCTAGAAAGAAGGCAATGTGCAGTTTATTTACCTTTTGTTCAGATATGAAAAGAAAAAAAAAACACGCATTGCACCTCACCAGAAGAAACCCTAACGCCATTTCCAGAGGCACCATGCAAAGCAGACCAAGGTGTCGTATTCTGTCCGAAAGGACAAAGCGCAAGGTCCAGCGGCGCCACGCAAACGAACCGCGTGCTCCGTACTATTCCGTTTCACCGCATTCATGGGCTTCTGCCCAAATTCAGGATGGGTTTGTGTCAACCACGGACAGTCAGCGCTTTCGTGCTTTTCCTCCCGGTCCTCCCCTAGCCCGTCCGTCAGCAACATAAGGTGGAGAACCATTGTCGTGACCAACCTTCTAGGTCCTTTTTATTGGGGGCCTCGTCGATCCCATCCACTTCATTTTCACTTCAGTCAAACCCTCCCAAACCCTAGCTAGCCCACTCCACACTGTTGGTGATGAAGAAGTTGTGGTGGTTCAAGGTCAGCCTCCATGAACATGAGGGCAGGTTGTCCTCTAGAGATAGCAGCAACATGTCACACCGTTCTATCTCCTGTTCCCCACCCTCCCGAGTCCTACTTTCGCCATGCCTGCCGCCCTAGCCCCACTTCAACAGGTGGGTGAACATCAGTGTCAAGGCTGCACACATGCTCGCGGAAGCGTGCATGGCGTGCTCGTGGCCTGATGTGCCCGTCGTCCCATGCATCGGTGAGGACGACTCCTCATCGCCGTCGTTTGACTTCTTCAGCACCGACGATGACGAGTTTTTATGTTCGTAATGTTAGCTTCATTTTGCTTAATGTACTATGTGGTTAATTGTTTGTAGTTTTTATCTTAATTTTTGAAATGTGCTAGGAACTGTATGAAGTTGTGCGAATTTGTGAGGACAGTTATAGACCCGTCGTTACTGAGGACAGTTATAGACCCCGACTACTCCTCGTCGTCGTTCAACTTCGGCAACACCGAGGATGATGAGAAGTTCTAATTTTCGTAATTTTACCTTAATTTCATTTAATGTTCTACGCGGTTAATTGTTTGTAGTTTTAGCTTAATTTTTCAAATGTGCTAGGAACCGGATGAAGTTGTGTGAATTTGTGATCAAATTCGTATGAAATTTTGTTTTAAACAGTTATGTTTAACAGTTTGGCTAGGAACCTTTTTAGGAGCAAATACACTCCTCTAATGGATATGAAGCCGTTTTACTCTAAATATTGGCGATTTGGTAGACATGCCCTAATAACTGATCACAGTCCTTTTTTTTTTGCGGGGAACTGATTACCGTCCTCATCTACGTACTCTTCTAGCAAAACAACACCTTTGTCGTATAAAACATGGGAAGCGTGAGAATAGGAGCCTTTGGGATAATTTAGCCAACGGAAATTCAACCTCATACTACTCTCCCATAGAACTGCGTGAGAATACACTACAGGAGAAGGTTGGTATGCCGAGGGCTTATTGCCGTCGGCGTAGCCAGGAAAACCCTCGGCGTACGCTACGCCGACGGCTGCCCTCGGCGTACCGTCCTCGGCGGACCTCTCCCTCGGCGGAGCAGGCGCGGCCGTCGGCGTAGGACAAGACCGTCGGCGTAGGTCAACGCGGACGGCCTGACGGCGCCCGTCGGCGTAGAGATCGTCGGCGAACGTCGACAGCGCCGTCACATGGCCAGTTAACGGCGTGTCGGCTACGCCGACGGCCTCACCCTCGGCGTACCGAGCCACGTGGAGGCTGGTGGGCGGCCTGGCGCAGCTGCTACGCCGACGGCCTCCCCCTCGGCGTACGCTCGCCACGTGGAGGCAGGCGGGCGGCCTGGTGCAGCTTCTACGCCGACGGCCTCCCCCTCGGCGTACGCCTGCCACGTGGAGGCAGCTCAGCGGCCTGGCAGCAGCGCTACGCCGAGGTCCTTGCCGTCGGCGTAGCCGTGACCATTTGGTCACGCGTACCTCCTACGCCGAGGGCGTCGGCGTATCAAATGCACAGTTTTTTTTTTTGAATTTTTTTACAGCAGCCATACATCCATGTATACATCCATACATCATCCATACATCCATGCAATATATATTCCACACCAATTGAAACAAGATCACATATGCCATACATGTATCAACATCAGTCATACAAGATCATCCATACATTAGTCATACAAGATCATCGACATCATCACACATCCCTACAACTCTGGAGGAGACGGGGTGTACCCGAGATCTCCCCTGGTGAAAAGTGGCGACCTCTGCCGAGGGTTGCGTCCAGTAGAAGCAGCAGAAGAGCCACCTGGCGAGGGAGTAGGAGAAGTGTGAAGCTCGGGAGAACCACCTGCAGAATGGCCAGGAGATGGACCATGGTCATGAAGCGGTGTGATCTGACGCCCATCCGGCGAGGCGTGGCCAAAGTGCCGGTTCCCAGAAGCTCCCGTTCCCTACATGTTGCCTACATGTTAGCAACTTGCGAGGCAAAGTAAAGCGATAACCAGTGGGTTAGCAAAGAACTTACCGGTATCGATGCGTAGTAGGTCCTAGCGAAGCTTTCCTTCGATTGCAAAACTGGCATCGGACCTGGCATGGGAGGCACCGGCCCTAAATCTCTATTCTGGCCAGTTTGAATATTCACCATCATGGCCTGCAAGATAGTTTAGAAGTCAGGCCGTAGTACAACAAACGGGGGGAAGTGGGACTTGTATCTTTTGCAAAAAATAAAGGTTCGGACTTACATTTACGTATTGCATGTAGATCGCATTCGCCTCCTGATGCTGCCGAAAGGCCACCTGATATTCCTCATAAGCGGCATCGTAGGCCGCGTCTAACTCAAGCTACAATTTCAAATACAAGGAATCTCGTCAGCGGTTAGCCATGCAGGAACAAAAGTCATAAAGATGATGAAAACGAGAAAAACTTACATCCTCGGCGGAGCGACGAGGCTGGCCACGAGGCGGGATAGGGGGGCCGTCGGCGGGGTAGGTAGCCTTGAGACGGCTGAATCTCGTGCTGAGGGTAGGATTGACCTTCTTATTCAGAATCTTAAGGCGTCCATGCTGCAATCCGTGCCCCGACAGGACCAACGACTCCTCGTCGATCTCCGCGTGAATGGGGTCATCCACATGGGGGTGACGAGCCTTCACCATCGTGTTGTAGTTCCCCAAGTCGTTCTGGGCAGTGCCGAAGTACACGGGCAACGAGGGTTGAGGCTCCGAGTAATTGGGCTTCTTTCGCCGCATCATCTCATAGACGGCGACGTCATGAATCACCTCCCCGGGTTGTGCCTCGGCCACCTGTATCACGAAAAGAAAATATTATGCATATGAAGTACAAACATAAGCAGAAATGCACGCAGGTCGTTCCATGTATATACGTACCACCTTCCCCTTGAAGCGGTCAAAGTTGCGGTTTCCCGCGCAGTGCGTTCCACCATCGCCTCGGTTATCCGCGTTCCGCCTCGACAAGGCTGCAAACTCCTCGTCTTCTCTGAGCCACCTCGTCCTAACCAGCTCCTCCCATGCGAGTCGATGCGCTCGGCCCAATCGGGGATAACTGAAAATGCAATACTCAAGTCCAGACAATGCAATGGCAACTTAGAAGCAATGTAGAATCTCATTGACATTTTACTCACCGACATGTACTCTTCTGGCGTCATCGAGTACTCAGGATTAGGGTTCCTACCGACAATGTCTTCCTTCCTGACCCTCACGCCCCTGTCAGCCCAGAAGTGGCTAGCGGCCGTGACCTTCTGGTTGTACCACACCTGGGGGGTCAAATTCACACAAGCCCCATGCAAAGTCCTCTGCGCCTTCTCCTGGTCCTCCTCGGCCACACGGTAAAAGCACTTCAATCATGCATAAGAGTCATGAGTTAGCACGGTGGGGTCATCAAGTATGAACATAACACGAGAAATATGCCTTACCCAAAACTTGGTGATGACAGCATCAGCAGCTGTCGGAAAGCCCGGGACACGGGTAGTCTGGTTGTCCGCACAAGTGGTAGCTAGCTTCCTGTCACCCTCGTGGGTAATGTGATAGCCCGGCCAGAACTTCCTAATCAGAGCTCCAACAAGGCTGTTAGGAAGGCGAGGCTTCGTTCCTGGAGGAAATGTCCAATTGCTGCACAATAATAAACATTAGTACACAATAATTATTTATGACCAACATGAAATAAAATGTTTTAAATTGCCAAATTAGTACACTTACTCAAGGCCATCTGGAATAATAAGGGCTTTCGCCTCCTGAGTCCTAGGCTCAAACTTCTCGTCAGGGACTCCCGATTCCCCACGATTCCGCAATTTCTTCGGCCCCACCAACTCGCGGCTAGTGTCCGCCTCCGTATCGGTCCCCGCCTCCCTCTCGGTCCTCGCCTCCCTCTCAGACTCTGCCTCCCTCTCGGACTCTGCCTCCCTCTCGGCCCTGAAAGGCTGCTCTGTCAGGAACAACTCAGGAGCCACGTCGCCAGAAGCAGAGGGTGGTGGGTCAAAGTCCACGCCTCCTCCCGTGGCACCTCGTCCTCGTCCTCCTCGACCTCGGCCTCGACCCCGTCCTCCGCCAGCAGGAGCAAGATCGGGGTAACACGGATTGGGATTTGGTTGTCTCCCACTCCGTGTAGCTCTTTTCTTGCACTGCTTCAGCGCATTAAGCAAGGACGAACTGGTTGCCTTGCCGCTGCTCATATTGTTCAATCACCTGCATTAAGTAAGAGAAAACAGTTAAGCACAAAGACATAATAAAATGTATACACAAAGAATAAAGGAATAATGAAATTAAGAAAACAGTTAAGCACAAAGACAAAATAAAATGCATTAAAAAATAAATACTCACTATCATTTTCATTCTCATTCTCATTCTCACTATCACTATCTTTTGAGTAGAAATCTGGATTCTCATCGAAGGGTGTAGGCTCATCATCGTTGTCATTCTCGGTATGGAGCTTCTCGAGCATACTTATGTCATGTAGATTCACCACTGACTCACCCCGAGTTTCTACATCATTCCCAAGGTCCTCAAGATCAACCGGTTCTAAATCAAAGTGTCCGAAGTCCTCTTGCTCTTGATAGAAAATTCCCTCGTACATTACAGGGTTAATGTTGTTGTAATCGTCCTCAAAGGGAATCGGTAGGTTACCATGTGGCGATACCTGGAACACGACTTCCCAGCCCTGGAGTTCCGCTTTCTGGCATGGGTAGGGCAAATAATAAACTTGGTTGGCTTGGTGAGAAACAACAAAGACGTCGGCTCCACTATAGGTGGTTGAAGGCCTAACTTCAACTAACCCAATGGAAGGGGTACTTCTCAGTCCACCCCTTGGGTCAAACCAGTGGCACTTGAACACAACAAGATTGAGTTCGACATTCGTACGATTGAAGGTCAGCTCGTATACATTCTCTAACCTTCCGTAGTAATCAAGGGAATCGGCTCCTTTGGTGAACACCCCAGTATTTACCGTTTTTGCATTCGGTCGCCCTTTCTGGTGCGTCTTTGTATGGAAGCGAAACCCATTCACATCATACTTCTCATACTTCATGACGACACTTTTACAACCTTGGGAAACACATTTCAGCTCCTCTGACATCTCAACGTTGGGATCAGCTCCCTACAGGTACAAGAGGAATTTGTTGCGTTCGGTAGTTATGTGGAATAAGAGCGACAAGTCACATATTGCAAGGTAAGAGGGACAGGTTAGAACTTACTTTTTCCATAAACCAGGACACAGAGTTTTTTTATTTCCGGGAGAACCCTCTTTCAGTAGAGTGTCCAACTCCATGGGAGAGGGATCAGTCGGTCCCGGCCACTGTTCATCCGTGAAATCTCTACGAAGGAGAAAATAAGCATTAGACGGAGACCGAGTTACTAGCTGCATAGAGAAATAGGGTGTTCACCATTTTACCTAATGAAATCGACCACTTCCTTCATGTTCATAAGCACATAGAGCATTATGCAATCCTTCTCTTCCTTCGGCAACCTATATTTTAGTCCTTTACCGGCCTTGCCACCAGGAAATTGGAATAGTTCGAGATTGGGGTCATTCTTGGGCAGGTCGACATTGTAACGAGAGACCGGGTTATGCATAGTGGGAACATCATCGGGCCAGTAGGTTGTCGCGGCGTCTGCCATCTCCCGAAGGCATGTTGCTTCAGCTATGCATGCTTCAATCTTGGCTTTGTTTCCAGTTATCTTTCGAATATACTTAAACTCTCTCTCAATACAAAATTGCCAACGAAATTGCACTGCCCCCCACAATAGTGCCTCGTTCACGAGGTGCACAATGAGATGTGCCATCAGAGTAAAGAAGCCTGGCGGAAAGATCATCTCCAAATTGCATAGCAACTCCGGCACCTGAACTTGCAGCTTCTCAATCACCAGAGGACATATCTGCTTAGCACAGAGGGTGCGAAAGAAATGGCTCAACTCCGCAAGCACACGCCATACTTTTTCGGGGAGATACCCTCGAACTATCACCGGCATCAGCCGCTCAATCCATATATGATAGTCGTGACTCTTGAGCCCGTTGACTTGTCCCGTCAAAAGATTGACTCCCTTACTTATATTCGAACAATAACCGTCAGGGAACATCACGACGTATTTGAGCCACCTAAATGACTCCTTCTTTTGGACATTATCAAGGCAGTAGTAGGCATGCGGCTTGAACCAATTCTTTCGACGGACAGTAGGAGGCTGCATGTGTAATCTCTTCCTATCACAAAGCTTCTCAACATCAACTCTAGCCTTGACATTATCCTTTGACTTTCCAGGAATGTTCAGGACTGTGTGAAAAAGGGACTCCCCGACATTCTTTTCGGTGTGCATCACATCGATGTTATGGGGAAGTTCGAGGTCCTTGTAATACACGAGATTCGTTAAGGCTGCCACGTGAGTCCAATTATGCGTTACACCATATCCCGCAAATTGATGGCCAGTTCCCGGCTCCGCGGGCACGAGAGCACGTATCTCGGCATCAACAACTGCACCCTCGAACTTTGGTACCTCTTTTACTTCATGCACAACTTTGCCCTTCTTGAAGTTCTTTCTATCTTCTCTGAACGAATGATTTCTTTTGAGGTACTGTCGATTCGTGTCAAACGCAACATATTTGCGACCCGACTTTATCCAAAGGAACTCAAGTCGGTGCCTGCATACTGGGCATGGCCACTTACCAGCTGTACACCATCCGCACGTTAGGGCGTACCCGGGCATGTCATGCATAGTATATTGTAACCAAACTTTCATCAAAAAGTTTCTCTTTGATGCTCGGTCGTATGTCAACGTCCCGTGTATCCAAGAGTGGTTCAAATCATCCACAATCGGCTGCATGTAGACACTCAAGTTCTTCCCCGGATACTCAGGTCCTGGAATTATCAGCGACAAAAACATGGTCTTCCGTTGCATTAATACTCCGGGAGGGAGATTGAGCGGAATAACATACACCGACCAGCAGCTGTACGAGGCTGTCGACATACCATATGGGTTGAAGCCATCTGTTGCTATCGCAATTCTAACATTCCGAGCCTCTTCTGCCCACCGGGGGTATTTGTCATCGAAGTTCTTCCATGCCTTACCATCAGATGGATGTCCCATCTTCTTCCGTCCGTGCCCGTCCTCGTATCTTTTCCCCTTCTTGTGCCACGTCATCTGTTTGGCAGTCTCCTTGTGCCACATCAAGTAAAGCCGCTGGATTCTTTTTATGAATGGTAGATACCGAAGTATCTTCTTAGCGACCTTCGACTGCCTCACCTGACCATCCTTCCCCTTTATCTCTTCATATCTAGAGGCCTTACAAATGGAGCAGTACTTGTCACCCTCAAACTATTTCCAAAACAAAAGGCAGCCTTTTGGACAAAAATCTATCTTTTCATAATCCATGTTGAGCTCCTTCATGAGTTTCTTCGTTTCGTGAAAGGTTTTAGGCAGACAATGCCCTTCGGGCAACATGTTACCACATGTTCACAGATTAGCTTCAAAGTGAGAACGGGTGGCGGAGTACTGGCACTTGTCGGCTAGACACTGAGAGATGGCATCGAGCTGAGAAATCTTTGCACCCTCGTACAGAGGCCTCTTAGCCGCGACCATCATATCAAGGAAGGCCTTCGCGGTTGGCTCCGGTTCCTCCGGTTCTGGTGATTCCTCCCGTGGAGGTGGCGAATTCGGCTGGTCGGCATCTATAAGATCATCTAGCATGTTCCTAATCCCATCGTGCTCATTGCCATTGAGCCGCTGACGCATCACCTCACCTCTGTCACGTTCGTACCGAGCAAAGTCGACTTGCGTGACATAGTTAGACATGTACCCATATTGCAGAAGGTGTTTGTACATGTCATCCTTTCCCTGACGGTGACGCTTAGTGCAATGAGCGCAGGGACAAAGTGCCCGAACCATTGCCTTCGAACCACACGCTAACTCATTCACTAACAAATGAGTGTTCCGTACCCAATCGTCTGTTTTATTAGTCGCACTAATACGACCACTGTACATCCACCCATTATCAGCCATCCTCTTCTGCTTTGTTGGGAGACAAACAACAAATATAACATTTTATATCAAACAGGAGATTAAATGCTTCATATTTTTACGCATTCATCAACCTACATGTCCAATAGGAAAAGAGGGTCCTAACCAGCCGCCGGATCCGTAGATTGGGTAAGTTCTCCCTGGTTCTACCCCGATCCAAGCAGAATTTCGGCAGCACCTCCCCGCTGCTCTCCCGATACACGTCTCGACAAAAAGCCAAGAGGATGTGCATCCGAAGAACAACGAGGAGGCGCCACCGAAATCCTGTCTCGAATCGAGGTAGAGCCAGGGAGAACCAAAACCAACTACAAATCCGCCGACTGCCCGATAAAAGCCATAAGCGTTACGGTCCAAAATATGCGAGACCACTAATGCATATTAAGTCGCGTAACGCTTACGGTCGGGATGACGCCTAGGTGACGCGACATACTTGGTGATCTAGACACGAAAATAAACCTAGGTACAAGAGAGGCGAACGGATTCTCACCCTCAGCGGTAGAGGAAGTAGTCGATCAACCGAGTGTCGAGGTCGGTGACGGAACTCGGATACGGGATCGAGGTGTCACCTACACCATCTCCCGCAACGACAGTCAGTCCGCCAAGGATGGTCACTCCCGAAACACTACAAAGTCTGTACATTGACATAAAGAGAGCACCTTAGTAAACATGCAACGCACTCACGGCCCTAGTGTGGCTTCTCTCTTCAACGGCCATATGACCAAGCTAGCTTGCCACTAACCAACGACCTAATCCTAGAAACTCGTGCATGCATATCACTTAACAAATGATATAAACTACTAATAGATGCAACTAAAAAATTCTAACAAGATTAACAACAAGATTTAATCTAAAAAAATTAACTCTAACAACAATATTTGCTTCTACATGGGAGTGGAGGAGGTACCTGCAGAGGGGGCCGAGCTCGGGGAGGAGGGGGAGAGCTTGGGGAGGAGGGGGCCGAGCTCGGGGAGGAGGGGGCAAGGTCGGGGAGGAGGGGGCCGAGCTCGGGGAGGAGGAAGGGAGGAGGGAGGGAGGCAGGGAGGCTCGGGGAGGAGGAAGGAGGAGGGAGGGAGGCATGGAGGAGGGGGGAGGGAGGAGGAGGGAGGGGGTCAGGGAGGAGGAAGGGAGGAGGGAGGGAGGGAGGCAGGAGGAGTTGTGGAGGCTCGGGGAGGAGGAGGGAGGGAGGGAGGAGCGGTTTGGCGGCAGGGAGGAGGGAGGGAGGAGGGAGGGAGGGTCCGGGAGGAGGAAGGGAGGAGGGAGGGGAGGCAGGGAGGGAGCAGGGGAGGTCGGGGAGGGAGGGGAGGGAGGAGGCGGTTGGCGGCAGGAAGGAGGAGGGAGGAGGGAGGGAGGTCGGGGGGGGGGGGAGGCGGGGGTTGGCGGGGGGAGGGAGGCGGCGGTTGGCGGCGGCCGCGGTTGGCGGCGGCTAGTGGAGGCGCGGGGTCGGGGTCGGGGTCAGGGGCGCGGGGTAGGCGAAGAGGGTGTGTGTGTGAGTGTGTCTTGGGTGGCCCGGGGTGGGCCGCGGGGTA
Organism: Avena atlantica; assembly: GCA_910589765.1. Taxonomy (NCBI): domain Eukaryota; kingdom Viridiplantae; phylum Streptophyta; class Magnoliopsida; order Poales; family Poaceae; genus Avena; species Avena atlantica. Next base: position 362,559,145 of record OU342736.1, read on the forward strand.
GGGGAAGGGATAAGGCTACGCCGACTGCCAGGTGTACGCCGAGGGCAGCCGTCGGCGTAGCAAGGTTTTTTTTTTAGTTATAAATAAAAAAAATATTTGGTGTCTACTAATATAACAAATGAAAATATATTATTTGATGTCTATTATTATAGAAGAAACATGCAAGTTTTCATCTGATTACGTTTCACCTAAACGGGGAGATTCCCCCCTTATACGGGTCCGGCGAAACCCTGATCTCTGTGCGCACTCGGATCGTCTACCCCCCTAGACGTTCCTCTGACAGGGGTAGCCCGGCGTATCTCTCTCTTGTTTTGTGTTTGTTTAGGTCATAGGGTGATGTAAAACCATGTTGGTTCACAAGTTGCGGCACTATCCTACCCGGTTTCACCTCAACGGGGAGATTCCCCCCTTATACGGGTACGGAACCTTCGCCTCTAGGTTAGAGCGCATGCATGCGAGGGGGGACACATGCAAGCACCTATATACACTACTAGAGAAAAGGCTATAGGAGACATGCTTATGCGAGGCACATTTAGCATATGCGCCTCCTATAAAAATAGGCGAGGCGCACTTTACGATATGCGCCTCTAGTATAAAAATAGGCGAGGCGCATATGATAAGAATGCGCCTCCTATAATCCCTGTACGGATAGAATCTGGCAGCCCCATATTATGCGAGGCGCATTCTAGTCATATGCGCCTCCTATATATCAGATAGGCGAGGCGCATATGGACAGAATGCGCCTCGCATATTTTTTGTGGGCCCGCGTGTTGGTAGGTGCACGAATATGCGAGGCGCATATGGCTATATGCGCCTCCTATATTTGATAATATGCGAGGCGCATATGACCAGAATGCGCCTGACATATTCTGTGTGGGCCCGCGTGTTGGTAGGTGCACGAATATGCGAGGCGCATATGGCTATATGCGCCTCCTATATTTGACAATATGCGAGGCGCATATGGCCATATGCGCCTCAAGTAACTCATGCGGGCCGCGGGCGCACGAAATATGCTAGGCGCATATCAGCATATGCGCCTCCTATGCTTGAAATATGCGAGGCGCGTTTAGCCGAGTGCGCCTCGAGTATGTCCCTTCGCACCGACACGCCCACGTGCACGCGCAGACGTTTGTCCTTCTTCAAGCCCCTATCCTCCTCCTCCGCCTCTTCCTTCCGCCGCCCCTTCTAGCCCCCGCCACCGCCCTCAAACCCTCCCCACCGCCTCCGCCTCCCCCTCCTCTCCCCAACCCCCTCGCCTCCAAGCTCTGGCTCTCCAGCAAGCTCTCTCGCCGGCCGCTCCGATCCACCCATCCGTCGACCCGTTGCCCTCCGCCCCAACGCGCCACACAGCACCAGATCTGGCGGCGGGAGGGAGATGGAGAGCGCCAGCCGGAGCGGCTCGAGGCGGGTCGCGCAGAGGGGCGGCGGCGGCTCCGTGCCCGGGAGCTCGCGGCGCAGCGCAAGTGGTGGGCGGCCTCGGGCCCGTCGTCCCTGGAGCAAGTCGCCCCTCCTCTGCGTCGCCTCCGTGGCGCTCGCGCTCTCCTGCGCGCTCTAACCTCTACGTGTTCCGGCACCTCCCTGGTCGTGCCCCGGCGGTGTCCGGGTTCATCGGGGAGGACGTCGGGGAGGCGCTCGAGAGGCTGCACGGGAAGCGGGTCGTCTTCGTCGGGGATTCCATGAGCCGCACGCAGTGGGAGTCATTCATCTGCATGCTCATGCCCGGGGTGGACGATCCCAAGATGGTCTACGAGGTGAACGGCAACGAGATCACCAAGATCATACGCTTCTGGGGGTCAGGTCGCCTCATTCGACCTCACCGTGGAGGAGTTCTTCAGGTCCGTGTTTTTGTCCAGCAGAGCCCTGCGCCCAGGCATTCCCCCAAGAGGGTCAAATCCACTCTCAGGCTCGACAAGATGGAATATTAGTAGGAAATGGGCCAATGCCGATCTTCTGATCTTCACCACCGGACATTGGTGAACTCCCACCCAATTGTTTAATACGTAATATTTCTTACTTTGTTTTGCTATGTTCATAATTTAGTACTAATAACCATCATCATATATATATGTAATTGATTGAATTGGGGTAAGATTGAATTGCGGCGGCAGCGGACGCAAGCCGCACGACATCAAGGCGGTCAACGCCAAGGGCTGGCCGGAGTGCAGCGTCATCGAGGAGGAGGGCTCCTACGAGGGCCTCGAAGGCGGAGACAGCGGCCTCTTCGGGCGATGCAAGATCCTGCTGGCATTGCTCAGCTTCGTCCTCCTCTTCATCTGGGGCGCCGCGCGCCCGTACGAGCCAGATGTCATCGTCAAGGTAGTACTATTTGTTGGAGCTTAATTTACGAATAGATAGATTGGTGTTCCCTCTTTGCTTTCACACCCTACACATGATATGAATTCCATGTTTAATTGCTCAAATTTCACTTACAGTAATGGGAAAGAGCCACTTAGTAATGATATTTGGCAAACAAAGCTGGTGGCAGATCCATTTCAGCGTGTTTTCTCTGAAGAAATTTGCGCTTATTCTTCGTGGTTCATTGCTCTGAACACGAAACAGAGCAAATGTCTGCAGACTGAAGAATAGCCAAATCAGCTGAAGCAACTTCGTTTTCTAAAAAAAATGAAAACTTCGTTGGACGTTAGTGATAGCTAACTATACTAGTAGTAGTATTAAATAAATACTACGAAGAAGCATAAAACAATGACCACAAGGCAAAAGAAATGGTTTCTTTTTGTTCTGTTTCTGACAGAGATGTTCTGGGCTGCCACTGCAGCCAGAATGTCTGACTGTCTCTGTTATTACATTTAAATATGCAGTAGTAGTACTAGTTTGGTGCGAGGTGAACTTCATACATACACCCTTCACAATCCTTAACAAATTTTTCTCTGGATTTGAATTTGTCGGTTTTGTCAAATTTGTACTAAGCTCCTCTTTTCTGTTTTGCACAGAGCATCGCCAGGGACAACTTCTATGCTGGTGAGGGTACAGACCACAGTGGGGTTCCAACCAAGATGGTCACACTGAACTGCTCCTTAACTCATCTAGGTAGAGCTACGTCGTTGGAGTTGTAATGTGATTGTGAACTTGTACTCGAAGGTGTAATGTGATTGTGAACTTGTACTCGGAGGTGTGAACTTGTGGCACAAACACTTGATGTATGAACTTGTATGTCATGATTGATGTGTAATGTATTGTATTCATGTTGGTTCTATTATGCTTTGGCAAATTGCAAGTTTCTGAAAATTCTGTGGACTATATTGTAATTTGAATATCTGTATATTATTATTATAGTGGTCTGTAAAACTTGAATTTCGAAAATATTACCGGAGGCGCATATAGGATACTATAGGAGGCGCATATACTGTAAATATCCGAGGCGCATTCTAAAACATATGCGAGGTGCATATACTATAAATACCCGAGGCGCATTCTGAAACATATGCGAGGCGCATATGATATGCGACCTATATACTTCACATATGCGAGGCGCATATCGATATGCGCCTCGCATATGTGAAGTATAGGAGGCGCATATCAGATGCGCCTCGCATAAGAAATACCCGAGGCTTGAAGCTAGAGGCACATGTGATATGCGCCTCGGATAGGCTTTTGGTGCGCCTCGGATAGGCGTTTCTCTAGTAGTGATATACCAACCTCTCACCACACCCACACACATATGCTAGGGGCACATGCAAGTTTTCATCTCATTCCAATGTTCTCGTGGTTCCTCGGCGAAACCCTGATCTCTGCACACTCGGATCGTCTACCCCCCTAGACGTTCCTCTGACAGGGGTAGCCCGGCGTAGCTCTCTCTTGTTTTGTGTTTGTTTAGGTCATAGGGTGATGTAAAACCATGTTGGCTCACAAGTTGGGGCACTATCCTACCCGGTTTCACCTCGACGGGAGATTCCACCCTCATACGGGTCCGGAACCTTCGCCTCTAGGTTAGAGCGCATGCATGCGAGGGGGGAGGGGACACATGCAAGCACCTATATATACCAACCTCTCACCACACCCACACACATATGCTAGGGCACATGCAAGTTTTCATCTCATTCCAATGTTCTCGTGGTCTTCCTCCGGCGAAACCCTGATCTCTGTGCACACTCGGATCGTCTACCCCCTAGACGTTCCTCTGACAGGGGTAGCCCGGCGTATCTCTCTCTTGTTTTGTGTTTGTTTAGGTCATAGGGTGATGTAAAACCATGTTGGTTCACAAGTTGGGGCACTATCCTACCCGGTTTCACCTCGACGGGGAGATTCCACCCTCATACGGGTACGGAACCTTCGCCTCTAGGTTAGAGCGCATGCATGCGAGGGGGGACACATGCAAGCACCTATATATATATATACCAACCTCTCACCACACCCACACACATATGCTAGGGGCACATGCAAGTTTTCATCTCATTCCAATGTTCTCGTGGTCTTCCTCCGGCGAAACCCTGATCTGTGCACACTCGGATCGTCTACCCCCCTAGACGTTCCTCTGACAGGGGTAGCCCGGCGTAGCTCCCTCTTGTTTTATGTTTGTTTAGGTCATAGGGTGATGTAAAACCATGTTGGCTCACAAGTTGGGGCACTATCCTACCCGGTTTCACCTCGACGGGGAGATTCCACACTCATACGGGTACGGAACCTTCGCCTCTAGGTTAGAGCGCATGCATGCGAGGGGGGACACATGCAAGCACCTATATATACCAACCTCTCACCACACCCACACACATATGCTAGGGTCACATGCAATTTTTCATCTCATTCCAATGTTCTCGTGGTCTTCCTCCGGCGAAACCCTGATCTGTGCACACTCGGATCGTCTACCCCCCTAGACGTTCCTCTGACAGGGGTAGCCCGGCGTAGCTCTCTCTTGTTTTGTGTTTGTTTGGGTCATAGGGTGATGTAAAACCATGTTGTCTCACAAGTTGGGGCACTATCCTACCCGGTTTCACCTCGACGGGGAGATTCCACCCTCATACGGGTCCGGAACCTTCGCCTCTAGGTTAGAGCGCATGCATGCCAGGGGGGACACATGCAAGCACCTATATATACCAACCTCTCCCACACCACACCCACACACATATGCTAGGGGCACATGCAAGTTTTCATCTCATTCCAATGTTCTCGTGGTCTTCCTCCGGCGAAACCCTGATCTCTGCACACTCGGATCGTCTACCCCCCTAGACGTTCCTCTGACAGGGGTAGCCCGACGTAGCTCTCTCTTGTTTTGTGTTTGTTTAGTTCATAGGGTGATGTAAAACCATGTTGGCTCACAAGTTGGGGCACTATCCTACCCGGTTTCACCTCGACGGGGAGATTCCACCCTCATACGGGTCCGGAACCTTCGCCTCTAGGTTAGAGCGCATGCATGCGAGGGGGACACATGCAAGCACCTATATATACCAACCTGTCACCACACACACACACATATGCTAGGGGCACATGCAAGTTTTCATCTCATTCCAATGTTCTCGTGGTCTTCCTCCGGCGAAACCCTGATCTCTGCAAGCTCGGATCGTCTACCCCCCTAGACGTTCCTCTGATAGGGGTTAGACCGGCGTATAGCTCTCTTGTTTTGTGTTTGTTTAGGTCATAGGGTGATGTAAAACCAAGTTGGCTCACAAGTTGGGGCACTATCCTACCCGGTTTCACCTCGACGGGGAGATTCCACCCTCATATGGGTACGGAACCTTCGCCTCTAGGTTAGAGCGCATGCATGCGAGGGGTGACACATGCAAGCACCTATATATACCAACCTCTCACCACACCCACACACATATGCTAGGGGCACGTGCAAGTTTTCATCTCATTCCAATGTTCTCGTGGTCTTCCTCCGACGAAACCCTGATCTGTGCACACTCGGATCGTCTACCCCCCTAGACGTTCCTCTGACAGGGGTAGCCCGGCGTAGCTCTCTCTTGTTTGTGTTTGTTTAGGTCATAGGGTGATGTAAAACCATGTTGTCTCACAAGTTGGGGGCACTATCCTACCGGTTTCACTCGATAGGGAGATTCCACCCTCATACGGGTCCGGAACCTTTGCCCTAGGTTAGAGCGCATGCATGCGAGGGGGGACACATGCAAGCACCTATATATACCAACCTCTCAAACACCCACACACATATGCTAGGGGCACATGCAAGTTTTCATCTCATTCCAATGTTCTCGTGGTCTTCCTCCGGCGAAACCCTGATCTCTGCACACTCGGATCGCCCCCCCTAGACGTTCCTCTGACAGGGGTTAGCCCGGCGTAGCTCTCTCTTGTTTTGTGTTTGTTAGGTCATAGGGTGATGTCAAACCATGTTGGCTCACAAGTTGGGGCACTATCCTACCCGGTTTCACCTCGTCGGGGAGATTCCACCCTCATACGGGTCCGGAACCTTCGCCTCTAGGTTAGAGCGCATGCATGCGAGGGGGGACACATGCAAGCACCTATATATACCAACCTCTCACCACACCCAAACACATATGATAGGGCACATGCAAGTTTTCATCTCATTCCAATGTTCTCGTGGTCTTCCTCCGGCGAAACCTGATCTCTGCACACTCGGATCGTCTACCCCCTAGACGTTCCTCTGACAGGGGTAGCCCGGCGTAGCTCTCTCTGTTTTGTGTTTGTTTAGGTCATAGGGTGATGTAAAACCATGTTGGCTCACAAGTTGGGGCACTATCCTACCCGGTTTCACCTCGACGGGGAGATTCCACCCTCATACGGGTCCGACCTTCGCCTCTAGGTTAGAGCGCATGCATCGAGGGGGGGACACATGCAAGCACCTATATATACCAACCTGTCACCACACACACACATATGCTAGGGGCACATGCAAGTTTTCATCTCATTCCAATGTTCTCGTGTCTTCCTCCGGCGAAACCCTGATCTCTGTGCACACTCGGATCGTCTACCCCCCTAGACGTTCCTCTGACAGGGGTTAGCCCGACGTAGCTCTCTCTTGTTTTGTGTTTGTTTAGGTCATAGGGTGATGTAAAACCATGTTGGCTCACAAGTTGGGGCACTATCCTACCCGGTTTCACCTCGACGGGGAGATTCCACCCTCATACGGGTCCGGAACCTTCGCCTCTAGGTTAGAGCGCATGCATGCGAGGGGGGGACACATGCAAGCACCTATATATACCAACCTGTCACCCACACACACACCACATATGCTAGGGCACATGCAAGTTTCATCTCATTCCAATGTTCTCGTGGTCTTCCTCCGGCGAAACCCTGATCTCTGCACACTCGGATCGTCTACCCCCCTAGACGTTCCTCTGACAGGGGTAGCCCGGCGTAGCTCTCTCTTGTTTTGTGTGTTTGTTAGGTCATAGGGTGATGTAAAACCATGTTGGCTCACAAGTTGGGGCACTATCCTACCCAGTTTCACCTCGACGGGGAGATTCCACCCTTATACGGTACGGAACCTTCGCCTCTAGGTTAGAGCGCATGCATGCGAGGGGGGACACATGCAAGCACCTATATATACCAACCTCTCACCACACCCACAAACATATGCTAGGGTCACATGCAAGGTTTCATCTCATTCCAATGTTCTCGTGGTCTTCCTCCGACGAAACCCTGATCTGTGCACACTCGGATCGTCTACCCCCCTAGACGTTCCTCTGACAGGGGTAGCCCGGCGTAGCTCTCTCTTGTTTTGTGTTTCTTTAGGTCATAGGGTGATGTAAAACCATGTTGGCTCACAACTTGGGGCACTATCCTACCCGGTTTCACCTCGACGGGGAGATTCCACCCTCATACGGGTCCGGAACCTTCGCCTCTAGGTTAGAGCACAAGCATGCCAGGGGGGACACATGCAAGCACCTATATATACCAAACTCTCACCACACCCACACACACATATGCTAGGGGCACATGCAAGTTTTCATCTCATTCCAATGTTCTCGTGGTCTTCCTCCGGCGAAACCCTGATCTCTGCACACTCGGATCGTCTACCCCCCTACACGTTCCTCTGACAGGGGTATCCCGGCGTAGCTCTCTCTTGTTTGTGTTTGTTTAGGTCATAGGGTGATGTAAAACCATGTTGGCTCACAAGTTGGGGCACTATCCTACCCGGTTTCACCTCGACGGGGAGATTCCACCCTCATACGGGTCCGGAACCTTCGCCTTAGGTTAGAGCGCATGCATGCGAGGGGGGACACATGAAAGCACCTATATATACCAACCTCTCACCACACCCACACACATATTCTAGGGGCACCTGCAAGTTTTCATCTCATTCCAATGTTCTCGTGGTTTCCTCCGGCGAAACCCTGATCTCTGCCACACTCGGATCGTCTACCCCCTAGACGTTCCTCTGACAGGGGTTAGCCCGGGTAGCTCTCTCTTGTTTTGTGTTTGTTTTAGGTCATAGGGTGATGTAAAACCATGTTGGCTCACAAGTTGGGGCACTATCCTACCCGGTTTCACCTCGACGGGGAGATTCCACCCTCATATGGGTACGGAACCTTCGCCTCTAGGTTAGAGCGCATGCATGCGAGGGGTGACACATGCAAGCACCTATATATACCAACCTCTCACCACACCCACACACATATGGTAGGGGCACGTGCAAGTTTTCATCTCATTCCAATGTTCTCGTGGTCTTCCTCCGACGAAACCCTGATCTGTGCACACTCGGATCGTCTACCCCCCTAGACGTTCCTCTGACAGGGGTAGCCCGGCGTAGCTCTCTCTTGTTTTGTGTTTGTTTAGGTCATAGGGTGATGTAAAACCATGTTGGCTCACAATTTGGGGCACTATCCTACCCGGTTTCACCTCGACGGGGAGATTCCACCCTCATACGGGTCCGGAACCTTTGCCTCTAGGTTAGAGCGCATGCATGCGAGGGGGGACACATGCAAGCACCTATATATACCAACCTCTCACCACACCCCAACACATATGCTAGGGGCACATGCAGTTTCATCTCATTCCAATGTCTCGTGGTCTTCCTCCGACGAAACCCTGATCTGTGCACACTCGGATCGTCTACCCCCCTAGACGTTCTCTACAGGGGTAGCCCGGCGTAGCTCTCTCTTTGTTTTGTGTTTGTTTAGGTCATAGGGTGATGTAAAACCATGTTGGCTCACAAGTTCGAGCACTATCCTACCCGGTTTTCACTCGACGGGAGATTCCACCCTCATACGGGTCCGGAACTTCGCCTCTAGGTTAGAGCGCATGCATGCGAGGGGGACACATGCAAGCACCTATTATACCAACCTCTCACCACACCCACACACATATGCTAGGGGCACGTGCAAGTTTTCATCTCATTCAATGTTCTCGTGGTCTTCCTCCGACGAAACCTGATCTGTGCACACTCGGATCGTCTACCCCCCTAGACGTTCCTCTGCAGGGGTAGCCCGGTGTAGCTCTCTTGTTTTGTGTTTGTTTAGGTCATAGGGTGATGTAAAACCATGTTGTCTCACAAGTTGGGGCACTATCCTACCCGGTTTCACCTCGACGGGGAGATTCCACCCTCATACGGGTCCAGAACCTTCGCCTCTAGGTTAGAGCGCATCCATGCCAGGGGGGACACATGCAAGCACCTATATATACCAACCTCTCACCACACCCACACAGATATGCTAGGGGCACATGCAAGTTTTCATCTCATTCCAATGTTCTCGTGGTCTTCCTCCGGCGAAACCCTGATTTGTGCACACTCGGATCGTCTACCCCCCTAGACGTTCCTCTGACAGGGGTAGCCTGGCGTAGCTCTCTTTGTTTTGTGTTTGTTTAGGTCATAGGGTGATGTAAAACCATGTTGGCTCACAAGTTGGGGCACTATCCTAACCGGTTTCACCTCGACGGGGAGATTCCACCCTCATACGGGTCCGGAACTTCGCTCTAGGTTAGAGCGCATGCATGCGAGGGGGGACACATGCAAGCACCTATATATACCAACCTGTCACCACAACACACACACATATGCTAGGGGCACATGCCAGTTTTCATCTCATTCCAATGTTCTCGTGGTCTTCCTCCGGCGAAACCCTGATCTCTGCACACTCGGATCGTCTACCCCCCTAGACGTTCCTCTGACAGGGGTAGCCCGGCATAGCTCTATCTTGTTTTGTGTTTGTTTAGGTCATAGGGTGGTGATGTAAAACCATGTTGGCTCACAAGTTGGGGCACTATCCTACCCGGTTTCACCTCGACGGGGAGATTCCACCCTTATACGGGTACGGAACCTTCGCCTCTAGTTTAGAGCGCATGCATGCGAGGGGGGGCCACATGCAAGCACCTATATATACCAACCTCTCACCACACCCACAAACATATGCTAGGGGCACATGCAAGTTTTCATCTCATTCCAATGTTCTCGTGGTCTTCCTCCGACAAAACCCTGATCTGTGCACAGTCGGATCGTCTACCCCCCTAGACGTTCCTCTACAGGGGTAGCCCGGCGTAGATCTCTCTTGTTTTGTGTTTGTTTAGGTCATAGGGTGATGTAAAACCATGTTGGCTCACAAGTTGGGGCACTATCCTACCCGGTTTCACCTCGGCGGGGAGATTCCACCCTCATACGGGTCCGGAACCTTCGCCTCTAGGTTAGAGCGCATCCATGCCAGGGGGGACACATGCAAGCACCTATATATACCAACCTCTCACCACACCCACACACATATGCTAGGGGCACATGCAAGTTTTCATCTCATTCCAATGTTCTCGTGGTCTTCCTCCGGCGAACCCTGATCTCTGTGCACACTCGGATCGTCTACCCCCCTACACGTTCCTCTGACAGGGGTATCCCGGCGTAGCTCTCTCTTGTTTGTGTTTGTTAGGTCATAGGGTGATGTAAAACCATGTTGGCTCACAAAGTGGGGGCACTATCTACCCGGTTTCACCTCGACGGGAGATTCCACCCTCATACGGGTCCGGAACCTTCGCCTCTAGGTTAGAGCGCATGCATGCGAGGGGGGACACATGAAAAACCTATATATACCAACCTCTCACCACACCCACACACATATGCTAGGGCACATGCAAGTTTGCATCTCATTCCAATGTTCTCGTGGTCTTCCTCCGGCGAAACCCTGATCTCTGCACACTCGGATCGTATACCCCCCTAGACGTTCCTCTGACAGGGGTAGCCGGCGTAGCTCTCTCTTGTTTTGTGTTTGTTTAGGTCATAGGGTGATGTAAAACCATGTTGGCTCACAAGTTGGGGCACTAACTACCCGGTTTCACCTCGACGGGGAGATTCCACCTCCTTACGGGTCCGGAACCTTCGCCTCTAGTTTAGAGCGCATGCATGCGGGGGGGACACATGCAAGCACCTATATATACAACCTCTCACCACACCCACACACATATGCTGGGGGCACATGCAAGTTTTATCTCATTCCAATGTTCTCGTGGTCTTCCTCCGGCGAAACCCTGATCTGTGCACACTCGGATCGTCCTACCCCCCTAGACGTTCCTCTGACACGGGTAGCCCGGCGTTAGCTCTCTCTTGTTTTGTGTTGTTTAGGTCATAGGGTGATGTAAAACCATGTTGCTCACAAGTTTGGGGCACTATCCTACCCGGTTTCACCTCGACGGGGGAGATTCCACCTCATACGGGTCCGGAAAAATTCGCCTCTAGGTTAGATCGCATGCATGCGAGGGGGGACACTGCAAGCACCTATATATACCAACCTGTCACCCAACACACAACATATGCTAGGGGCACATGCAAGTTTTCATCTCATTCAATGTTCTCGTGGTCTTCCTCCGGCGAAACCCTGATCTCTGCACACTCGGATCGTCTACCCCCCTAGACGTTCCTCTGACAGGGGTATAGCCCGGCATAGCTCTCTCTTGTTTTGTGTTTGTTAGGTCATAGGGTGATTTAAAACCATTTGGCTCACAAGTTGGGGCACTATCCTACCCGGTTTCACCTCGACGGGAGAATTCTACCCTATACGGGTACGGAACCTTCGCCTCTCGGTTAGAGCGCATGCATGCGAGGGGGGGAACATGCAAGCACCTATATATACCACCTCTCACACACCCAAACAATATGCTAGGGACATGCAAGTTTTCATCTCATTCCAATGTTCTCGTGGTCTTCCTCCGGCGAAACCCTGATCTCTGCACACTCGGATCGTCTACCCCACTAGACATTCCTCTGACAGGGGTAGCCCGGCGTAGCTTCTCTCTTGTTTTGTTGTTTGTTTAGGTCATAGGGTGATGTAAAACCATGTTG
>OU342736.1:362572334-362605463 GCA_910589765.1 Avena atlantica
CCTTAATTTCATTTAATGTTCTACGCGGTTAATTGTTTGTAGTTTTAGCTTAATTTTTCAAATGTGCTAGGAACGGCGAAGTTGTGTGAATTTGTGATCAAATTCGTATGAAATTTTGTTTTTTTAAACAGTTATGTTTAACAGTTGGCTAGGAACCCTTTTAGGAGCAAATACACTCCTCTAATGGATATGAAGCCGTTTACTCTAAATATTGGCGATTGGTAGACATGCCCTAATAACTGATCACAGTCCTTTTTTTTTGCGGGGAAATGATTACCGTCCTCATCTACGTAACTCTTCTAGCAAAACAACACCTTTGTCGTATAAAACATGGGAAGCGTGAGAATAGGAGCCTTTGGATAATTTAGCCAACGGAAATTCAACCTATACTACTCTCCCATAGAACTGCGTGAGAATACACTACAGGAGAAGGTTGGTATGCCGAGGGCTTATGCCGTCGGCGTAGCCAGGAAAACCCTCGGCGTACGCTACGCCGACGGCTGCCCTCGGCGTACCGTCCTCGGCGGACCTCTCCCTCGGCGGAGCAGGCGCGGCCGTCGGCGTAGGACAAGACCGTCGGCGTAGGTCAACGCGGACGGCTGACGGCGCCCGTCGGCGTAGAGATCGTCGGCGAACGTCGACAGCGCCGTCACATGGCCAGTTAACGGCGTGTCGGCTACGCCGACGGCCTCACCCTCGGCGTACCGAGCCACGTGGAGGCTGGTGGGCGGCCTGCGCAGCTGCTACGCCGACGGCCTCCCCCTCGGCGTACGCTCGCCGTGGAGGCAGGCGGGCGGCCTGGTGCAGCTTTCTACGCCGACGGCCTCCCCTCGGCGTACGCCTGCCACGTGGAGGCAGCTCAGCGGCCTGGCAGCAGCGCTACGCCGAGGTCCTTGCCTCGGCGTAGCCGTGACCATTTGGTCACGCGTACCTCCTACGCCGAGGGCGTCGGCGTATCAAATGCACAGTTTTTTTTTTGAATTTTTTTACAGCAGCCATACATCCATGTATACATCCATACTCATCCATACATCCATGCAATATATATTCCACACCAATTGAAACAAGATCACATATGCCATACATGTATCAACATCAGTCATACAAGATCATCCATACATTAGTCATACAAGATCATCGACATCATCACACATCCCTACAACTCTGGAGGAGACGGGGTGTACCCGAGATCTCCCCTGGTGAAAAGTGGCGACCTCTGCCGAGGGTTGCGTCCAGTAGAAGCAGCAGAAGAGCCACCTGGCGAGGGAGTAGGAGAAGTGTGAAGCTCGGGAGAAACCACCTGCAGAATGGCCAGGAGATGGACCATGGTCATGAAGCGGTGTGATCTGACGCCCATCCGGCGAGGCGTGGCCAAAGTGCCGGTTCCCAGAAGCTCCCGTTCCCTACATGTTGCCTACATGTTAGCAACTTGCGAGGCAAAGTAAAGCGATAACCAGTGGGTTAGCAAAGAACTTACCGTATCGATGCGTAGTAGGTCCTAGCGAAGCTTTCCTTCGATTGCAAAATGGCATCGGACCTGGCATGGAGGCACCGGCCCTAAATCTCTATTCTGGCCAGTTTGAATATTCACCATCATGGCCTGCAAGATAGTTTAGAAGTCAGGCCGTAGTACAACAAACGGGGGGAAGTGGGACTTGTATCTTTTGCAAAAAATAAAGGTTCGGACTTACATTTACGTATTGCATGTAGATCGCATTCGCCTCCTGATGCTGCCGAAAGGCCACCTGATATTCCTCATAAGCGGCATCGTAGGCCGCGTCTAACTCAAGCTACAATTTCAAATACAAGGCATCTCGTCAGCGGTTAGCATGCAGGAACAAAAGTCATAAAGATGATGAAAACGAGAAAAACTTACATCCTCGGCGGAGCGACGAGGCTGGCCACGAGGCGGGATAGGGGGCCGTCGGCGGGGTAGGTAGCCTTGAGACGGCTGAATCTCGTGCTGAGGGTAGGATTGACCTTCTTATTCAGAATCTTAAGGCGTCCATGCTGCAATCCGTGCCCCGACAGGACCAACGACTCCTCGTCGATCTCCGCGTGAATGGGGTCATCCACATGGGGGTGACGAGCCTTCACCATCGTGTTGTAGTTCCCCAAGTCGTTCTGGCAGTGCCGAAGTACACGGGCAACGAGGGTTGAGGCTCCGAGTAATTGGGCTTCTTTCGCCGCATCATCTCATAGACGGCGACGTCATGAATCACCTCCCCGGGTTGTGCCTCGGCCACCTGTATCACGAAAAGAAAATATTATGCATATGAAGTACAAACATAAGCAGAAATGCACGCAGGTCGTTCCATGTATATACGTACCACCTTCCCCTTGAAGCGGTCAAAGTTGCGGTTTCCCGCGCAGTGCGTTCCACCATCGCCTCGGTTATCCGCGTTCCGCCTCGACAAGGCTGCAAACTCCTCGTCTTCTCTGAGCCACCTCGTCCTAACCAGCTCCTCCCATGCGAGTCGATGCGCTCGGCCCAATCGGGATAACTGAAAATGCAATACTCAAGTCCAGACAATGCAATGGCAACTTAGAAGCAATGTAGAATCTCATTGACATTTTACTCACCGACATGTACTCTTCTGGCGTCATCGAGTACTCAGGATTAGGGTTCCTACCGACAATGTCTTCCTTCCTGACCCTCACGCCCCTGTCAGCCCAGAAGTGGCTAGCGGCCGTGACCTTCTGGTTGTACCACACCTGGGGGGTCAAATTCACACAAGCCCCATGCAAAGTCCTCTGCGCCTTCTCCTGGTCCTCCTCGGCCACACGGTAAAAGCACTTCAATCATGCATAAGAGTCATGAGTTAGCACGGTGGGGTCATCAAGTATGAACATAACACGAGAAATATGCCTTACCCAAAACTTGGTGATGACAGCATCAGCAGCTGTCGGAAAGCCCGGGACACGGGTAGTCTGGTTGTCCGCACAAGTGGTAGCTAGCTTCCTGTACCCTCGTGGGTAATGTGATAGCCCGGCCAGAACTTCCTAATCAGAGCTCCAACAAGGCTGTTAGGAAGGCGAGGCTTCGTTCCTGAGGAAATGTCCAATTGCTGCACAATAATAAACATTAGTACACAATATTATTTATGACCAACATGAAATAAAATGTTTAAATTGCCAAATTAGTACACTTACTCAAGGCCATCTGGAATAATAAGGGCTTTCGCCTCCTGAGTCCTAGGCTCAAACTTCTCGTCAGGGACTCCCGATTCCCCACGATTCCGCAATTTCTTCGGCCCCACCAACTCGCGGCTAGTGTCCGCCTCCGTATCGGTCCCCGCCTCCCTCTCGGTCCTCGCCTCCCTCTCAGACTCTGCCTCCCTCTCGGACTCTGCCTCCCTCTCGGCCCTGAAAGGCTGCTCTGTCAGGAACAACTCAGGAGCCACGTCGCCAGAAGCAGAGGGTGGTGGGTCAAAGTCCACGCCTCCTCCCGTGGCACCTCGTCCTCGTCCTCCTCGACCTCGGCCTCGACCCCGTCCTCCGCCAGCAGGAGCAAGATCGGGGTAACACGGATTGGGATTTGGTTGTCTCCCACTCCGTGTAGCTCTTTTCTTGCACTGCTTCAGCGCATTAAGCAAGGACGAACTGGTGCCTTGCCGCTGCTCATATTGTTCAATCACCTGCATTAAGTAAGAGAAAACAGTTAAGCACAAAGACATAATAAAATGTATACACAAAGAATAAAGGAATAATGAAATTAAGAAAACAGTTAAGCACAAAGACAAAATAAAATGCATTAAAAAATAAATACTCACTATCATTTTCATTCTCATTCTCATTCTCACTATCACTATCTTTTGAGTAGAAATCTGGATTCTCATCGAAGGGTGTAGGCTCATCATCGTTGTCATTCTCGGTATGGAGCTTCTCGAGCATACTTATGTCATGTAGATTCACCACTGACTCACCCCGAGTTTCTACATCATTCCCAAGGTCCTCAAGATCAACCGGTTCTAAATCAAAGTGTCCGAAGTCCTCTTGCTCTTGATAGAAATTCCCTCGTACATTACAGGTTAATGTTGTTGTAATCGTCCTCAAAGGGAATCGGTAGGTTACCATGTGGCGATACCTGGAACACGACTTCCCAGCCCTGGAGTTCCGCTTTCTGGCATGGTAGGGCAAATAATAAACTTGGTTGGCTTGGTGAGAAACAACAAAGACGTCGGCTCCACTATAGGTGGTTGAAGGCCTAACTTCAACTAACCCAATGGAAGGGGTACTTCTCAGTCCACCCCTTGGGTCAAACCAGTGGCACTTGAACACAACAAGATTGAGTTCGACATTCGTACGATTGAAGGTCAGCTCGTATACATTCTCTAACCTTCCGTAGTAATCAAGGGAATCGGCTCCTTGGTGAACACCCCAGTATTTACCGTTTTTGCATTCGGTCGCCCTTTCTGGTGCGTCTTTGTATGGAAGCGAAACCCATTCACATCATACTTCTCATACTTCATGACGACACTTTACAACCTTGGGAAACACATTTCAGCTCCTCTGACATCTCAACGTTGGGATCAGCTCCCTACAGGTACAAGAGGAATTTGTTGCGTTCGGTAGTTATGTGGAATAAGAGCGACAAGTCACATATTGCAAGGTAAGAGGGACAGGTTAGAACTTACTTTTTCCATAAACCAGGACACAGAGTTTTTTATTTCCGGGAGAACCCTCTTTCAGTAGAGTGTCCAACTCCATGGGAGAGGGATCAGTCGGTCCCGGCCACTGTTCATCCGTGAAATCTCTACGAAGGAGAAAATAAGCATTAGACGGAGACCGAGTTACTAGCTGCATAGAGAAATAGGGTGTTCACCATTTTACCTAATGAAATCGACCACTTCCTTCATGTTCATAAGCACATAGAGCATTATGCAATCCTTCTCTTCCTTCGGCAACCTATATTTTAGTCCTTTACCGGCCTTGCCACCAGGAAATTGGAATAGTTCGAGATTGGGGTCATTCTTGGGCAGGTCGACATTGTAACGAGAGACCGGGTTATGCATAGTGGGAACATCATCGGGCCAGTAGGTTGTCGCGGCGTCTGCCATCTCCCGAAGGCATGTTGCTTCAGCTATGCATGCTTCAATCTTGGCTTTGTTTCCAGTTATCTTTCGAATATACTTAAACTCTCTCTCAATACAAAATTGCCAACGAAATTGCACTGCCCCCCACAATAGTGCCTCGTTCACGAGGTGCACAATGAGATGTGCCATCAGAGTAAAGAAGCCTGGCGGAAAGATCATCTCCAAATTGCATAGCAACTCCGGCACCTGAACTTGCAGCTTCTCAATCACCAGAGGACATATCTGCTTAGCACAGAGGGTGCGAAGAAATGGCTCAACTCCGCAAGCACACGCCATACTTTTTCGGGGAGATACCCTCGAACTATCACCGGCATCAGCCGCTCAATCCATATATGATAGTCGTGACTCTTGAGCCCGTTGACTTGTCCCGTCAAAAGATTGACTCCCTTACTTATATTCGAACAATAACCGTCAGGGAACATCACGACGTATTTGAGCCACCTAAATGACTCCTTCTTTTGGACATTATCAAGGCAGTAGTAGGCATGCGGCTTGAACCAATTCTTTCGACGGACAGTAGGAGGCTGCATGTGTAATCTCTTCCTATCACAAAGCTTCTCAACATCAACTCTAGCCTTGACATTATCCTTTGACTTTCCAGGAATGTTCAGGACTGTGTGAAAAAGGGACTCCCCGACATTCTTTTCGGTGTGCATCACATCGATGTTATGGGGAAGTTCGAGGTCCTTGTAATACACGAGATTCGTTAAGGCTGCCACGTGAGTCCAATTATGCGTTACACCATATCCCGCAAATTGATGGCCAGTTCCCCGGCTCCGCGGGCACGAGAGCACGTATCTCGGCATCAACAACTGCACCCTCGAACTTTGGTACCTCTTTTACTTCATGCACAACTTTGCCCTTCTTGAAGTTCTTTCTATCTTCTCTGAACGAATGATTTCTTTTGAGGTACTGTCGATTCGTGTCAAACGCAACATATTTGCGACCCGACTTTATCCAAAGGAACTCAAGTCGGTGCCTGCATACTGGGCATGGCCACTTACCAGCTGTACACCATCCGCACGTTAGGGCGTACCCGGGCATGTCATGCATAGTATATTGTAACCAAACTTTCATCAAAAAGTTTCTCTTTGATGCTCGGTCGTATGTCAACGTCCCGTGTATCCAAGAGTGGTTCAAATCATCCACAATCGGCTGCATGTAGACACTCAAGTTCTTCCCGGATACTCAGGTCCTGGAATTATCAGCGACAAAACATGTCTTCCGTTGCATTAATACTCCGGGAGGGAGATTGAGCGAATAACATACACCGACCAGCAGCTGTACGAGGCTGTCGACATACCATATGGGTGAAGCCATCTGTTGCTATCGCAATTCTAACATTCCGAGCCTCTTCTGCCCACGGGGGTATTTGTCATCGAAGTTCTTCCATGCCTTACCATCAGATGGATGTCCCATCTTCTTCCGTCCGTGCCCGTCCTCGTATCTTTTCCCCTTCTTGTGCCACGTCATCTGTTTGGCAGTCTCCTTGTGCCACATCAAGTAAAGCCGCGGATTCTTTTTATGAATGGTAGATACCGAAGTATCTTCTTAGCGACCTTCGACTGCCTCACCTGACCATCCTTCCCCTTTATCTCTTCATATCTAGAGGCCTTACAAATGGAGCAGTACTTGTCACCCTCAAACTATTTCCAAAACAAAAGGCAGCCTTTTGGACAAAAATCTATCTTTTCATAATCCATGTTGAGCTCCTTCATGAGTTCTTCGTTTCGTGAAAGGTTTTAGGCAGACAATGCCCTTCGGGCAACATGTTACCACATGTTCACAGATTAGCTTCAAAGTGAGAACGGGTGGCGGAGTACTGGCACTTGTCGGCTAGACACTGAGAGATGGCATCGAGCTGAGAAATCTTTGCACCCTCGTACAGAGGCCTCTTAGCCGCGACCATCATATCAAGGAAGGCCTTCGCGGTTGCTCCGGTTCTCCGGTTCTGGTTGTGTGATTCCTCCCGTGGAGGTGGCGAATTCGGCTGGTCGGCATCTATAAGATCATCTAGCATGTTCCTAATCCCATCGTGCTCATTGCCATTGAGCCGCTGACGCATCACCTCACCTCTGTCACGTTCGTACCGAGCAAAGTCGACTTGCGTGACATAGTTAGACATGTACCCATATTGCAGAAGGTGTTTGTACATGTCATCCTTTCCCTGACGGTGACGCTTAGTGCAATGAGCGCAGGGACAAAGTGCCCGAACCATTGCCTTCGAACCACACGCTAACTCATTCACTAACAAATGAGTGTTCCGTACCCAATCGTCTGTTTTATTAGTCGCACTAATACGACCACTGTACATCCACCCATTATCAGCCATCCTCTTCTGCTTTGTTGGGAGACAAACAACAAATATAACATTTTATATCAAACAGGAGATTAAATGCATATTTTTACGCATTCATCAACCTACATGTCCAATAGGAAAGAGGGTCCTAACCAGCCGCCGGATCCGTAGATTGGGTAAGTTCTCCCTGGTTCTACCCCGATCCAAGCAGAATTTCGGCAGCACCTCCCCGCTGCTCTCCGATACACGTCTCGACAAAAAGCCAAGAGGATGTGCATCGAAGAACAACGAGGAGGCGCCACCGAAATCCTGTCTCGAATCGAGGTAGAGCCAGGGAGAACCAAAAACCAACTACAAATCCGCCGACTGCCCGATAAAAGCCATAAGCGTTACGGTCCAAAATATGCGAGACCACTAATGCATATTAAGTCGCGTAACGCTTACGGTCGGGATGACGCCTAGGTGACGCGACATACTTGGTGATCTAGACACGAAAATAAACCTAGGTACAAGAGAGGCGAACGGATTCTCACCCTCAGCGGTAGAGGAAGTAGTCGATCAACCGAGTGTCGAGGTCGGTGACGGAACTCGGATACGGGATCGAGGTGTCACCTACACCATCTCCCGCAACGACAGTCAGTCCGCCAAGGATGGTCACTCCCGAAACACTACAAAGTCTGTACATTGACATAAAGAGAGCACCTTAGTAAACATGCAACGCACTCACGGCCCTAGTGTGGCTTCTCTCTTCAACGGCCATATGACCAAGCTAGCTTGCCACTAACCAACGACCTAATCCTAGAAACTCGTGCATGCATATCACTTAACAAATGATATAAACTACTAATAGATGCAACTAAAAAATTCTAACAAGATTAACAACAAGATTAATCTAAAAAAATTAACTCTAACAACAATATTTGCTTCTACATGGGAGTGGAGGAGGTACCTGCAGAGGGGGCCGAGCTCGGGGAGGAGGGGGAGAGCTTGGGGAGGAGGGGGCCGACTCGGGCGAGGAGGGGGCAAGGTCGGGGAGGAGGGGGCCGAGCTCGGGAGGAGGAGGGAGGAGGGAGGGAGGCAGGGAGGCTCGGGGAGGAGGAAGGAGGAGGGAGGGAGGCATGGAGGAGGGAGGGAGGAGGGAGGGAGGTCAGGGAGGAGGAAGGGAGGAGGGAGGGAGGCAGGGAGGAGGTGTGGAGGCTCGGGGAGGGAGGAGGAAGGGAGGGAGGAGCTCGTTTGCGGCAGGGAGGAGGAGGGAGGGAGGCGGGAGGGGGAGGGTCCGGGAGGAGGAAGGGAGGAGGGAGGAGGCAGGGAGGAGGCGGAGGTTCGGGGGAGGAGGGAGGAGGGAGCGAGGCGGTTGGCGGCAGGAAGGAGTGAGGGAGGAGGGAGGGAGGGTCGGGGGGGAGGCGGCGGTTGGCGGGGGAGGCGGCGGTTGGCGGCGGCGGCGGTTGGCGGCGGCTAGTGGGAGGCGCGGGGTCGGGGTCTGGGGTCCGGGGCGGGGTAGGCAAAGAGGGTGTGTGTGTGAGTGTGTCTTGGGTGGCCGGGGTGGGCCGCGGGGTAGGGGAAGGGATAAGGCTACGCCGACTGCCAGGTGTACGCCGAGGGCAGCCGTCGGCGTAGCAAGGTTTTTTTTTTAGTTATAAATAAAAAAAATATTTGGTGTCTACTAATATAACAAATGAAAATATATTATTGATGTCTATTCTTATAGAAGAAACATGCAAGTTTTCATCTGATTACGTTTCACCTAAACGGGAGATCCCCCCTATACGGGTCCGGCGAAACCCTGATCTCTGTGCGCACTCGGCTCTCTACCCCCCTAGACGTTCCTCTGACAGGGGTAGCCGGCGTATCTCTCTCTTGTTTTTGTTTGTTTAGGTCATAGGGTGATGAAACCATGTTGGTTCACAAGTTGCGGCACTATCCTACCCGGTTTCACCTCAACGGGGAGATTCCCCCCTATACGGGTACGGAACCCTTCGCCTCTAGGTTAGAGCGCATGCATGGAGGGGGGACACATGCAAGCACCTATATACACTACTAGAGAAAAGGCTATAGGAGACATGCTTATGCGAGGCACATTTAGCATATGCGCCTCCTATAAAAAATAGGCGAGGCGCACTTTACGATATGCGCCTCTAGTATAAAAATAGGCGAGGCGCATATGATAAGAATGCGCTCCTATAATCCCTGTACGGATAGAATCTGGCAGCCCCATATTATGCGAGGCGCATTCTAGTCATATGCGCCTCCTATATATCAGATAGGCGAGGCGCATATGGACAGAATGCGCCTCGCATATTTTTTGTGGGCCCGCGTGTTGGTAGGTGCACGAATATGCGAGGCGCATATGGCTATATGCGCCTCCTATATTTGATAATATGCGAGGCGCATATGACCAGAATGCGCCTGACATATTCTGTGTGGGCCCGCGTGTTGGTAGGTGCACGAATATGCGAGGCGCATATGGCTATATGCGCCTCCTATATTTGACAATATGCGAGGCGCATATGGCCATATGCGCCTCAAGTAACTCATGCGGGCCCGGGCGCACGAAATATGCTAGGCGCATATCAGCATATGCGCCTCCTATGCTTGAAATATGCGAGGCGCGTTTAGCCGAGTGCGCCTCGAGTATGTCCCTTCGCACCGACACGCCCACGTGCACGCGCAGACGTTTGTCCTTCTTCAAGCCCCTATCCTCCTCCTCCGCCTCTTCCTTCCGCCGCCCCTTCTAGCCCCCGCCACCGCCCCTCAAACCCTCCCCACCGCCTCCGCCTCCCCCTCCTCTCCCAAACACCCTCGCCTCCAAGCTCTGGCTCTCCAGCAAGCTCTCGCCGGCCGCTCCGATCCACCCATCGTCGACCCGTTTGCCTCCGCCCCAACGCGCCACACAGCACCAGATCTGGCGGCGGGAGGGAGATGGAGAGCGCCAGCCGGAGCGGCTCGAGGCGGGTCGCGCAGAGGGGCGGCGGCGGCTCCGTGCCCGGGAGCTCGCGGCGCAGCGCAAGTGGTGGGCGGCCTCGGGCCCGTCGTCCCTGGAGCAAGTCGCCCTCGCCTCCTGCGTCGCCTCCGTGGCGCTCGCGCTCTCCTGCGCGCTCTACCTCTACGTGTTCCGGCACCTCCCTGGTCGTGCCCCGGCGGTGTCCGGGTTCATCGGGGAGGACGTCGGGGAGGCGCTCGAGAGGCTGCACGGGAAGCGGGTCGTCTTCGTCGGGGATTCCATGAGCCGCACGCAGTGGGAGTCATTCATCTGCATGCTCATGCCCGGGGTGGACGATCCCAAGATGGTCTACGAGGTGAACGGCAACGAGATCACCAAGATCATACGCTTCCTGGGGGTCAGGTTCGCCTCATTCGACCTCACCGTGGAGTTCTTCAGGTCCGTGTTCTTTGTCCAGCAGAGCCCTGCGCCCAGGCATTCCCCCAAGAGGGTCAAATCCACTCTCAGGCTCGACAAGATGGATAATATTAGTAGGAAATGGGCCAATGCCGATCTTCTGATCTTCAACACCGGACATTGGTGAACTCCCACCAAATTGTTTAATACGTAATATTTCTTACTTTGTTTTGCTATGTTCATAATTTAGTACTAATAACCATCATCATATATATATGTAATTGATTGAATTGGGGTAAGATTGAATTGCGGCGGCAGCGGACGCAAGCCGCACGACATCAAGGCGTCAACGCCAAGGCTGGCCGGAGTGCAGCGTCATCGAGGAGGAGGGCTCCTACGAGGGCCTCGAAGGCGGAGACAGCGGCCTCTTCGGGCGATGCAAGATCCTGCTGGCATTGCTCAGCTTCGTCCTCCTCTTCATCTGGGGCGCCGCGCGCCCGTACGAGCCAGATGTCATCGTCAAGGTAGTACTATTTGTTGGAGCTTAATTTACGAATAGATAGATTGGTGTTCCCTCTTTGCTTTCACACCCTACACATGATATGAATTCCATGTTTAATTGCTCAAATTTCACTTACAGTAATGGGAAAGAGCCACTTAGTAATGATATTTGGCAAACAAAGCTGGTGGCAGATCCATTTCAGCGTGTTTTCTCTGAAGAAATTTGCGCTTATTCTTCGTGGTTCATTGCTCTGAACACGAAACAGAGCAAATGTCTGCAGACTGAAGAATAGCCAAATCAGCTGAAGCAACTTCGTTTTCTAAAAAAAATGAAAACTTCGTTGGACGTTAGTGATAGCTAACTATACTAGTAGTAGTATTAAATAAATACTACGAAGAAGCATAAAACAATGACCACAAGGCAAAAGAAATGGTTTCTTTTTGTTCTGTTTCTGACAGAGATGTTCTGGGCTGCCACTGCAGCCAGAATGTCTGACTGTCTCTGTTATTACATTTAAATATGCAGTAGTAGTACTAGTTTGGTGCGAGGTGAACTTCATACATACACCCTTCACAATCCTTAACAAATTTTTCTCTGGATTTGAATTTGTCGGTTTTGTCAAATTTGTACTAAGCTCCTCTTTTCTGTTTTGCACAGAGCATCGCCAGGGACAACTTCTATGCTGGTGAGGGTACAGACCACAGTGGGGTTCCAACCAAGATGGTCACACTGAACTGCTCCTTGAACCTCATCTAGGTAGAGCTACGTCGTTGGAGTTGTAATGTGATTGTGAACTTGTACTCGAAGGTGTAATGTGATTGTGAACTTGTACTCGGAGGTGTGAACTTGTGGCACAAACACTTGATGTATGAACTTGTATGTCATGATTGATGTGTAATGTATTGTATTCATGTTGGTTCTATTATGCTTTGGCAAATTGCAAGTTTCTGAAAAATTCTGTGGACTATATTGTAATTTGAATATCTGTATATTATTATTTATAGTGGTCTGTAAAACTTGAATTTCGAAAATATTACCGGAGGCGCATATAGGATACTATAGGAGGCGCATATACTGTAAATATCCGAGGCGCATTCTAAAACATATGCGAGGTGCATATACTATAAATACCCGAGGCGCATTCTGAAACATATGCGAGGCGCATATGATATGCGCCTCCTATACTTCACATATGCGAGGCGCATATCGATATGCGCCTCGCATATGTGAAGTATAGGAGGCGCATATCAGATGCGCCTCGCATAAGAAATACCCGAGGCTTGAAGCTAGAGGCACATGTGATATGCGCCTCGGATAGGCTTTTTGGTGCGCCTCGGATAGGCGTTTCTCTAGTAGTGATATACCAACCTCTCACCACACCCACACACATATGCTAGGGGCACATGCAAGTTTTCATCTCATTCCAATGTTCTCGTGGTATTCCTCCGGCGAAACC
This sequence comes from Avena atlantica, assembly GCA_910589765.1. Classification (NCBI taxonomy): domain Eukaryota; kingdom Viridiplantae; phylum Streptophyta; class Magnoliopsida; order Poales; family Poaceae; genus Avena; species Avena atlantica. The sequence goes on from OU342736.1 coordinate 362,585,025, forward strand.
CTGATCTCTGCACACTCGGATCGTCTACCCCCCTAGACGTTCCTCTGACAGGGGTAGCCCGGCGTAGCTCTCTCTTGTTTTGTGTTTGTTTAGGTCATAGGGTGATGTAAAACCATGTTGGCTCACAAGTTGGGGCACTATCCTACCCGGTTTCACCTCGACGGGGAGATTCCACCCTCATACGGGTCCGGAACCTTCGCCTCTAGGTTAGAGCGCATGCATGCGAGGGGGGACACATGCAAGCACCTATATATACCAACCTCTCACCACACCCCACACACATATGCTAGGGGCACATGCAAGTTTTCATCTCATTCCAATGTTCTCGTGGTCTTCCTCCGGCGAAACCCTGATCTCTGTGCACACTCGGATCGTCTACCCCCCTAGACGTTCCTCTGACAGGGGTAGCCCGGCGTAGCTCTCTCTTGTTTTGTGTTTGTTTAGGTCATAGGGTGATGTAAAACCATGTTGGTTCACAAGTTGGGGCACTATCCTACCCGGTTTCACCTCGACGGGGAGATTCCACCCTCATACGGGTACGGAACCTTCGCCTCTAGGTTAGAGCGCATGCATGCGAGGGGGGACACATGCAAGCACCTATATATACCAACCTCTCACCACACCCACACACATATGCTAGGGCACATGCAAGTTTTCATCTCATTCCAATGTTCTCGTGGTCTTCCTCCGGCGAAACCCTGATCTGTGCACACTCGGATCGTCTACCCCCCTAGACGTTCCTCTGACAGGGGTAGCCCGGCGTAGCTCTCTCTTGTTTTGTGTTTGTTTAGGTCATAGGGTGATGTAAAACCATGTTGGCTCACAAGTTGGGGCACTATCCTACCCGGTTTCACCTCGACGGGGAGATTCCACCCTCATACGGGTCCGGAACCTTCGCCTCTAGGTTAGAGCGCATGCATGCGAGGGGGGACACATGCAAGCACCTATATATACCAACCTCTCACCACACCCACACACATATGCTAGGGGCACATGCAAGTTTTCATCTCATTCCAATGTTCTCGTGGTCTTCCTCCGGCGAAACCCTGATCTCTGTGCACACTCGGATCGTCTACCCCCCTAGACGTTCCTCTGACAGGGGTAGCCCGGCGTAGCTCTCTCTTGTTTTGTGTTTGTTTAGGTCATAGGGTGATGTAAAACCATGTTGGCTCACAAGTTGGGGCACTATCCTACCCGGTTTCACCTCGACGGGGAGATTCCACCCTCATACGGGTCCGGAACCTTCGCCTCTAGGTTAGAGCGCATGCATGCGAGGGGGGACACATGCAAGCACCTATATATACCAACCTCTCACCACACCCACACACATATGCTAGGGGCACATGCAAGTTTTCATCTCATTCCAATGTTCTCGTGGTCTTCCTCCGGCGAAACCCTGATCTCTGTGCACACTCGGATCGTCTACCCCCCTAGACGTTCCTCTGACAGGGGTAGCCCGGCGTAGCTCTCTCTTGTTTTGTGTTTGTTTAGGTCATAGGGTGATGTAAAACATGTTGGCTCACAAGTTGGGGCACTATCCTACCCGGTTTCACCTCGACGGGGAGATTCCACCCTCATACGGGTCCGGAACCTTCGCCTCTAGGTTAGAGCGCATGCATGCGAGGGGGGACACATGCAAGCACCTATATATACCAACCTCTCACCACACCCACACACATATGCTAGGGGCACATGCAAGTTTTCATCTCATTCCAATGTTCTCGTGGTCTTCCTCCGGCGAAACCCTGATCTCTGTGCACACTCGGATCGTCTACCCCCCTAGACGTTCCTCTGACAGGGGTAGCCCGGCGTAGCTCTCTCTTGTTTTGTGTTTGTTTAGGTCATAGGGTGATGTAAAACCATGTTGGCTCACAAGTTGGGGCACTATCCTACCCGGTTTCACCTCGACGGGGAGATTCCACCCTCATACGGGTCCGGAACCTTCGCCTCTAGGTTAGAGCGCATGCATGCGAGGGGGGACACATGCAAGCACCTATATATACCAACCTCTCACCACACCCACACACATATGCTAGGGGCACATGCAAGTTTTCATCTCATTCCAATGTTCTCGTGGTCTTCCTCCGGCGAAACCCTGATCTCTGTGCACACTCGGATCGTCTACCCCCCTAGACGTTCCTCTGACAGGGGTAGCCCGGCGTAGCTCTCTCTTGTTTTGTGTTTGTTTAGGTCATAGGGTGATGTAAAACCATGTTGGCTCACAAGTTGGGGCACTATCCTACCCGGTTTCACCTCGACGGGGAGATTCCACCCTCATACGGGTCCGGAACCTTCGCCTCTAGGTTAGAGCGCATGCATGCGAGGGGGACACATGCAAGCACCTATATATACCAACCTCTCACCACACCACACACATATGCTAGGGGCACATGCAAGTTTTCATCTCATTCCAATGTTCTCGTGGTCTTCCTCCGGCGAAACCCTGATCTCTGTGCACACTCGGATCGTCTACCCCCTAGACGTTCCTCTGACAGGGGTAGCCCGGCGTAGCTCTCTCTTGTTTTGTGTTTGTTTAGGTCATAGGGTGATGTAAAACCATGTTGGCTCACAAGTTGGGGCACTATCCTACCCGGTTTCACCTCGACGGGGAGATTCCACCCTCATACGGGTCCGGAACCTTCGCCTCTAGGTTAGAGCGCATGCATGCGAGGGGGGACACATGCAAGCACCTATATATACCAACCTCTCACCACACCCACACACATATGCTAGGGGCACATGCAAGTTTTCATCTCATTCCAATGTTCTCGTGGTCTTCCTCCGGCGAAACCCTGATCTCTGTGCACACTCGGATCGTCTACCCCCCTAGACGTTCCTCTGACAGGGGTAGCCCGGCGTAGCTCTCTCTTGTTTTGTGTTTGTTTAGGTCATAGGGTGATGTAAAACCATGTTGGCTCACAAGTTGGGGCACTATCCTACCCGGTTTCACCTCGACGGGGAGATTCCACCCTCATACGGGTCCGGAACCTTCGCCTCTAGGTTAGAGCGCATGCATGCGAGGGGGGACACATGCAAGCACCTATATATACCAACCTCTCACCACACCCACACACATATGCTAGGGGCACATGCAAGTTTTCATCTCATTCCAATGTTCTCGTGGTCTTCCTCCGGCGAAACCCTGATCTCTGTGCACACTCGGATCGTCTACCCCCCTAGACGTTCCTCTGACAGGGGTAGCCCGGCGTAGCTCTCTCTTGTTTTGTGTTTGTTTAGGTCATAGGGTGATGTAAAACCATGTTGGCTCACAAGTTGGGGCACTATCCTACCCGGTTTCACCTCGACGGGGAGATTCCACCCTCATACGGGTCCGGAACCTTCGCCTCTAGGTTAGAGCGCATGCATGCGAGGGGGACACATGCAAGCACCTATATATACCAACCTCTCACCACACCCACACACATATGCTAGGGGCACATGCAAGTTTTCATCTCATTCCAATGTTCTCGTGGTCTTCCTCCGGCGAAACCCTGATCTCTGTGCACACTCGGATCGTCTACCCCCCTAGACGTTCCTCTGACAGGGGTAGCCCGGCGTAGCTCTCTCTTGTTTTGTGTTTGTTTAGGTCATAGGGTGATGTAAAACCATGTTGGCTCACAAGTTGGGGCACTATCCTACCCGGTTTCACCTCGACGGGGAGATTCCACCCTCATACGGGTCCGGAACCTTCGCCTCTAGGTTAGAGCGCATGCATGCGAGGGGGACACATGCAAGCACCTATATATACCAACCTCTCACCACACCCACACACATATGCTAGGGGCACATGCAAGTTTTCATCTCATTCCAATGTTCTCGTGGTCTTCCTCCGGCGAAACCCGGATCTCTGCACACTCGGATCGTCTACCCCCTAGACGTTCCTCTGACAGGGGTAGCCCGGCGTAGCTCTCTCTTGTTTTGTGTTTGTTTAGGTCATAGGGTGATGTAAAACCATGTTGGCTCACAAGTTGGGGCACTATCCTACCCGGTTTCACCTCGACGGGGAGATTCCACCCTCATACGGGTCCGGAACCTTCGCCTCTAGGTTAGAGCGCATGCATGCGAGGGGGGACACATGCAAGCACCTATATATACCAACCTCTCACCACACCCACACACATATGCTAGGGGCACATGCAAGTTTTCATCTCATTCCAATGTTCTCGTGGTCTTCCTCCGGCGAAACCCTGATCTCTGTGCACACTCGGATCGTCTACCCCCCTAGACGTTCCTCTGACAGGGGTAGCCCGGCGTAGCTCTCTCTTGTTTTGTGTTTGTTTAGGTCATAGGGTGATGTAAAACCATGTTGGCTCACAAGTTGGGGCACTATCCTACCCGGTTTCACCTCGACGGGGAGATTCCACCCTCATACGGGTCCGGAACCTTCGCCTCTAGGTTAGAGCGCATGCATGCGAGGGGGGACACATGCAAGCACCTATATATACCAACCTCTCACCACACCCACACACATATGCTAGGGGCACATGCAAGTTTTCATCTCATTCCAATGTTCTCGTGGTCTTCCTCCGGCGAAACCCTGATCTCTGTGCACACTCGGATCGTCTACCCCCCTAGACGTTCCTCTGACAGGGGTAGCCCGGCGTAGCTCTCTCTTGTTTTGTGTTTGTTTAGGTCATAGGGTGATGTAAAACCATGTTGGCTCACAAGTTGGGGCACTATCCTACCCGGTTTCACCTCGACGGGGAGATTCCACCCTCATACGGGTCCGGAACCTTCGCCTCTAGGTTAGAGCGCATGCATGCGAGGGGGGACACATGCAAGCACCTATATATACCAACCTCTCACCACACCCACACACATATGCTAGGGGCACATGCAAGTTTTCATCTCATTCCAATGTTCTCGTGGTCTTCCTCCGGCGAAACCCTGATCTCTGTGCACACTCGGATCGTCTACCCCCCTAGACGTTCCTCTGACAGGGGTAGCCCGGCGTAGCTCTCTCTTGTTTTGTGTTTGTTTAGGTCATAGGGTGATGTAAAACCATGTTGGCTCACAAGTTGGGGCACTATCCTACCCGGTTTCACCTCGACGGGGAGATTCCACCCTCATACGGGTCCGGAACCTTCGCCTCTAGGTTAGAGCGCATGCATGCGAGGGGGGACACATGCAAGCACCTATATATACCAACCTCTCACCACACCCACACACATATGCTAGGGGCACATGCAAGTTTTCATCTCATTCCAATGTTCTCGTGGTCTTCCTCCGGCGAAACCCTGATCTCTGCACACTCGGATCGTCTACCCCCCTAGACGTTCCTCTGACAGGGGTAGCCCGGCGTAGCTCTCTCTTGTTTTGTGTTTGTTTAGGTCATAGGGTGATGTAAAACCATGTTGGCTCACAAGTTGGGGCACTATCCTACCCGGTTTCACCTCGACGGGGAGATTCCACCCTCATACGGGTCCGGAACCTTCGCCTCTAGGTTAGAGCGCATGCATGCGAGGGGGACACATGCAAGCACCTATATATACCAACCTCTCACCACACCCACACACATATGCTAGGGGCACATGCAAGTTTTCATCTCATTCCAATGTTCTCGTGGTCTTCCTCCGGCGAAACCCTGATCTCTGTGCACACTCGGATCGTCTACCCCCCTAGACGTTCCTCTGACAGGGGTAGCCCGGCGTAGCTCTCTCTTGTTTTGTGTTTGTTTAGGTCATAGGGTGATGTAAAACCATGTTGGCTCACAAGTTGGGGCACTATCCTACCCGGTTTCACCTCGACGGGGAGATTCCACCCTCATACGGGTCCGGAACCTTCGCCTCTAGGTTAGAGCGCATGCATGCGAGGGGGGACACATGCAAGCACCTATATATACCAACCTCTCACCACACCCACACACATATGCTAGGGGCACATGCAAGTTTTCATCTCATTCCAATGTTCTCGTGGTCTTCCTCCGGCGAAACCCTGATCTCTGTGCACACTCGGATCGTCTACCCCCCTAGACGTTCCTCTGACAGGGGTAGCCCGGCGTAGCTCTCTCTTGTTTTGTGTTTGTTTAGGTCATAGGGTGATGTAAAACCATGTTGGCTCACAAGTTGGGGCACTATCCTACCCGGTTTCACCTCGACGGGGAGATTCCACCCTCATACGGGTCCGGAACCTTCGCCTCTAGGTTAGAGCGCATGCATGCGAGGGGGGACACATGCAAGCACCTATATATACCAACCTCTCACCACACCCACACACATATGCTAGGGGCACATGCAAGTTTTCATCTCATTCCAATGTTCTCGTGGTCTTCCTCCGGCGAAACCCTGATCTCTGCACACTCGGATCGTCTACCCCCCTAGACGTTCCTCTGACAGGGGTAGCCCGGCGTAGCTCTCTCTTGTTTTGTGTTTGTTTAGGTCATAGGGTGATGTAAAACCATGTTGGCTCACAAGTTGGGGCACTATCCTACCCGGTTTCACCTCGACGGGGAGATTCCACCCTCATACGGGTCCGGAACCTTCGCCTCTAGGTTAGAGCGCATGCATGCGAGGGGGGACACATGCAAGCACCTATATATACCAACCTCTCACCACACCCACACACATATGCTAGGGGCACATGCAAGTTTTCATCTCATTCCAATGTTCTCGTGGTCTTCCTCCGGCGAAACCCTGATCTCTGTGCACACTCGGATCGTCTACCCCCCTAGACGTTCCTCTGACAGGGGTAGCCCGGCGTAGCTCTCTCTTGTTTTGTGTTTGTTTAGGTCATAGGGTGATGTAAAACCATGTTGGCTCACAAGTTGGGGCACTATCCTACCCGGTTTCACCTCGACGGGGAGATTCCACCCTCATACGGGTCCGGAACCTTCGCCTCTAGGTTAGAGCGCATGCATGCGAGGGGGGACACATGCAAGCACCTATATATACCAACCTCTCACCACACCCACACACATATGCTAGGGGCACATGCAAGTTTTCATCTCATTCCAATGTTCTCGTGGTCTTCCTCCGGCGAAACCCTGATCTCTGTGCACACTCGGATCGTCTACCCCCTAGACGTTCCTCTGACAGGGGTAGCCCGGCGTAGCTCTCTCTTGTTTTGTGTTTGTTTAGGTCATAGGGTGATGTAAAACCATGTTGGCTCACAAGTTGGGGCACTATCCTACCCGGTTTCACCTCGACGGGGAGATTCCACCCTCATACGGGTCCGGAACCTTCGCCTCTAGGTTAGAGCGCATGCATGCGAGGGGGGACACATGCAAGCACCTATATATACCAACCTCTCACCACACCCACACACATATGCTAGGGGCACATGCAAGTTTTCATCTCATTCCAATGTTCTCGTGGTCTTCCTCCGGCGAAACCCTGATCTCTGTGCACACTCGGATCGTCTACCCCCCTAGACGTTCCTCTGACAGGGGTAGCCCGGCGTAGCTCTCTCTTGTTTTGTGTTTGTTTAGGTCATAGGGTGATGTAAAACCATGTTGGCTCACAAGTTGGGGCACTATCCTACCCGGTTTCACCTCGACGGGGAGATTCCACCCTCATACGGGTCCGGAACCTTCGCCTCTAGGTTAGAGCGCATGCATGCGAGGGGGGACACATGCAAGCACCTATATATACCAACCTCTCACCACACCCACACACATATGCTAGGGGCACATGCAAGTTTTCATCTCATTCCAATGTTCTCGTGGTCTTCCTCCGGCGAAACCCTGATCTCTGTGCACACTCGGATCGTCTACCCCCTAGACGTTCCTCTGACAGGGGTAGCCCGGCGTAGCTCTCTCTTGTTTTGTGTTTGTTTAGGTCATAGGGTGATGTAAAACCATGTTGGCTCACAAGTTGGGGCACTATCCTACCCGGTTTCACCTCGACGGGGAGATTCCACCCTCATACGGGTCCGGAACCTTCGCCTCTAGGTTAGAGCGCATGCATGCGAGGGGGGACACATGCAAGCACCTATATATACCAACCTCTCACCACACCCACACACATATGCTAGGGGCACATGCAAGTTTTCATCTCATTCCAATGTTCTCGTGGTCTTCCTCCGGCGAAACCCTGATCTCTGTGCACACTCGGATCGTCTACCCCCCTAGACGTTCCTCTGACAGGGGTAGCCCGGCGTAGCTCTCTCTTGTTTTGTGTTTGTTTAGGTCATAGGGTGATGTAAAACCATGTTGGCTCACAAGTTGGGGCACTATCCTACCCGGTTTCACCTCGACGGGGAGATTCCACCCTCATACGGGTCCGGAACCTTCGCCTCTAGGTTAGAGCGCATGCATGCGAGGGGGGACACATGCAAGCACCTATATATACCAACCTCTCACCACACCCACACACATATGCTAGGGGCACATGCAAGTTTTCATCTCATTCCAATGTTCTCGTGGTCTTCCTCCGGCGAAACCCTGATCTCTGTGCACACTCGGATCGTCTACCCCCCTAGACGTTCCTCTGACAGGGGTAGCCCGGCGTAGCTCTCTCTTGTTTTGTGTTTGTTTAGGTCATAGGGTGATGTAAAACCATGTTGGTTCACAAGTTGGGGCACTATCCTACCCGGTTTCACCTCGACGGGGAGATTCCACCCTCATACGGGTACGGAACCTTCGCCTCTAGGTTAGAGCGCATGCATGCGAGGGGGGACACATGCAAGCACCTATATATACCAACCTCTCACCACACCCACACACATATGCTAGGGGCACATGCAAGTTTTCATCTCATTCCAATGTTCTCGTGGTCTTCCTCCGGCGAAACCCTGATCTCTGTGCACACTCGGATCGTCTACCCCCCTAGACGTTCCTCTGACAGGGGTAGCCCGGCGTAGCTCTCTCTTGTTTTGTGTTTGTTTAGGTCATAGGGTGATGTAAAACCATGTTGGCTCACAAGTTGGGGCACTATCCTACCCGGTTTCACCTCGACGGGGAGATTCCACCCTCATACGGGTCCGGAACCTTCGCCTCTAGGTTAGAGCGCATGCATGCGAGGGGGGACACATGCAAGCACCTATATATACCAACCTCTCACCACACCCACACACATATGCTAGGGGCACATGCAAGTTTTCATCTCATTCCAATGTTCTCGTGGTCTTCCTCCGGCGAAACCCTGATCTCTGTGCACACTCGGATCGTCTACCCCCCTAGACGTTCCTCTGACAGGGGTAGCCCGGCGTAGCTCTCTCTTGTTTTGTGTTTGTTTAGGTCATAGGGTGATGTAAAACCATGTTGGCTCACAAGTTGGGGCACTATCCTACCCGGTTTCACCTCGACGGGGAGATTCCACCCTCATACGGGTCCGGAACCTTCGCCTCTAGGTTAGAGCGCATGCATGCGAGGGGGGACACATGCAAGCACCTATATATACCAACCTCTCACCACACCCACACACATATGCTAGGGGCACATGCAAGTTTTCATCTCATTCCAATGTTCTCGTGGTCTTCCTCCGGCGAAACCCTGATCTGTGCACACTCGGATCGTCTACCCCCCTAGACGTTCCTCTGACAGGGGTAGCCCGGCGTAGCTCTCTCTTGTTTTGTGTTTGTTTAGGTCATAGGGTGATGTAAAACCATGTTGGCTCACAAGTTGGGGCACTATCCTACCCGGTTTCACCTCGACGGGGAGATTCCACCCTCATACGGGTCCGGAACCTTCGCCTCTAGGTTAGAGCGCATGCATGCGAGGGGGGACACATGCAAGCACCTATATATACCAACCTCTCACCACACCCACACACATATGCTAGGGGCACATGCAAGTTTTCATCTCATTCCAATGTTCTCGTGGTCTTCCTCCGGCGAAACCCTGATCTCTGTGCACACTCGGATCGTCTACCCCCCTAGACGTTCCTCTGACAGGGGTAGCCCGGCGTAGCTCTCTCTTGTTTTGTGTTTGTTTAGGTCATAGGGTGATGTAAAACCATGTTGGCTCACAAGTTGGGGCACTATCCTACCCGGTTTCACCTCGACGGGGAGATTCCACCCTCATACGGGTACGGAACCTTCGCCTCTAGGTTAGAGCGCATGCATGCGAGGGGGGACACATGCAAGCACCTATATATACCAACCTCTCACCACACCCACACACATATGCTAGGGGCACATGCAAGTTTTCATCTCATTCCAATGTTCTCGTGGTCTTCCTCCGGCGAAACCCTGATCTCTGTGCACACTCGGATCGTCTACCCCCCTAGACGTTCCTCTGACAGGGGTAGCCCGGCGTAGCTCTCTCTTGTTTTGTGTTTGTTTAGGTCATAGGGTGATGTAAAACCATGTTGGCTCACAAGTTGGGGCACTATCCTACCCGGTTTCACCTCGACGGGGAGATTCCACCCTCATACGGGTCCGGAACCTTCGCCTCTAGGTTAGAGCGCATGCATGCGAGGGGGGACACATGCAAGCACCTATATATACCAACCTCTCACCACACCCACACACATATGCTAGGGGCACATGCAAGTTTTCATCTCATTCCAATGTTCTCGTGGTCTTCCTCCGGCGAAACCCTGATCTCTGTGCACACTCGGATCGTCTACCCCCCTAGACGTTCCTCTGACAGGGGTAGCCCGGCGTAGCTCTCTCTTGTTTTGTGTTTGTTTAGGTCATAGGGTGATGTAAAACCATGTTGGTTCACAAGTTGGGGCACTATCCTACCCGGTTTCACCTCGACGGGGAGATTCCACCCTCATACGGGTACGGAACCTTCGCCTCTAGGTTAGAGCGCATGCATGCGAGGGGGGACACATGCAAGCACCTATATATACCAACCTCTCACCACACCCACACACATATGCTAGGGGCACATGCAAGTTTTCATCTCATTCCAATGTTCTCGTGGTCTTCCTCCGGCGAAACCCTGATCTCTGTGCACACTCGGATCGTCTACCCCCCTAGACGTTCCTCTGACAGGGGTAGCCCGGCGTAGCTCTCTCTTGTTTTGTGTTTGTTTAGGTCATAGGGTGATGTAAAACCATGTTGGCTCACAAGTTGGGGCACTATCCTACCCGGTTTCACCTCGACGGGGAGATTCCACCCTCATACGGGTCCGGAACCTTCGCCTCTAGGTTAGAGCGCATGCATGCGAGGGGGGACACATGCAAGCACCTATATATACCAACCTCTCACCACACCCACACACATATGCTAGGGGCACATGCAAGTTTTCATCTCATTCCAATGTTCTCGTGGTCTTCCTCCGGCGAAACCCTGATCTCTGTGCACACTCGGATCGTCTACCCCCCTAGACGTTCCTCTGACAGGGGTAGCCCGGCGTAGCTCTCTCTTGTTTTGTGTTTGTTTAGGTCATAGGGTGATGTAAAACCATGTTGGCTCACAAGTTGGGGCACTATCCTACCCGGTTTCACCTCGACGGGGAGATTCCACCCTCATACGGGTCCGGAACCTTCGCCTCTAGGTTAGAGCGCATGCATGCGAGGGGGGACACATGCAAGCACCTATATATACCAACCTCTCACCACACCCACACACATATGCTAGGGGCACATGCAAGTTTTCATCTCATTCCAATGTTCTCGTGGTCTTCCTCCGGCGAAACCCTGATCTCTGCACACTCGGATCGTCTACCCCCCTAGACGTTCCTCTGACAGGGGTAGCCCGGCGTAGCTCTCTCTTGTTTTGTGTTTGTTTAGGTCATAGGGTGATGTAAAACCATGTTGGCTCACAAGTTGGGGCACTATCCTACCCGGTTTCACCTCGACGGGGAGATTCCACCCTCATACGGGTCCGGAACCTTCGCCTCTAGGTTAGAGCGCATGCATGCGAGGGGGGACACATGCAAGCACCTATATATACCAACCTCTCACCACACCCACACACATATGCTAGGGGCACATGCAAGTTTTCATCTCATTCCAATGTTCTCGTGGTCTTCCTCCGGCGAAACCCTGATCTCTGTGCACACTCGGATCGTCTACCCCCCTAGACGTTCCTCTGACAGGGGTAGCCCGGCGTAGCTCTCTCTTGTTTTGTGTTTGTTTAGGTCATAGGGTGATGTAAAACCATGTTGGCTCACAAGTTGGGGCACTATCCTACCCGGTTTCACCTCGACGGGGAGATTCCACCCTCATACGGGTACGGAACCTTCGCCTCTAGGTTAGAGCGCATGCATGCGAGGGGGGACACATGCAAGCACCTATATATACCAACCTCTCACCACACCCACACACATATGCTAGGGGCACATGCAAGTTTTCATCTCATTCCAATGTTCTCGTGGTCTTCCTCCGGCGAAACCCTGATCTCTGTGCACACTCGGATCGTCTACCCCCCTAGACGTTCCTCTGACAGGGGTAGCCCGGCGTAGCTCTCTCTTGTTTTGTGTTTGTTTAGGTCATAGGGTGATGTAAAACCATGTTGGCTCACAAGTTGGGGCACTATCCTACCCGGTTTCACCTCGACGGGGAGATTCCACCCTCATACGGGTCCGGAACCTTCGCCTCTAGGTTAGAGCGCATGCATGCGAGGGGGGACACATGCAAGCACCTATATATACCAACCTCTCACCACACCCACACACATATGCTAGGGGCACATGCAAGTTTTCATCTCATTCCAATGTTCTCGTGGTCTTCCTCCGGCGAAACCCTGATCTCTGCACACTCGGATCGTCTACCCCCCTAGACGTTCCTCTGACAGGGGTAGCCCGGCGTAGCTCTCTCTTGTTTTGTGTTTGTTTAGGTCATAGGGTGATGTAAAACCATGTTGGCTCACAAGTTGGGGCACTATCCTACCCGGTTTCACCTCGACGGGGAGATTCCACCCTCATACGGGTCCGGAACCTTCGCCTCTAGGTTAGAGCGCATGCATGCGAGGGGGGACACATGCAAGCACCTATATATACCAACCTCTCACCACACCCACACACATATGCTAGGGGCACATGCAAGTTTTCATCTCATTCCAATGTTCTCGTGGTCTTCCTCCGGCGAAACCCTGATCTCTGTGCACACTCGGATCGTCTACCCCCCTAGACGTTCCTCTGACAGGGGTAGCCCGGCGTAGCTCTCTCTTGTTTTGTGTTTGTTTAGGTCATAGGGTGATGTAAAACCATGTTGGCTCACAAGTTGGGGCACTATCCTACCCGGTTTCACCTCGACGGGGAGATTCCACCCTCATACGGGTACGGAACCTTCGCCTCTAGGTTAGAGCGCATGCATGCGAGGGGGGACACATGCAAGCACCTATATATACCAACCTCTCACCACACCCACACACATATGCTAGGGGCACATGCAAGTTTTCATCTCATTCCAATGTTCTCGTGGTCTTCCTCCGGCGAAACCCTGATCTCTGTGCACACTCGGATCGTCTACCCCCCTAGACGTTCCTCTGACAGGGGTAGCCCGGCGTAGCTCTCTCTTGTTTTGTGTTTGTTTAGGTCATAGGGTGATGTAAAACCATGTTGGCTCACAAGTTGGGGCACTATCCTACCCGGTTTCACCTCGACGGGGAGATTCCACCCTCATACGGGTCCGGAACCTTCGCCTCTAGGTTAGAGCGCATGCATGCGAGGGGGGACACATGCAAGCACCTATATATACCAACCTCTCACCACACACACACACATATGCTAGGGGCACATGCAAGTTTTCATCTCATTCCAATGTTCTCGTGGTCTTCCTCCGGCGAAACCCTGATCTCTGTGCACACTCGGATCGTCTACCCCCCTAGACGTTCCTCTGACAGGGGTAGCCCGGCGTAGCTCTCTCTTGTTTTGTGTTTGTTTAGGTCATAGGGTGATGTAAAACCATGTTGGTTCACAAGTTGGGGCACTATCCTACCCGGTTTCACCTCGACGGGGAGATTCCACCCTCATACGGGTACGGAACCTTCGCCTCTAGGTTAGAGCGCATGCATGCGAGGGGGGACACATGCAAGCACCTATATATACCAACCTCTCACCACACCCACACACATATGCTAGGGGCACATGCAAGTTTTCATCTCATTCCAATGTTCTCGTGGTCTTCCTCCGGCGAAACCCTGATCTCTGCACACTCGGATCGTCTACCCCCCTAGACGTTCCTCTGACAGGGGTAGCCCGGCGTAGCTCTCTCTTGTTTTGTGTTTGTTTAGGTCATAGGGTGATGTAAAACCATGTTGGCTCACAAGTTGGGGCACTATCCTACCCGGTTTCACCTCGACGGGGAGATTCCACCCTCATACGGGTCCGGAACCTTCGCCTCTAGGTTAGAGCGCATGCATGCGAGGGGGGACACATGCAAGCACCTATATATACCAACCTCTCACCACACCCACACACATATGCTAGGGGCACATGCAAGTTTTCATCTCATTCCAATGTTCTCGTGGTCTTCCTCCGGCGAAACCCTGATCTCTGTGCACACTCGGATCGTCTACCCCCCTAGACGTTCCTCTGACAGGGGTAGCCCGGCGTAGCTCTCTCTTGTTTTGTGTTTGTTTAGGTCATAGGGTGATGTAAAACCATGTTGGCTCACAAGTTGGGGCACTATCCTACCCGGTTTCACCTCGACGGGGAGATTCCACCCTCATACGGGTCCGGAACCTTCGCCTCTAGGTTAGAGCGCATGCATGCGAGGGGGGACACATGCAAGCACCTATATATACCAACCTCTCACCACACCCACACACATATGCTAGGGGCACATGCAAGTTTTCATCTCATTCCAATGTTCTCGTGGTCTTCCTCCGGCGAAACCCTGATCTCTGTGCACACTCGGATCGTCTACCCCCCTAGACGTTCCTCTGACAGGGGTAGCCCGGCGTAGCTCTCTCTTGTTTTGTGTTTGTTTAGGTCATAGGGTGATGTAAAAACATGTTGGCTCACAAGTTGGGGCACTATCCTACCCGGTTTCACCTCGACGGGGAGATTCCACCCTCATACGGGTCCGGAACCTTCGCCTCTAGGTTAGAGCGCATGCATGCGAGGGGGGACACATGCAAGCACCTATATATACCAACCTCTCACCACACCCACACACATATGCTAGGGGCACATGCAAGTTTTCATCTCATTCCAATGTTCTCGTGGTCTTCCTCCGGCGAAACCCTGATCTCTGTGCACACTCGGATCGTCTACCCCCCTAGACGTTCCTCTGACAGGGGTAGCCCGGCGTAGCTCTCTCTTGTTTTGTGTTTGTTTAGGTCATAGGGTGATGTAAAACCATGTTGGTTCACAAGTTGGGGCACTATCCTACCCGGTTTCACCTCGACGGGGAGATTCCACCCTCATACGGGTACGGAACCTTCGCCTCTAGGTTAGAGCGCATGCATGCGAGGGGGGACACATGCAAGCACCTATATATACCAACCTCTCACCACACCCACACACATATGCTAGGGGCACATGCAAGTTTTCATCTCATTCCAATGTTCTCGTGGTCTTCCTCCGGCGAAACCCTGATCTCTGTGCACACTCGGATCGTCTACCCCCCTAGACGTTCCTCTGACAGGGGTAGCCCGGCGTAGCTCTCTCTTGTTTTGTGTTTGTTTAGGTCATAGGGTGATGTAAAACCATGTTGGCTCACAAGTTGGGGCACTATCCTACCCGGTTTCACCTCGACGGGGAGATTCCACCCTCATACGGGTCCGGAACCTTCGCCTCTAGGTTAGAGCGCATGCATGCGAGGGGGGACACATGCAAGCACCTATATATACCAACCTCTCACCACACCCACACACATATGCTAGGGGCACATGCAAGTTTTCATCTCATTCCAATGTTCTCGTGGTCTTCCTCCGGCGAAACCCTGATCTCTGTGCACACTCGGATCGTCTACCCCCCTAGACGTTCCTCTGACAGGGGTAGCCCGGCGTAGCTCTCTCTTGTTTTGTGTTTGTTTAGGTCATAGGGTGATGTAAAACCATGTTGGCTCACAAGTTGGGGCACTATC
The DNA here is from genome assembly GCA_910589765.1 of Avena atlantica. Classification (NCBI taxonomy): domain Eukaryota; kingdom Viridiplantae; phylum Streptophyta; class Magnoliopsida; order Poales; family Poaceae; genus Avena; species Avena atlantica. Next base: position 362,600,891 of record OU342736.1, read on the forward strand.
CTACCCGGTTTCACCTCGACGGGGAGATTCCACCCTCATACGGGTCCGGAACCTTCGCCTCTAGGTTAGAGCGCATGCATGCGAGGGGGGACACATGCAAGCACCTATATATACCAACCTCTCACCACACCCACACACATATGCTAGGGGCACATGCAAGTTTTCATCTCATTCCAATGTTCTCGTGGTCTTCCTCCGGCGAAACCCTGATCTCTGTGCACACTCGGATCGTCTACCCCCCTAGACGTTCCTCTGACAGGGGTAGCCCGGCGTAGCTCTCTCTTGTTTTGTGTTTGTTTAGGTCATAGGGTGATGTAAAACCATGTTGGTTCACAAGTTGGGGCACTATCCTACCCGGTTTCACCTCGACGGGGAGATTCCACCCTCATACGGGTACGGAACCTTCGCCTCTAGGTTAGAGCGCATGCATGCGAGGGGGGACACATGCAAGCACCTATATATACCAACCTCTCACCACACCCACACACATATGCTAGGGGCACATGCAAGTTTTCATCTCATTCCAATGTTCTCGTGGTCTTCCTCCGGCGAAACCCTGATCTGTGCACACTCGGATCGTCTACCCCCTAGACGTTCCTCTGACAGGGGTAGCCCGGCGTAGCTCTCTCTTGTTTTGTGTTTGTTTAGGTCATAGGGTGATGTAAAACCATGTTGGCTCACAAGTTGGGGCACTATCCTACCCGGTTTCACCTCGACGGGGAGATTCCACCCTCATACGGGTCCGGAACCTTCGCCTCTAGGTTAGAGCGCATGCATGCGAGGGGGGACACATGCAAGCACCTATATATACCAACCTCTCACCACACCCACACACATATGCTAGGGGCACATGCAAGTTTTCATCTCATTCCAATGTTCTCGTGGTCTTCCTCCGGCGAAACCCTGATCTCTGTGCACACTCGGATCGTCTACCCCCCTAGACGTTCCTCTGACAGGGGTAGCCCGGCGTAGCTCTCTCTTGTTTTGTGTTTGTTTAGGTCATAGGGTGATGTAAAACCATGTTGGTTCACAAGTTGGGGCACTATCCTACCCGGTTTCACCTCGACGGGGAGATTCCACCCTCATACGGGTACGGAACCTTCGCCTCTAGGTTAGAGCGCATGCATGCGAGGGGGGACACATGCAAGCACCTATATATACCAACCTCTCACCACACCCACACACATATGCTAGGGGCACATGCAAGTTTTCATCTCATTCCAATGTTCTCGTGGTCTTCCTCCGGCGAAACCCTGATCTGTGCACACTCGGATCGTCTACCCCCCTAGACGTTCCTCTGACAGGGGTAGCCCGGCGTAGCTCTCTCTTGTTTTGTGTTTGTTTAGGTCATAGGGTGATGTAAAACCATGTTGGCTCACAAGTTGGGGCACTATCCTACCCGGTTTCACCTCGACGGGGAGATTCCACCCTCATACGGGTCCGGAACCTTCGCCTCTAGGTTAGAGCGCATGCATGCGAGGGGGGACACATGCAAGCACCTATATATACCAACCTCTCACCACACCCACACACATATGCTAGGGGCACATGCAAGTTTTCATCTCATTCCAATGTTCTCGTGGTCTTCCTCCGGCGAAACCCTGATCTCTGTGCACACTCGGATCGTCTACCCCCCTAGACGTTCCTCTGACAGGGGTAGCCCGGCGTAGCTCTCTCTTGTTTTGTGTTTGTTTAGGTCATAGGGTGATGTAAAACCATGTTGGTTCACAAGTTGGGGCACTATCCTACCCGTTTTCACCTCGACGGGGAGATTCCACCCTCATACGGGTCCGGAACCTTCGCCTCTAGGTTAGAGCGCATGCATGCGAGGGGGGACACATGCAAGCACCTATATATACCAACCTCTCACCACACCCACACACATATGCTAGGGGCACATTCAAGTTTTCATCTCATTCCAATGTTCTCGTGGTCTTCCTCCGGCGAAACCCTGATCTCTGTGCACACTCGGATCGTCTACCCCCCTAGACTTTCCTCTGACAGGGGTAGCCCGGCGTAGCTCTCTCTTGTTTTGTGTTTGTTTAGGTCATAGGGTGATGTAAAACCATGTTGGCTCACAAGTTGGGGCACTATCCTACCCGGTTTCACCTCGACGGGGAGATTCCACCCTCATACGGGTCCGGAACCTTCGCCTCTAGGTTAGAGCGCATGCATGCGAGGGGGGACACATGTAAGCACCTATATATACCAACCTCTCACCACACCCACACACATATGCTAGGGGCACATGCAAGTTTTCATCTCATTCCAATGTTCTCGTGGTCTTCCTCCGGCGAAACCCTGATCTCTGTGCCCACTCGGATCGTCTACCCCCCCTAGACGTTCCTCTAACAGAGGTAGCCCGGCGTAGCTCTCTCTTGTTTTGTGTTTGTTTAGGTCATAGGGTGATGTAAAACCATGTTGGCTCACAAGTTGGGGCACTATCCTACCCGGTTTCACCTCGACGGGGAGATTCCACCCTCATACGGGTACGGAACCTTCGCCTCTAGGTTAGAGCGCATGCATGCGAGGGGGGACACATGCAAGCACCTATATATACCAACCTCTCACCACACCCACACACATATGCTAGGGGCACATGCAAGTTTTCATCTCAAAATTGCCAACGAAATTGCACCGGCCCCCCCAATAGTGCCTCGTTCGCGAGGTGCACAAGGAGATGTGCCATCGGAGTAAAGAAGCCTGGCGGAAATATCATCTCCAAATTGCATAGCAACTCCGGCACCTGAACTTGCAGCTTCTCAATCACCAGAGGACATATCTGCTTAGCACAGAGGGTGCGGAAGAAATGGCTCAACTCCGCAAGCACTCGCCATACTTTTTCGGGGAGATACCCTCGAACCATCACCGGCATCAGCCGCTCAATCCATATATGATAGTCGTGACTCTTGAGCCCGTTGACTTGTCCCGTCAAAAGATTGACTCCCTTACTTATATTCGAACAATAACCGTCAGGGAACATCACGACGTATTTGAGCCACCTAAATGACTCCTTCTTTTGGACATTATCAAGGCAGTAGTAGGCATGCGGCTTGAACCAATTCTTTCGACGGACAGTAGGAGGCTGCATGTGTAATCTCTTCCTATCACAAAGCTTCTCAACATCAACTCTAGCCTTGACATTATCCTTTGACTTCCCAGGAATGTTCAGGACTGTGTGAAAAAGGGACTCCCTGACATTCTTTTCGGTGTGCATCACATCGATGTTATGGGGAAGTTCGAGGTCCTTGTAATACACGAGATTCGTTAAGGCTGCCACGTAAGTCCAATTTTGCGTTACACCATATCCCGTAAATTGATGGCCAGTTCCCGGCGCCGCGGGCACGAGAGCACGTATCTCGGCATCAACAACTGCACCCTCGAACTTTGGTACCTCTTTTACTTCATGCACAACTTTGCCCTTCTTGAAGTTCTTTCTATCTTCTCTGAACGAATGATTTCTTTTGAGGTACTGTCGATTCGTGTCAAACGCAACATATTTGCGACCCGACTTTAGCCAAAGGAACTCAAGTCGGTGCCTGCACACTGGGCATGGCCACTTACCAGCTGTACACCATCCGCACGTTAGGGCGTACCCGGGCATGTCATGCATAGTATATTGTAACCAAACTTTCATCAAAAAGTTTCTCTTTGATGCTCGATCGTATGTCAACGTCCCGTGTATCCAAGAGTGGTTCAAATCATCCACAATCGGCTGCATGTAGACACTCAAGTTCTTCCCCGGATACTCAGGTCCTGGAATTATCAGCGACAAAAACATGGTCTTCCGTTGCATTAATACTCCGGGAGGGAGATTGAGCGGAATAACATACACCGGCCAGCAGTTGTACGAGGCCGTCGACATACCATATGGGTTGAAGCCATCTGTTGCTATCGCAATTCTAACATTCCGAGCCTCTTCTGCCCACCGGGGGTATTTGTCATCGAAGTTCTTCCATGCCTTACCATCAGATGGATGTCCCATCTTCTTCCGTCCGTGCCCGTCCTCGTATATTTTCCCCTTATTGTGCCACGTCATCTGTTTGGCAGTCTCCTCGCTCAAGTAAAGCCGCTGGATTCTTTTTATGAATGGGAGATACCGAAGTATCTTCTTAGCGACCTTCGACTGCCTCACCTGACCATCCTTCCCCTTTATCTCTTCATATCTAGAGGCCTTACAAATGGAGCAGTACTTGTCACCCTCAAACTGTTTCCAAAACAAAAGGCAGCCTTTTGGACAACAATCTATCTTTTCATAATCCATGTTGAGCTCCTTCATGAGTTTCTTCGTTTCGTGAAAGGTTTTAGGCAGACAATGCCCTTCGGGCAACATGTTACCACATGTTCTCAGATTAGCTTCAAAGTGAGAACGGGTGGCGGAGTACTGGCACTTGTCGGCTAGACACTGAGACATGGCATCGAGCTGAGAAATCTTTGCACCCTCGTACAGGGCCTCTTAGCCGCGGCCATCATATCAAGTAAGGCCTTCGCGGTTGGCTCCGGTTCCTCGGTTTCTAAGCGGTTCCTCCGGTTCTGGTGATTCCTCCCGTGGAGGTGGCGAATTCGGCTGGTG